>JAQMCX010000020.1:3882537-3925811 GCA_029814765.1 Acanthurus leucopareius
TGCTCCCTTTTGGAGCCAGCCTCAAGCGGCCAGTCGAGGAATTGCAAGTTTTTTTACTTCCTGGTTGGCTTCAATGCTTAAGTGGAGAGTTTGCCCCTTGCTCCTTCTCCAAAGCTACAGCTGCCTAGGTTTATGGGTATTGTAGTATTTTTTTAATTAAAATTTTATATGTGTTTTATCTCTACCTCAGGTGCACCAGGTGCTCCTGGCATTGGCAAGGATGGCAAAAATGGAGAACGTGGCGAAACAGGAAGTCCTGGTATCCCTGGAGCGTCCGGTCCTAGGGGGCCTTCAGGGCCACCTGGCCTTTGTGATCCATCCACCTGTATAGGCAGACTTCCACCTCTCTACATGGTCAGTGGAAAGAAGTCTGCTGGCTACAAAAACCCATGAGACATCTCAGCTCAATGAAACACTCCAGATCTCATGCTGCAGTGAGCGTGTTTAAGGGCTTCTCTGGAGTCCACGCGTGATGATTTTTCGGCGTCTTCAAATGTCTCCATCTGAACAACCGAGCTTGGAGACATAAAGGGAAACAGACAAGGCATGATTGTAGAATACTGTATAGATGTTTTAACTTGTATGTGACTATAGTGAGAGCTTATCCTTGTTCAAAGCTGCTACTGAAGCCAAAGCAATTTATTCCAGCTGAGGACAGGCAGGTAGGCACATGGGTTGAAAGAATAACAAAGGTACATCTCTCTGATGTCCCCTTATGCATGTATTTTTTCCATCCTTGTATAAGCTCCCCTAAACCATTAATTTTATTCTTTTGGCTACATGAAAAGTCTTCATCATTATACCAGATGCCTTTTTGTCCCCCTGATTCCCCACTGCACTCATGAGCCAGTTAGAAACAAAAATGGTAAAGTGAAACTCTTTTAAGTCCTCACTTTTAAAACAGATTTTTCAACAAAATTTTCACATTATCATCGAGTTTCACTGTGATTACAGACCTCAGCTGACTTCTCCAATGATGTGGTTTCTCATTTAGGATCATACATTTGATTTGCCAAATTTAGTCAATTTTTTGTTTTTCTTTTCTTTTTGTTTTTTATGGTTTTGTTTTTTTTGGGCAGTGTAATAAAATGATATGTTTTGGATGAGTGTGCATAGTAGGACTGATTCATGGTGCTTAAAATCTATTTTAGCGCATCTGCCACTATGTTTTATCAGTATTAAAATTCAAAGTTTTGCAAGTGACAATGAGTCACATTTTTACAGAAACATAGCACATTTAAAAGAGTTAAATAGACTGTGATGCAAATGACAAGGATGGTCGATCAATGAAATTCCACAGCCCCTCCTTCAGTTAAATGGTTTTGTGTCAAAAACAAGGTCCCTGGGTTGTTATTGATATCATCTGGATTCAGGAGGGCATTTCACCGTTGCCTGGTTACAAAGGAGAGTCAACATCATCCCTACCTCTGTCTGCACAGCACAAATACATTCACAGATCAAACATGACCTTTAGTGAGCTGCTGGAAAGAGTTAGCATAACAGCCACCCAAAGGACATCCGTTTTATATAATAGATCTTATCATGGCTTACAGCCAGTGGATTTTAAATATCCCCTCTACTCTTAAATGTGTTTTCCCTCAGACTATGACTATAACTGCAATTAACTTGTATTTTTGCAAAGTTTTTTAAGAGAGAGGTGTTTTGACGATCATGAAATGAGATTAAAACGTTCCCCCAATGAGATAGATTCTGGACGTCACAAACATTATAGCCAATCACAGGGAAAGAAACCTGAACCTTCCAGCACAGAGCAGACATGTCATAACAAAGAGCAAAAGTTTGCATTAGCATTATTGAGAACCACTGAAGCTGTGACAGAAACTTCCACTCGCAAACTAACAAGCTAGCTTGCAAAAAGAAGCTACATTTGCCGATCCAATAAGTTTGCTAATCGTCTCTCAAGCATTCTACCTCTATGAGAGGTATCAATGTATGTCTATTTGTTATTATTCCTAATAATATTAATTTGCACTGCTCGCTTTTGAGGCAAAGTGTACGAGTGTTTGCAAAAAGTCACAGATAATTCCTATACTTGTAATTATGATGGTTTTAGTGGCACAGTGGTTAGTAAGTGTGTATTTGTAGACTACTTATGCATTCAGTCAGTCCTCTATTGTCTACCATGCATTCTCTCTATGTGATCGACCTCACGTTCTATTGAAGAAAGCCGTGAACACGTTCTCCCCTGAATTAGTTACACCTGGCTTGACATAGTAACACCTCCTTATCCTGGCTTGGCAAAAGTGCAACCAGGATGCACTTCTTAGAAAAGGTCAGTCATCCTGAATCTGTGCAACAGCCCTTGGAAACAGGAATTTAGTCAGTGGTGTTCGAGAATGTGTGCAAAACTCAAGCAAAGTTATATGATATGTTAGAGTTAGAGAGTAATAAGTTAGAGAGCAATGCAGAAAAATTGGGTCTTTTTCGTGACCACTTTTTTTTACAGAACAAGGGGCTACAGCACCTACCTTGACAGTAAACTTTCTGGGGGGGTTTTTCTTGACAACAACCAAAAGTAAAACAATTTTTGTAGGAGTGAGTGAAAATAGACATTTTTTTCAAGAAAATTTCTGATCCACTTAAAAACATTATGTAAATCTCTCTGTTTGCTCTTATGCTAAAATTAGCCAGTTTACACTTCACTTTACCACTTTCATCAGCCAACCTCATGCAACCTCATCTAAGAAGTGGTGGAGGTCTGGCATGAGGCCTGTCATTGATAGAGACTTTCTTTCAGTGAGGAAAAAAATAGTAGGTGTGCTGTCTAACTCTTTTTTAAAAAAAACTGTTTAATCTGTGAAAAACTATGTTACACAAAATTGCAAAATTCTAATCTCAGCAGAGTATTTAAAACATGGAGAGGCAATCTAAGTTTTGTGCCAGAGTTTCATAGAATGTAATTACACACTATGGTGCAGAGTGCTGAATACATTCAGCAAGATAAAATATAACTCATGGGAATCATATTTTAAATGTACTGATCTCTCCAACAACATGAGAGAAGTATTGCCTATTTAAATAACAAAGCAAAGTCTGTATTATAAAATGAATCTGTTCCACTCTTTATTATACAGTACAGTACATGTGTCTTTCTGATACTTACAATATGCTACTAATTTAAAATATCTTAGCACCAATTCATTGGGAAAAAAATGGGAAAAAATGGTTATTTAACTTTTGTTACTGCATTAAAACACATGGTTCCAAAACATGAATAATTTAGCATTATAACTTAAAAAAAACTTTCAATTAGCAAAAACAAGTTATTTGAATCTTTAAAGATGTTTGGCTTATATGCAATAAAAAACATAAGCAGTGTGCAGAAATGTATGATCCAACCTTTAACAGTAAGGCTATTGGATACTGCAACAAGCATTTAAAAACTCAAGAGAGCACAACGCTGAAATGGTCTGACTAGTCAATAATAAATCACTTATAAAGACGCAGGTAAGTAGAAAGGTATATTAAATGTTATGGAAATATTAACAGAGGCAACACAATTTATTCCAATCACATATATAGAACCAAATTATATGGAGACATGATGTAGCTTTTCTACTTTTCTAAAAAAAAAACATTTCTCAGAGGCAGAGTGGCTCTAAAGGCAAAGGGTCATTGGTAAAGTTAAATTTCAGACAAACTATAATTATTATAGTTTTGTTTGTAATTTTCAATTATAGAAACTTGTTAGCAGAGCTGGTCAGCTAATTTTATATTAGCCATTTTTAGATAATACTGCAAGCTAGTAGATCCAGCCTGCTGAATTTATAACCTCATGCCCTTGTCATTAATATTGAGAAAAAGTATTTTACATTAAATGTTTATAATTTTCAGACCACACTTTGCATATACCACCAGTTATCCAATTTTATATCAAAGAGAATGAACTGCTGTTGAAGAAATCCCATTTAAATTTGTAACTTGTATCTAATTGATGGTTTAAAATATGAAAGGATGATAATAAATATTGAGCTCATGCTTTTGCTAACATTAGCAAACATTAGCCACAATTAGCTACTGGCCATACCAAAAACAAAACCCCTGAGTGCACCAAATTTAGCAAGAGTGTACTTAATTTTCATAGTCTTTTGAAAATGGCCTTGAACCTCAGTCTGCTTTACTAACATGTTGGAAACTTAGCTGTGTCAGAGCCACAACTTCACATTCTTTATAAATGACCATCCATTAGGTAACCTGACTGGCCCATATAGTGGTAATCCTTGACCTGTGGGTCATATTGTACATCTAAAACTCACATCAGATTTCCACATTCACCTCTTGAAAATTGATCCCTAACTACCCTTTTGCTCTTGTGTGTTTTGAAGTGTTTCTTTTGAAAGGAAGACAAATGTGATACGTTTTGCGGAGGCTTCTTAATAGGTTCTAGGTGGCCAGCATGTCGAAGGTTGGGAGGAGGTGTAATTGGTCCATGAGGGACGTAAGGCAAAACATCCTTCAAATGGTTACCACAATGCTCTGGTCATCAGGATGCAGGGAAGCAACTCTCTAATTTTAGGTTCCAGGGGACAAATAAGAAAAGCAATGTCTTTTCAGAGCAGGGCTGAGCTGCCCAGGCACTGACACAGCGTGGGCACTTAATAACCCTCACCGAACAGAAAGGAAGTGACACGTTTATAGAAAGCAGTGTGAAACAAGCAGCTTTTCAAGAAAGGTGAACAAAGGCTGCAATTAAACCACCTCCTCCGAGCTGTTTACTGCTCTAGTCTATGCATAACTCGAAGTGAAAATGACCAGAGCCACTTCATTAAACATAAAAGTACAAATCAAACAGCAACGTTTCTCTTTTTCTCGACGTCTCTCCTTTTAGACGCAGATTAAATAGATCCTGTGGGTAAGCCTGGAACTAATCATTACATGGCATGTATGAATTATGCATACATGCCATGCTTTTGCAATTCTAGATGGATATTCCAGAAAATTAAAAAAGACTTTCATCTCAGAAATAGATATCCTTCTTTAAATGCTACTAGTTCATAAAAAAAAAAAAAAAAAATTTAAAGTGTGGATACTATATTGCATTTTTTAGGCAAATAAACAGTTTTGGAATGAAATCCTTTAAATCTCTCCCAAAGCTTGAAACAATGCTAAGGCTGTAATTTATGAGTAATTTATGCTGCCTCCAGTTCATTCCCAGATAAAATCATGTTTAATTTCTGCCTAAACAAATCAGACAAGATCAGTTTTTACAAATTATACCAAATTCCAATTTGTTATAAGGGAGCATTTTTAACAGTTCTTTTTATTTTCTGCATTATTTGCAGTGCGAATTCTATCCAAAACAAGGCTACATAAGAACAATGCTACCACCTTGGAGGCATGAAGTGCACAAATGTGGTCATACATCACTTCAACTCATTGACACTCCTCCTACACAACATCACCATTGGTATTTTGAGATAGTGCCGTGTACGCTCTGTCCTCCCCCTGTCGCATCAATGACAATAAAACAGATAATTCCCTTGACTGAGTAATTACCAACTGGTAGAAGAGCCCTAGTGAGAGATCAAGCTGTAACTGACATCTATTGCTCGTCGGAGGACAGTGTGGGCTGTGAATGGTAATTGATGCAAAGTGGTGTGAGGCAGGAAAAAAAAAGACTGTGGTGCAGACATATTCCTGCAAGAAAATGTTTGACTGAATTTTTTTCAAGATAATTATTGATACAAAAAAATACAATATCTGATTTCCAATTCTTCACTCCTGATGGGAGGGGCCTAAGGGAGGGAATTGTATCATCCTTGTTATCTCCCTATATATGTTACAGGAAGCATGCAGGTGAGGAAAAAAAAACTGTTTAGCTGCCCGCTTTACCCCATATTAAATCTGAAATAGTCCCTTGATGCTTTCTTCCCATCCATCCCAAGCTTCATACCAAAAAACAAACATAACAAAGAATCTGACCGGCAGCACATATTGCTTCAGCCCTCCATACTGAGGTTATCTTGAAAAAGAAAAGTTCTTGATTCAGACGACACGACCAAGTTCATAAATACTGCTGGACTTCAAGCTGTTAGTGTCTCTCCTTTTTTTAAGTCCCCTTGACATTTTTGACATGGGGTCTGTGTGCCAGGCTGGCATAGTAGGCACACTGGCTCGGGTCACACTGGCCAGGAGGGCCTGAAGGTCCGGGCTGACCATGGGGGCCAGGGTTTCCTGGCTCTCCCTGGGCTCCAGCTTGTCCTGGGCTTCCGTCTTTACCATAACCTGGCAGACCGGCTGGACCTACAGTGAGAAGGGGAAGAGTTAGAGGCTCCAAGATGTGTGAAACTGATCTTCTAAGAATAAATACAGTGAATAGGAGAAGTGTTTTTTACCTATTGGGCCAGGGGGTCCTTGCTCTCCTCTATCACCAATACCAGGTTCTCCCTGTTCTCCCTTTGCTCCTTTCTCACCTGCAAGAAACAGGAAATCAGAATAGTTGCTGTGATATTTGCTTCGCATTATCTGCTGGTTTATTCATTCATCAATGTTGAACAACTGTGAGTATTACTGTATACTGAAATTGGTTGATGACTCACTAAACAGTTCTTTTGCTGTACATGACTAAATGTGCAGTTGATATGAGTTTTAAGGTAAGAAACGATGAGAGAGCTTAAGGTTGGACAGTTAGTGAGCTAGGATATGATAGAATATATTCTCGTCTGATAAGGAGACGGACTCTTTGTCCATCTGTGTCTGTGTACCAAGCCTTAGTAGCATCATCATTCTCTGCTTTTGGTGTAATATCCTCTGTTGCTCTGAAGTTCTGTTGTCTACCCTGTAAATATTACTTGAATTATATCATTTGAACTAAATAAGCTTGGGCCTGGATACCATGCATGGATGTTGCACACATGTTAATGCAATCTATCTAGTCAAACAGGCAAATGACCATCGCCTGCCAGTACTGAATGTGGGTAGTGCAGGATGTCACACACAGAAATCAGTTTGCTTGTTTGTAGTCCGTTTGACGGGTCAACCATACACACACTTCTTTGCTATTGTTCAAGGCTTTTGAATGTGCTTTGCCACCAGAGGTGAATGTTTTGTTCTCCCCTTCACTCGCATAGACTGGAATTGAACAGGAGCAAATATGAGCCAATGTTAATTTCACGCATCTGCAACCGTGCCCTTTTACTGTGCCAGGTGCAGTCACTTCCTGGAGTCTCAGCTGGTTACCTGGCAACCTCACAGTCATGACATGATTTCAGGAAATTACTGTGCCAGGCCGGGAAAGACTCTATGACCCTGCTTAGAGCCATAACGTTATTTTTTCAGGTTTAAATTTCAGAAGGTTCAACTACACAACAGGAAGTGTTCATCAGTGACCATTAGAGGAATTGGTCAGTGGATTTTGCTTCCTATAGATAAATTTAGGCTAGCAGTTTTCTGCTATTCCCGTTCTTTGTGCTAAGCCACTTGTCTCCTGTGGCTGACATGACAGTTGTATCAATCTCCTTATCCAGCTCTCAACAAGACAGCCAATAAGCACATTTTCAAAAATGTCAAACTCTTTCTTTAAATTGGTTCAAAACATTCCTCAGATGTCTCTTGAGGACACAAGACAGAGCTGTAATGACCATTTTAGCACAAGTGTTCTTTTTTCTTTGAATTTCAGATAATTCCTTCTCAGCCAGTGGTTCATTTAGACTCAGTAGGGGTCGTGATAACAGCACAATGTCATGGAATTGGTGTGTTCTGTAGAAGAATTTCAAAGATGTGAACTTTGGAAATAGTGAAGACAAAAAAACGTACAAAAAGGACACAGATCCTACCTTTAGGGCCCATGGGGCCTCTGGGTCCTTCTGCTCCACTCTGTCCGGGCATACCAGGCTCTCCAGGGGGGCCAGGTCGTCCAGTACCGCCGTCTTTACCTGGCAGGCCTGGAGGTCCTGGACGGCCTACTGAACTCTTCACATGGGCTGGCTGGATCTGAGCCATGAGGTACGCCATTTTTGCTGCAAAGAGAAGTTACTTTAACTCAAAAAAAACAAAAAAAACAAATCTCACTGAGATCTGCAGGCAAGATGAAGCCCAAAGAGAAATCTCCTCCTCACCATCTAACTGTTTTGCCAGCTCCTCCTGGATGAGCCGCCTCATCTGCTCCAGTGATACTGACTCACCCTGTGACAACAAAGATGTTAATGAGTAATTCAATTATTAATAGCTGAATCTAAACAATCTGCTGAGCACATCACCAGAGGAATATGACTCACCCTTTGGCCTGGGAGACCGGGGTTTCCTGAAGGTCCTTGAGGCCCAGGAGGTCCCATTTCTCCTTGTGGTCCTGTCATGCCCATCATCCCTGTGTGGCCCTTTCTGCCTGGGGGTCCAGGGTTGCCAGGCATACCTGGTTCTCCTGCATGTCCTTTATCTCCCTTATTACCTGGGTCTCCCTGAGTTAGATGACAGCAATAGGACAGTAAATTTTCAGGCTTGAAGCACCATGAAAATGAATAATGGATTACTGGACAGAAAGAGAGTAATAAGGGAAGAACAAAATATTCTTTACATCCTCTTCAGCTCTGTGTGTGTATAGAGAAATTATATTCCTCATAGAGTACTTGATTTTCTGTGTAACACCGTTTTCTGCCACAATTCATAATTCTATATTATTAATATGCACTTAGCTCTTAAAACAATATGCAAAAAGTAATATTTTAACCATATAGTTGAAGTCTCTACTCAAATGAGCAACTGAACATAATGCAACCATTGCCCTTAACACTGCCCTGCACAAAAAATCAGGCAAAAACTGAGAAAAAGAATTTGATAAAAGACCTTACTGAATGTCTATGGTTAAGTGAAATCTAGGTGTACATAGTTTTCATTGTGCTGTGTTTGTGTGCATTTTGGCAAATCTGCATCATGAAAATTCTTTCTGCTTTTGCTAACAAAGGTCCTGTGTGCATGTTCAGACAAAAACACTTAGATTACTCTGATGCTAAGGACGACGTGAACAACTTGAGAGGCCCCCATGGTTTTTAGGGTTTTTAGAGTTTCCGTGAATGACAGTAGTCTCTCAAATTTTGCGTCATCTTTCCAAAAATAGTTTAAATCTGAGCACTTTGAGCCACAAGTGATAAGAAATACCTTGTGCTTTTTTTCTAAAAGTCCAAAGGAAATGTATCTTTAATTAACACCATAGATTTTAATTCCATCCATTGCACTGGATGTCTCATTTGCATGCATTACAGGAATTACAATCAGGTAGATAGGTTGGATTCATCAGCAGCACATTATGAGTTCAAATTTAAAAGATGTATTTAAATACATCTTTAATACTCACCTTATCTCCTTTGATGCCACGGTCACCAACTCTGCCTGGTATCCCCTACAACACACCAAGAACACTAGATAAGGGCAAGAAAGTATGTAATGTATATCATACATGGCATCATATTGTGAAGTACTTACCTGTTTGCCCTCTGGGCCGATTGGACCCGGTGGACCCTGGAAATTAAAATAAAAGTTGACATTTTCCACAGCTGGTCATATTTATGAGCTTCAAGTAGTCTTTTAATCAAAATAATTTAAATCTAGCACTCACCGCGGGGCCTTTAGGCCCACTAAAGCCTGGTAATCCCGGGCTGCCCGGCTCTCCCTTGTCTCCCCTGAGACCCTGTGTGACGGCAGAGAGATCACATGGCACACACATGACAAACTGTACTTGTGTTCTAAAGCTTCACTCATTACCGAGGATTGAGCAAGCTTAACATTTAGCTGCGGCTCTTATCAACATGCAGCAGTGCTGTGGATAAAAATCTCATAAACTGATCTTGCGCTGGGACATGCCAGCTTGAGAAGATTAAAATTCATATTTACAGGCAATGTGTGAGCCTGAAGACAGGCTGGTTATGGTAGGTACAGAGTAAAGGAATCTATTAATGTTCGCAGGAAGGCTTTTTTACAAAAATAATCTTCCCTTTTCTTGAGAAGATACACCAACACCTCTGCTCCTTTCAACTTACTGCAGTGGCAGTGGTCATTTGATAACATTTTTGGCAATATCTATCCTACCTCTAAAGACTTTTACCCTCAAAGAAATTCACATCCAGCAAAGCAAAACTGAAATCAATCTTTTTGTAAGCGTGGGAATTTAAACTGCAAATCTTTCACAGTATTACAAGCATGTTAAAAAGCCTTTCTGGTAAGAAGGCTTTGCACTTCATGCTCAGATGATACAGATGCATCCAGTGCGTGAAAAGTAACTCCAAGGAATCCTGACCAGACCAAGTATCTGGTTCCTGCCGTCCACCCTCCTCTAGGCTGTTCCTGATGATCCGCTCCCTCTGCTGACTGATATCATCGAAACCTCTCTGATAGCTGGCTGCATATCTTCTGCCCTCAGGTCTGTAAACAGTTACTCCTCCTCCCAAAGCAACTATCCTTCAGCCCAGAGACTCATGAGCAGCACCATCTGTTTCTTACCCAACAACATTTTGTAGTGAATGATACCAATATGTCAAAAGTTCCTCTTACTCACAGATCTCAATTTCTTATCTACTGCATTTGATTTCCTTTACATAAAGCATTATATCTGTCAAAATGATCTCTGCCTCTCCCAGTGCCCCAAACTTGAAAAGTACACCACATAAGTGCCCTTTTGGATGCCTTTATTATGATAGATTTAACATAATAAAGTGACCTGTTGGCTCATTTTGCAAGAAAACATGATAAATGCTGCCCTACACGTTGGAAGATTAATTAGTAGTGGCAGTAGTAGTAGTAGTGGTAGTAGTATTATAGTTTGCCCTCTGCTTCTGACTCTCATGCTGCTATAACATGAATTTCCTCAGTGAGAGATCAATAAGGTAAAATCTCTTTTTATCTTCCTATGTCATTAAATGGAAATAAAAAGGTATTCTTTCCTGATCCTTAAACAGCCAGAATATAAACTCTGTGATCACTGAACTCTCACACACTTTAATTAACCTCGTCTGTATGCTCAGCGATATGGAGAAAGTACATACAGTACAAGGGCTCTGAGTTCTCTGTGTGGATTGAACATCACTTTGAAAAGAAATGTTACCTGGCCAGTGAGGTGCACAGCTCATATATCACAAGTAGCTTAATAACTGTGGAACAAAGAACTGCACACAGTGCTTGCTGATCTATGTGAACTTTCTGCACATTTTTCAGCAATCTGATCCCCATTTCTAATATTAGCATATGATGAATTGTGGCCAATTACCATGAGAACTTGTTTAAGCACTCAAGCGCTTGCTGATTTCAAGGTATAGCAGTCCTGAACCATGGCAGACCATATAGTATGTATAACCTCTGAATGTGTGAGGGCCTCCATCAGGACTACATATAACTTTATTCCATTCTTTTACCCATGTTCGCTAGTTGCATCTTGAACAAGGTCGGCTGTTCTCATCCTGTGTGCCAAATCTCACCATCTTCTTCTGGGTTCCTTCCATGCCCTACTGCATCTAATGGGCCTCACTTGTGAGGGATTATCTGTACCAGCCTCATCACATGTCAACATTAATGTGGATTAGATAAGGACTCAGCCCTCCCTTTTCCTCTGACAGATTCTGCATTGTAATCTTATATCAATGCTGGATTTTAAAAATAAAGAGAAAATGGGTGAAAACGGATGCAGCAAAACCCAAGAAATCTTTTTAGTCTGCGTCTTTATGTCTCTTGTCAAATACTGACATGTACATTACCCATAATGCAGCTCCAGTGCTGACAGTGTGTTCAGAGATTACTCTGTGCTATGCTAGTCGCAGCCGATGTAGCCTCAAACAGAGATGGGGAGTGGGCCGCAGAGGTCTGCAAAGCTCACGTCTTTGTAACTCCACACCCCCTCAGACATTTTGCCATCTAAAACTTGCAGCCTCCGGCTCCAACCTACACTGACTCATGTGTCATCACTCGAGGACATTTATCAAACTCCACAGATCACCCTTTTTCAAAAATCAAGTAAAACTGCCCAAAATCACTTATATCTAAAATCAGTAGAATTCCTCCACATACAGAGCTTGGCTGATTTGTGTTCATTCAGCTTACAGTAGTGTCTTAAATCTTACATTACATGCAACTTTGTTTTTTTGTAATATAGAAATAATATATCATTTATATTACACTTAGGCTTGTTTTTTTTTTTTTTGTTTTTTTGTTGTTTTTTTTTACATAATGCTTTTTGTTAAGTTTAAAATATCAACAATATGCTTTTACATTTTATTACCTGCATCTCTTTTGAGGCATTTTTAGCCTTTTTGTTCGTGACTATAGAACTATGAAAATATGGGGAGAAAGATGAAGGAACAATGTAACCAAAGTTCCCGACTGAATTGAACTTAGGATGTTACCTCGTGGTATGTGACCACAAGGCTTCATGAACCAGGACACTTGGATAAAATCCCATTCGTCAGGGAAAGACCTTTAATGTGCTGAGCTCAAGATAAAAACAGTTTTACTAGGAAGAAATAAACTTTTTGCATTTGACCTTATTAACTGCCTTATGCACAGTTCAAGTTTTCAACAAATCTGTTTGGACAAATGAATGTAACTTTCCTACAACATCTCATATTTTTTCAGAGTGGACTTGGGTAAACACACAGTGCAACATAAAGGACAAATAGGGCATTGCTCTCTGTCTTTAAATCTCTCTTTCTGTTTAGATGAGAGGAATAAATGGCCTCTGTTCCAGCAGACTTTATGCGTAATTTGGAAATATATACCCTTGGATTTTGTACACGTCTCCATCTATTGTTATGCTATGCAAGTTGTCAAAGGGTATCTTAAATATATCTACCAACTTTTTGCTAATCCTTACCCGCTCGGCTCGACATGCACATCGTGGCCAACACATCTAACTCAAGGACAACCTTGACAAGCCTGAGCTTTTTTCTCTCGCTCATCCCCACATGACCTTGTTTGCATTCTGCATCATCAGATGATTCAGGCTCTTTGTCACCAGGGACTCTGTGTGGGTATTTGTCTATGGATGCACTAGTGAAATTTAAAACCTTTACATGGTTCACAAACCTGCTGAGGGAATTCGAGGCCTTGTGCCTCTAGGAGATGGTCTACTCCGGCCTGTTCCCTGTACTCTGATATTACTTAGCAATCACTTTTCTTCTACTGGCAGCGAGCTGGTCAACCCCTTTCAATCGTAGCTCACCCAGGGGAAAGTTATGTTCCTACCTCAGTCAGGACAACATTTACTCCACTCCTCCATCAAAATCTGACAGCTCATCTCTTCTAGAAGTACTTTACACCCTCCTTTTGCCATCAGTTTCCTCAGTCTGTGCTTTAAACTGCTGGCTCTATTAGCCCTGAAAATGCTACTTTTTCCTGATATTCCTCTAATTAATGCAATCAGTACCGCTCTGTTAAATGTGTTCATTCCATTAAGGACTTTTTAGTGAATTGTGTGCTGAAGTGTTTAGTGTTTCTAAGTTAGTCATTGTTAGTCATCCAATAGTCTGCTGCAAATTAAATCATGCACAGTAAGAATTGATAACTCACTGGAGTTCCAGGGAGACCAGCTTTTCCTGATGGCCCCGGTTCACCTGGCTTGCCCTAAGATGCAACAGGAAAAGAAGTCAGCATGAGAAAATTGATATGGAATGACAGCAAGAGAAATGACTTGAGTGCCACTTAATGTCCATATCTATCTGTCTGCTTGACACCGTGCTGCGTCTTTCCTCTGTTTGCGTCAGACAACCCTGCCAGTGACAGAAAATGACTCACCGGCTCTCCTCTTGGTCCCATAAGTCCTTCTGGGCCTGGAGGTCCCTTAGAGCCCTGTAAAAAACAAAAAACAGGCAGTTTTATTATGTCTTACGCATGCAGAAAGCAAAGTATTAATCCTATCTCATCTTCAGGGCATGCTGGGAAAAACTGCAGGGTTTGATCATTTTAATCTTTATTGGGATACAGGCTCTACAGTAGCAGGGAGTTTAATCTGAACTCCTCTTTTTGTGGGGGCAGTGGGTAGGAAAATGTCCTCACTGTAGAAGAACATTCTGTCCAGAGGATGAGTTAAGCACAAAAGCTTTTTGGGTGAATTGTTATACCCTGCTTCTAGACAAATGGGGGAATAAAAGTGTTGTAGTCAGAAAATGTGTAAGAGAGATTTCCATTTGCCATTTGATGAATATGAATGGAATGCAACTCATTCAATGTCAAAGTATATAAAACACCTTTGGTTTCCATTTTTTTTTTCTCTTGCAGTCCTGGACCTCTTGTATCAAAAAGACATGACTAAGCAGATTACTTCTGCTGTCTGCTTGAAATTTTGTATTCTGTCCAAAACTTTTTAATCTTAGGAATACTATCTGTATTCTGGCTCCAGACAGCAACAATGAATATTCTCAGAGACTGTAAGGTGCCTCAGGACTGCCTCTTTTTCAGAACTGTGTGACTGAACCAGGAAGAGGTACTGCATCTTAGAGAACGCAGGGAATAAAAAGAACAAAAGAGTAACTCTTTTCTACTGTATTCTTTGTTTTTCAAAGTATTTTTATCATATGACTTTATTGCAAGTCTCAGACCTCTCTCTGTGAAGGGACCGAGGGAATTGCAGAGGGAAACTGCATTTGTTCTCCTGGTTGTTAAAATTGCAATGTGTATGCATAGAATAAAAATTGTCTGTCATGAAAAAACACTAAAACATCAAATGTGAAAAAAACATACCTCTTTTCCAGGTTTACCATCACGACCAGGTAAGCCAGGCTTCCCATCATCTCCCTGTTTGACACATTAAAAAAATTAAAACAAGGGAAATTTCAAGACTTAATTAAAGGTAAATTTTACATGATCCCTCAGAGGAAAACTTGCATCCAGTTTGGCTCCTCTCTAATTTAATGCTTAGTATATGAAAATGGTATGAACTGCATTATTATGTAGGGTAAATTCTTTGGTAAAAATTTAAGTTTTGGATTATGTCGTCCATCCTAAAATGGCATAAAAACTAGCATGATCAGTCTGCCTCTTTTTTCATGTTATGTCAATTTAAAGTTTATCCCCAACCTGAAATCTGTAGTATGTACAGAAAACTTGTTACCACCTGGCATAAAACTGTCATACAGTTAAAGCTAAAGATGCATTTCATTGACAGCATTTTTTTAAATGTCCATAGATAGTCACTAATATTATTGTTAAGAAATCTTTAGACCTCAATAATCTTGCACTCAAAATTTAAAATCTCTAAAAGCTCTAATTCATAAGAGCTGTGAAAACACAGTATACTACAGGCTGTTTTGTTTGAAACATAACGTAGTATGAGGCCCTAAAAATTTGAAAAAAATAAAAGGCCTAACTGTTCACTTAAATCGTAGCTTTCTGATAACCATCAAGATTAAGAGAAGTAAATGTTATGTTTTGCATGTTCAAACAAATGTCCATTACTGAACTTTTTTGGCATTAGCTTGCTAGCTAAAATCTTGAGTTGCTAGTATAAGAGTAATGTCATGAATGGCTGTATATGAATGATTAATTATACCTGCACAGGTATTTTTAGCTAACTGCTGGGAGGTGGTTTGCTAACACGGTGGTCAGTGTGTTTAGCCTATTGGGTTTTTCATGTATGCTAGTCAGCCACACAGTCTACTAGTTTTCCTGGACATATATCATTAACTCTGTCTTACAACCATTAAAACTGAAGTTCATTTTCTTTTTAACCAAGTTTAGTTTTTAACCAAGTTTACGCTTTGCTTTGTCTCGTCTTAGAATAGCTTACTGTTTTGGGGTTTTTTTTCCAGTTTTGGTGTTCTGTAATATAACACTGTATTGTCCACAGAACAGATAAAAGCAGACTTGAGATCCACAGAGTTAATTATAAGAATCTGCAATATGTTTCTACTTTTCACTGATGCAATGTGCTAAATTTGTACTTATTATTTTATGCATCAACTTCCATGACCTGAATAGTAGCGGATATAATTTCTGTATGACTGACATTTAGTGACAGTAATTATAAGCAGTAGAGGGCAATTCTCAGTGTGTCTATTGAAACACTTCACAGTTCCTCTAATAAGTTGTCTGCTGTCGGTGTAGCAGTGCAGGCTGCGGGGCTGAGAGGCTGCCTGTCTCACACTGGCTCAGTCAGAGTTGTCTGTAATGAGCCGTGCTATTGGTCATGGTGCTGTGGCAGAAACCTTTCCTGAGGGTGTGTGCTGTGTTAGAGACAAAGCAGGAGGTGCAGTGATTCTTTCAGAGAAGGTGTGTATAAAAAGTAGCAGACATAGCTTTACATCTCAGTGCATTATGCCAAGGTCTGACTGTGGCTGTGTCCCATGTCCTCAACTGCCGCAATAAATACAACCAGTTATGGTGGTTATTTTTCTAAATGCATAATTGTTTTAAAAAATGTTCTTCACCAGTTTCATAGTTTGTTTTTTGTTTTTTTTTTTAACTGCAGTAAATTGTTAAGATGTCATTGCTTCAAATACAATAATGCTGAAACTTAAGTTAATATTGATAAAGAAAATTAAAAATAATTCCAACTGAATGACAAATTTTCGATGACATGTTATGTCAAACTTTCAGAAAATAAACGTAACCATCACAAGCTCAGACAGCCATTCTAGCGTGCAGTGCAATGGACTTCCAGGAAAACTGCATATCTCATCAAATTAGAGTGAGTAACACTGTTTATATTTATAAAACTGCACTACAGTGGTTTGTCTGTTTGTCTGTTCTTTAGTGTCAGATTCTCTATACAATTTAGCTCACATTTTTATGCCCAGAATGGTTTTAATTGAACACTACTTGCACAAAGTGTAAAGGTTTTCCTTAAGGACATGAAGCTTATTCTTCTATCCAATAAATCCTAATAGTGATTGAAGTAAGTTAAATTTTATTGCAGTTGCATTGCACAAATGTGTGGTATTAATTTGTTTAAACAAGGTAAGAAAAATAAGGAATTTCAGGCATTCAAATTCTAAGCTAAAAATTGAAAATAAGAAAAAAATAGTAGCGATTGTAAATTTTACATCTTAATACAGACATGATAACAGGAATAACTGATGTGTTGCTTTTTCTCCAGATTTTATTATGGCAATCAGTAGGTCTGTAGTTTACCAGCCAGAAAGTAATTGTGGCACCCTACAGATGCTAAAGCTCATTAAGCAAGAAAATGGTCCTAAAGATAATGGAATTGTTTGTTTTGTGGTTCTTAAATGCAAACTGACTTGTTCAAATACATGAGAAACAAAAATTAAAAAGTAGCTGACCTTAGATCCTTCTGCTCCTGGTTCTCCTCTGTGGCCTTTAAAGCCCTGTACAGGAAAAGAAACAGAGTTGACTCACACACAGCTATTTGCACTGCCAGCTTCCTTCATCAGATTTGTTTACTGGTGGTTACTCACTGGGAGTCCCCTGAGTCCAGGGTTTCCTGGTGGTCCAGGTTCACCTTGCTTACCCTGAAATGAAGACAGACATAGTAACAGATTTATTGTCTGGACACTTTATACTTTTAACTTTTTCTAAAAACAGACAATGTCCTGTTGTTCCAGTTTTATCTACTTTGGATCAGTGACAAGGTGAACATCTCTATCTACTCACAGGTTCTCCTGGGTCACCTGATCGGCCATCTTTTCCCATCTTACCAGGCTGACCCTGCAGATCAATGACATTGTTCATTTAATGCCTGAAACTATAAAGTAAATGTTTGTATAATTATGATGCTCTACATCAAATTTTTCTTACAATCAAGCCAGGAAGACCCGGCGGTCCCTGGATGCCTTTGAGACCCTCTTTGCCCTAGTGAAAACAAACAAACAAACAAACAGGTCACTGTCACCAAAGAAAAAAAATGATTTATGGCCGCTATTACCACACAGTCTGGCTGACCTACAAGCTAGAGGGAAGAGGTTTGTACAATAATGACACATGGGTAATAAGTTTTCTAAGGGGAAAGTACATGGAGTGCAGCCTGACCTTTTCTCCAGGGGACCCCGGGGGGCCGACGGGGCCAGGCTGTCCATCGTTACCCTTAGGAGGACAGAGACAGTGTCAGTGGAGGTCAACAGAAATAGAGAGTCTGACTGTGGGATGAAACCTAAACTTGTGAGTCCTGTTCATACAAAGCTTAAGTAGTTTGAGAATCTGAAGCACATAAAATAAAATATGAAGAAAAAAGACATAAATAGTTACTTACAGGAGTACCCATCAAGCCAGGAGTACCTGGATGGCCAGGGGGTCCTGGGTGACCCTGTTATACAATACAAAAAAAAGTGAATTGAATATAATTATGTTATTTGTACCACACAATATTGTGATGAATGTTTCTTTAAACACAAAAAGAAAGAATGAGAACCGACAGATAAACACAAGACTCATGAGTCATAAATGACAAATATACCTTGTCTCCTTTTTCTCCAGGGCCTCCAGGAGGTCCTCGATCACCTTTAATACCCTGTGGTGAAAAAGATAGAAAAATCTTATGTAATCTCAAGAGAAAAAGAATCATCCAAAAACCAATTTGTCAACACAAAATAAAACCTCAAAATGTTCAAAATCTAAGCAATAGCAACATCACTTTTAAATATGACTCAGCGCTTTTTTTTTTTAGATAGTAAACTTCATTCAATGACCTGAACCTCGTGAAGCAGAAAAAACAAATGTTGTCAAAAGCAATTCATTAGTGTCAGGACCTTTATGAGCCACAAGGGTGCAGTTAGTGTGCTAACTTGCCTTTCCACCATCAGCTCCAGGGGGCCCTTGAGGTCCGGTTAGTCCTGGTGGGCCCTGTAATGACACCATCAGAGCATCAGTCTCTGTTCTGACAAGACAGTGGCGAGCACCATCACTGGGTCCTTATCGTTCCCTGGTGCCCCCAGAGGAGGCCAAGCTAATGATGCAGACAGAGCCTCTCCATCGGTCACACCAACTGTGACTGATGATGACAAACGTGCAGCCTGGCCCTTATTCCTCACTTAGACACACACAATTTATAATACCCCTTTAAAGATGAGCAGTTATCATAATAGTCTTTGCATTGCAGGAAAAGTGAGGCAGTGATGGTTTATTATTAATGACTGTGTCCTACTTGAAAACCATCTTGACCATTTTTCCCTGGAGGTCCCTGGTGTCCTTTGTCCCCTGGGAGTCCTGGGATACCGGGCGGTCCAGGTGGGCCTGCAGGGCAGTCTGAGCAAACATCCTGAAAGGTGGCAGTGACATGTTGAAGTGAAGGTGACCAGTCTCATGTTCCAAACATAAAGTCTTTTTTTAATTGAAGGGGGACACAAACACTCCTTACCTTCAGATTCAGGTCAGAGAGATCTGCAGCCTTTCCCTGAGAGACAGCGAATGAAAGAGTTCATTAATGAAGGTAATCAGGGAATGCAGGATGAGGGGTCTCTACTGAGTAGGCAACATAAGGTTTCAGTGTACATTTAGTATAAGCTATTACTATTACTCTAAATGGGCCTCCCTCCACTTGCTACCACTCAGTCACGAGAGCATTAGCATGGTCCAATACTGATGTTGAATGACGGGATCAGGCTTACAGTTTGTGTTTGAGGTTGATCCCAAAAGGTGTTGGATGGGGTAAAGGTCTGATCTCTGTCCACAACAATCAAGTTCCTCTACACAACTTGGAAAAAACATTTCAATATGCAGCCTCAGCCCCAAACCAAGAGAGCGTATGTCTACATCCTTTAAACAAAAACCTATGTTTTATTTACTTGAAGTATTTAAAAAGACAACTCGTGGAAGGTCCTTCAATTAAAGGAATCTACTCAATGGATCCATTCAATTGCATAACCTGGTTGCTCTCTGCCATGTTCTGAACTTACAGGCTCTCCCGGTGATCCTTTCTCTCCAGGCCTTCCAGGTAAACCCTGCATGTGGGGCAAAGGCATGCATATGTTAACATCACATATTAATGTGTACAAAAGATATGATATAACAATCTTTTTTTTTTTAAATCCATAAAAAAAAATTTAAACTTTAATAATTTCAAATATTTTTTAATTCAAATTTCTCATTTCATGATATCACTTTTTTGTTTTGCAATCAAGGTAAGCAGATGAGAACAGTTCTGAGATCTTTGTTGGTCTTTGTTGCTCTGAGTCACTTTGAGCCTTCAAAGCCATGGATTCATTGGTAAGCAATAAGACACATGTATATAACAATTTATTTCTCTATTCATTCATTTGTTCATTTCTTTTGGACTCACATTATGTCCTGCTGGGCCCTGAGGACCGGCGACTCCTGGTGAACCCCTCAATCCCTGGACCCCAAATAAACAGATATTAGAGGAAAACATTTTTTATAGGCAAAACATTTTTAAAATTTATCTTTAGAAATATTTACCGGTGTTCCAGGCTCCCCATTTTTTCCTGGAGGCCCCTGAAAAAAAGGTACACAGTCCATTTGGAGGTATGTAAATAAATGTATTGGACTAAGATGATGTGACACTGGCTTGCTTTGATGCTCATACCTGTGGTCCCTCTTTGCCTTCTCCAGCAGGACCCCTGTCCCCTGGTAACCCTGGCTCTCCTCGAGACCCTGTTTGACCCTAGCAGAAAACAAAGCAAAGTACACTTCACCTTCCTTCTCCTCAGACAGTTTCAGCTCAGCTTTAATGCTTGGTAAAGAGTCTTGCCTAGCACAGAAACTTCATGTCACCTTCAGTGATTGCTGCTGATCCTAGAAACACCTTTCTGTTTTAATCCGTAATGAAAAAAATACAATTTGCAGTTGACATTTGGCACTCAGAGAAGCAAACATATGAGTAATGGGGGTGAGCCCCCCCCCCCCAGCCTCCTCCATTCTGTGCCCTCGACATCAAGCTCTTCAAAGCAAAGACACGCTCATAATCAGAGCAATGGTCACAGTGCAGTGGACGAAGAAATTGCTTTTGCTACTTTTGACAAAAATGGATTGTTTCTCTTATCCGTGGCAGAAAGAAGTTTTTCACATCAACAAAAGAGCACCTGTGCATTATAAAAAATACAAGCTTAGGCAACCTACAAAGTTTGCACACACTCACACATACCCCCACAAACAGTTCTAAAATTACATTACCTTTAGTCCTGGGGGTCCTTGAATTCCCTGTGGTCCTGGTTCTCCCTGTAATATTATAAATGACATAAATCATCTTTTCTGCCCCTCAAACACCGGAATTAAGCCTCTTTTGAATAAATCACTTAGAGTTGACAGTGTGTATGTGTTGCGGTTCTTCGTTCAGTAACTGTAACTAGGCCTCAGGGCGGCACCTGGCAGCTGTAAAACACAGAGCCGCTGTGAGCCAAATCTGTTGTGCCCCCGTGTTGCATTAACGTGATATGTCTAAACAATGTTTTTCCTGTTTGCTCCTGCCTCATCAGCAGGACGGCCACATGTCTGAGGTGAAAAATGATGAAGAAACATGTTGAGCTGCAGGGAAAAATGTGCCGACTCAGGTTGGTTGTCTTCCCATACAGCCGGTCATATTTTGTTGTGGTTCAGCGTGTTTACAAGCAGAACACATGTGGAATACAAGAGGCTGCACGTAAATGAGGTGTCTATTACTGTTAGGAATTATGAGTGAGCTGATGAACATGCATTTCCATTGTCATGATATTGTTTCCTGTACACATCATTATAATGATAACTGTACTGTTGATAAATTTGTTAGTGACTTTTTATGTCTGTAAAACTCCATATAATATCATATCTCCAAAACTAGTCCATTGCTGAACTAGTCCTCACAAACTTTGTAATAAACAGAACCTCATTTTGTATTCTAGTGGGGAGATGAAAATTAATTTCAATAATGTCTATAAATGTGCACAAAATGACATTTAGAAGATTGGATTTAATGGAATTATGAAACTATGCAAGCAAGGAGTTTGAATATTTCACTTGGTAAAAATCATTAATATTGATGTTCAGTGAGGCGTTAGAACAAGATGCTACACAATACTGTTGAACAGGGTGTAGACAGAGGATTTTACCTTAAAGCTACATGAGCCAAAAATTTAGGGGCAACCAAATTTTACCACAGGCAGTCTCAGTGTAGCGGACAGAGCCACTTCGAGGTCACCTATTGCTGTGCGGTTTACTGTTCGTAAGCATCAGGTTTTGAAGTTTGCCAGTGCCATCTTGTTTTTTTGGAGCCAAAAATGACCATGTTTGGCCATTTTCCTTATTGGCAGTTACCAAGATAGCAACTTTTCAATCACAAGGTAGTCACTACCTTAAGCATATCCTGCACTTTCAACTAGTTATACTGAATGTCACAAAATAACCATCATCCTGAATTGAAGAAGACTTGACGGTAGAGATTGAGACCATAACCTCATGGACAACTGTTCAATGAAATAATAACTCAAGTGAAGAACAGGGTCATTTTCTCCTGAGTTTACATATAGTCAGACTTCTTTTTGCAGCCAGTTGAGGCGCCACCTGCTGGCTATTAGAGTGAATGCAGTGTCTGCATTCAAGCACTGGCTGCACTCTTTAAACAAAATGCTGCTTCCACTTATTACACTATGTTAAAATTTTACTGAACTGAAAGATTTCATTGGGCTGCGGCACAGCTGTTGCCACCTCTGAATTAAAATTATCATTGAAGATGTTTATTATCCTGAAAAATTGGATGGAACATTTATATACCTCAGTCTTGGTTGACTTAGTGAATTATTGAATAAAAATTTTGATTATAGGAAAATAAAAAAGCATTGCAAGGTGAATAGTCACTAATATTTCAAAAAAGTGGGGGGTTTTTTTTGGTAAATCAATCTCATTTGAATCTGCAGACAGTTACCTGTCAAATGGCAAATACTACAGAACCAACAATATAAAGCTCAGAACATACACGTTAAAAAACCTTTATTCTTCAAAAAAACCATGCTTTACTTTGATTTTGCAAATCCACATTCTATCTGTGGTATACCTCAGTCATGGAAACAGTGTGACAGGAAAAAAAATGTCTTACAGTTTGACCGTCTTTCCCTTTCCCCGTTGGTCCAGGGGGTCCAATCAAACCAGGCTCTCCAGGTGGGCCTTGGGGACCTGCTTGTCCTGGTTTACCTGGTTCACCCTTAAAGAAACATTACAATAACAAAATAATTTTACTGACTATCAAGGCTACAGCAAATACGCAAGTAGATACCTTAGAATGCTTGTGAAGCTTTATTTTTCAAGAGTCCACATTGTGAGTGCGGTTTAATTTTTTCATGGCAAATTTTAGGCCTTTTAAAACATTATTCCTCGAGTATACTTGCATCAGGATTATTATATATCCTCACCATTATCATTATACCCACTGAAAACAGACACGTATCAAGTCCAGTGAATCGATTAACTATCTCTCTCCTCTTATCTTCCTAGTTTAGGTGAGGTAATGACACGGGAAGAAAAAAAGTCACTCAATTAAAAATTAGTGACTCATTTCAAAAAATGTTACTGCAGTAATGTGTGGAAAAAGACAAAAAATTAAAATAAAGAAGATGAAAAAGCCATGAGAGACAGTAAAGATTTTTCTGAGGTGTTGTTGCAAAACTTCACAGCTTTGTGTTGCTGCTGCTGCTGCAGCAAAATGAATTCAATGAGTGAAACAATAATGGAGGACATACAAGGTCACTCTCTCTCCCCTGCAGTCTTATTTTCAACGCATCACAAAACCCATTCTGAACAAAGCCTGAGTACTTTTGTAATAACATCTAACTTAATTTGTCCAGAGCTTTTCAAATTAGGGGACTGACCTTGTCTCCTCTCTGTCCAGTTGGACCAGGAGGCCCAATGATCCCTGGTATTCCCTAGAAGACAAATAACAGCTAGTTCCACACTGAAGACAAAGGCATCGAGCTTGTACACGGGATAGTCCCAGAAAATGCAAACAGATGTCAATAACTTGGCCCGCAAATGAATTTCAAAGCTGAGAGAAGACATACCACATTCCCTGGTAATCCACGAGGACCTTGAGGACCGGCAATACCAGGTGGACCCTGGGAGAAAGACATCAGTTGTTATATCTGATGCAGCTCAGAACCCCATCCCATCCTGTGGAAAATGGTTTGTTACGTAATATCAGGAAACTTACAGGGTCTCCAATACGCCCGGTCTCTCCTGTAAGTCCAGTTTCACCTTTTGGACCCTGAAATTAAAAAAATTGTTTAATTAGAAACATATTACACTTGAAATCACTCTGCAGCACATTGGCTGGGAGGTAGAGGATGGCTAATGTCTTACAGGTGCTCCAGGTGGTCCCTTAAAGCCTTGTTCACCAGGTAACCCTCTTAGACCCTACAAAGAAGTCGCATAAATATATAAAAACATGAGTTTAAACAGCAAAAGCATACTTGCCAAGAGGTTTTCAAATTTTCTGGGAAAACTTATTATGCTATGCTTTTTATACAGCTGTAAGGACTGCCTGATTACAAGATGACAAAATAAGAATTTAATGGGGTTGATCAATGAATAACAATGATACTCTGTAACAAAATTTACAAATTATTTATCATTCCTACTGGGTGCATGAGAATGCAAAGCAGAATTTTTGACTGTGTGGCAATCATTGTTGGAAAACTTCAAGCTAAATATACCAATATTTCTGTATTACATTCTGATCCACTTTATAATATTGTATGTATATAAACTGCAGTAGATAGAGAATCAGGTCAGTGTATTACCATCTCTTACAATTTAAGTTACCCATCTAATTAAACAGTCCCCTGAGCTCCCAGGTTGCAGCAGGACTTTTTTGCTGTTGCCATACTGAATCTCTACTGACATCTAGTGGACATTTCTGCACATTACTAGATATGGTTTGTTAAAGGAAAGAAGATGACAAAAACAGAAAGAAAAGTTCACCATCTCTCCTGGTTTCCCTTGATCTCCCTTCTCTCCCTTCTCTCCAGGATTTCCCTAGAGGAAAGAATGGAGAATGCTTTTAGAGGTTTTAATGAAAAAGAAGAACAGAAAAGAAGACAAGAGGATGAACAGAGTAAGATTCTTAAACTATCAAATTCTTTATTAAAGCAGTACAGGATCATATTGAAAACCTAATTTCTTCCTTTGAAAAATCAGCTTAAAAACAAAAATATTGCCACCTCTAAAATCAGCTTTATTAGATTATAGGTACACATAAGAATTGACTTATACAGTCAGAGTTTGGTCTGCGTAGTAAAAAAAAAGTCTACTCACAGGTTCCCCAGGTTCAGGGATGACACTTGCCACCTATAAGGAAAACACAGACAGTAGCTCAGAAGTCACTGTATCAGTGTAACAGTATCACTGACTCCATGTCTTCCGTTATGGTTGTGTCATTCACAGCACAGCTTGACAGTGATGGTTGGTAATTTTACATGCAGGTTAAAAAAAGACAGAAATTTTACTCACATTTCCTGGAGCGCCAGGCGGTCCCCTGTCTCCCACTTCACCCTGAGGCAAGAGTCAATATGTTCACATTGTCTGCATGCTAATGACCTTTTTACTGCTAATACTGCAGGGTGACCATCACCAAGACTGAAGAGGACAACTTTAACTACTTTAACACAGTAGAATACACAGCAAGAACTCAGCCTTTTGCTTTAAATATGTTTGACAGTATATTTTCCCTGTACAGCATATGAGACTGGTATTTGTTATTTACCTTGTCTCCCTTTTCACCTTTTGGCCCAACTTGTCCTTCCTGTCCTCTTTCTCCCTATGGAAGAGAATCCAAAATCAAAACTTCAAACATTTATTGCAGAGCACAGACCATAAAAGCACTTTAAAACAGGCAAATGAGAACTTTTTAAATTGGAAGTAGTAAGTTAAGAGTGGTGCGTCTGGGGATACCCAGCAGCCCTTGAGGTTGTCCCAGGAGGTAATTCAGCCAAATGAGGGAAACTTCATTTCACTGATTTTATTTTACCAGATATTTTTTCTTTTGCTTAACAGTATTTGAGGGGTCTCAAGGGGAAGCTTCCCTATGCACAAATAAAGATATAACATAATTCAGTACCAAATGCACAACATAATTTTACAATAAAAGGTTGTTTAAATAAAAGTAGATTTTAAGCCTTTTGTGCTTACACTAAAACTATGATTATATAAAAGGATCGATAAATAATAAATTAATAACAATGGAGCTATTTCTTTTTATTGTTGCCTTGCAAGGACATACTCTGGTGACACTAGATATAAAGCTTTAATAACTATGGTCACACCTACCGGAACACCTCTGTCTCCTCTTGCTCCATCAGCACCTGGTTGTCCAGGAGAGCCAGATTCTCCCTATTGGAAAAAAAACAATAAAAAATAAATAAATGAATAAATAATTTAAAAAACAAGCATGTGACATGAAAAACAATGTTGCATTTTCCTATAAAATCTCCCAAACCAAAAAAAAAAACAATCTACAGCTGTGCACTCACTCTCTCCCCTGGAGGTCCCCTTGGTCCTGGAGGCCCTTCGTCACCCTGCGGAGACAACACAAGGCCATTTAAATGTCAGATTTGCATATGGAATTTACGCTTGCTATCTCATAAGCTGCATATGTCTTCAGTCATGTCCAGTGTGTCTTGGTATGATTAAATCACAGTACCTTTGGTCCGGGCTTGCCAGGAAAACCATCTGTTCCACGCTCTCCCCTAGGCCCCTGCAAAGATACAAGATTTTGATCTAGTCATGCATTCGAAACCTGAATTTGCAAGAAACAATTGCTATATATTGTATGTAGTTAACGTAAACCCACCACAGCTCAGATTCAGTTTAGTGTCAGTCAACTGTCTGTGTTTCAAACAGGTTGTTTGTTTGTTAAAAAAGATTGTATGCTTAACACTAGTAGCTGTCAGCCTGATAACTAACCTGACTGAAGTGCCCTTTGGCTAACTTGATATGTGTATGAATGTTTTTAAAAAAGAGTTTTAGCCTAAAACAAGGCTAATTGCTCAATTTCTCTTTGAGTTTTGCAGCAGAGTTGTTTAAGGTGACAGTTTTCTTTTTCTTTCTCCACTCTAATGTTTATGTGCTACTCAAGAAGGAATGCAGAGCTAATCTACAGGCAATGCAGCACCTCTCGTAAACGTATGACTTGTAACTTATAGACAAGTCCCAAGCCTCAGTCCATAACCCTGCAGTGTTCACAGTGATGTTTTTATTTATTTTTTTGGTCCACTTGAGGGCAGAATTCTGTAACAACCTGAACAGCTGAACAGAAAATGTTTGACATATTCTGAACTTTTATATGGGACATGGCTAACATGTTAGCAAACAGTTTGCAATTTACACATATGAAGACACAAAGCAACATTGGCATTTGAAGTCAGTCCCTGCTGAACTGACAAACCCTAGTCACTACCCTTTTTGCTTTCTATTTGTGTTCACCCGCACCTACTCCTCAAAATATTTATCCAAAGCTGCGGTGCTAAACTTTGATCACTAGCTAGCAGCTTGCTTTGTTTGCTGTTTGGTGGTATATGGGGTGATTTTTCATGATTCCTTGTCATTGGAAATTGCTGCTTGCTGAAGTTGGAAATTAGGATAGTGAAAGGAGCAACACTGACCAAAAAACAAAAGTCTAAGGACTCAGAAACAGCACAGTTAGCTAAAAGACCTCAAAAAGTCAAAAGAACCAAGCAGAACTGCACATTGGGGTGATAATTCTTTGTTGTCTCCACCTCTTAGAAGTGACCCACTTCACTTTAGACCTAGCCATTTGAGTCAGTGTTCGTATAAAATGGTTGACTGGTTCAGCTCTGAAGCATATCTGCAAGCTTACTGTGAGTACAAAAGATAAAAAAGAAAGGAAGAAGAAGCAAGATGAAATTTATTATAAAGGTCATACTGACCATGGTTCCGTCATTTCCAGGAAGACCGTCAAGACCATCTTTACCAGGAAGACCCTTTGAAGATCAGTGACAACAGGTTGACATTTAGTGACAAGAACAGGAAAACAATGACAGAGACAACAGATGACAATTGACAATGAAAGGGAAACTAACAGGCTTTCCAGGCTCTCCGGGTTTCCCTGAAAATCCAATTTCACCAGGCAGACCCTTTGTAGATAAGAAAAAGCTTTGTGAATATTTCATTCATTCTTTATTAGGCATTTATTTGTTACCAAAACAAACTATCACATTTGAATTTATTGCATCCAGATCTGTATATCTGATGACTTACAGGAGGTCCAGTGTGTCCTTGGCTTCCTGGTGACCCAGGTGGACCCTGAGGACCCTGCAGAATGAAAAAAATAACATAAGTGATAAAGTACACATCACCTGATCATAATTTGTAGTTGAAAAATATCTATGTTTTTTTGAAAAAAAAAAAAATCGCTATTTCAGTAAGCAATATATTTATAATATCCTCTTGCCAAATAAGTTTTTAACAAGCTTCCCACATAATTTTATTCTTGTGGTCGTTGAAAAGGCAGTATGTATTAGTACTAGAGGGTAGCCACTAGAGGGGGGTATAATAGTACTGTTTACAGCTCACCCAACCTTGGACACCAGGTGAAGACAGGTGTTTTTCTATTTTGCTCAGGGGAACAATATGGAAAATTAATAGACATAACCTGTTGGTTTTAATCTAGCTTGTTTATTTCCCTCTATTAAAACACACAGTGATGACACCTTTGAGAGAGTTGTTGTTTGTTGCATTGTGGATCAAATTAGGTTTTGAGCAACTAAACACACAAAGAAATATAAATTATTTCTGCTCTATCGACCTTGAGGCATCATTGAGGTGCAAGAACAAAGTCGTAAACAGACAACAGGTCATTTTAAACAAACTTATTACCAAAATATGTATGTATATTTTGCCTGCTGAGAAAATGAAATTGTTCTTACAGGGGGTCCAGGAAGGCCGTCCACCCCAGGCAATCCACTTTCACCTTTCTTCCCCTAAAAGACAACAGTTTAAATAAATTAAAATGAAATTAAAAAAACATTCAGTGCAAACAGGAGCTGTTTCCAAGGTCTCAACTACTCTGCGAAGGACATGTACTCTGTATTTTAACTTTCACTGTGGGGTTTAGTGGATGTAGCAGAGAGTAAGAATGTACTGTTTTAAACTTTCCCATAGTTGTTATTTGTTCTAAACTCTGCCAGTATTTTAAACCCAGCGGTTTTCAGCTAAGGTTCAACATTTCTCCATCTGATTTGGCAGGTTAGAGGAGACTAGAACAACATCTAGAAAACAAAGGTGGAGAATTAAACAGTAATACTTGTGGGTCTGTAATTTAACAAGTGCACATTCTGAGATAGTTCCTTTATGCAAAGTTTAGTTATTTGTTTTGAGGAATTACACAATAATGATGCTCTTAAACCCCAAAATACAATAACTTCATATTTAATCAAAATTGATTCAAAGGTTCAGTGTGTTGATTTGGCGGAATCTAGTGTGGAAGTGACAGATTGGAACACCACTGAATATCCTGTTGCTCACCCTCCTCTTTCAACTTTGTAGGAGAACCTGTGGTTGCAGTAAACCTTAAGACAAAACACTGCCCTAGGGTTTATTTTTGGTTTGTGCACTCTGGGCTACTCAAGAAACATGGCAGTGCAACAGGTGGAGGACTCACTTCATCTGTTTATGAAAGTCTCATTCCAAGATAATTAAAACACAAAAATTCCAATTTTTGGGTGATTATAGGCTAATAAAGACACATTTATGAATATTGTATTCCACTCCTGCCTAATTCTTCAAATAGATCCCCCTAAATCCTCCACACTAGAACTTTAACACTAATGTCTAATTCCAATGGTTTCTGGAGGATACTACCACACTGAAAGCATTCAGTTACAAGAATGTTGCATTTAACTAAAAGCTGGCTTGGGCAATAGCCATGGCTAACCTTAGCAGAAGCTAAAAACTACTACAGATTCTATTCAGGCATGATTTCTGTAATCAAAATAAATATATATATGTATTGATTTATGAAACAGCATCTTTTTAATTCACTCAGTTTTTCCATATAACTAGGTGAGTCAGCAGCTAAATCGAGCTGTAATGGAAAATATGTGCGCTGCTGGTAAGCTAACAAATTAAAAAAGTGTAACAGTTACAGGTAATTAGAGTAGGTTTTGTGTCATTTAGTTTCATAAATTCTACACTGTAAATTAATTTATAATGTTGATCTAATTTAGACACACTTTAAATGCTTCGAACACTCAGCAACTTCAGAAAACATGCAAAGAGATAGGACATGTGCAGTTAAAAAAAACTAATTAGACAACACCTGGGCAGAATTTTTTAAAACACCTGTCAGCTGTGTCTAGGTATGTTTATCACTTTGACTGTCCACTGGTGACAGTTCCTGTTGTTCTCTTTACTACTTGTAGCATTTCTTTTCTTCACTAGCATTTTTTTTTTCTTCAGTGCTGCACCTGATTTTTTAAATTGGTAATGTTTTCTTAATTTGCTTGCGTTTTGCTTCATTGTTTTTTGGAGTATAAAAGAAATGCATTTAATTCCTTTTAACCTATCTAACCTAAAATAGTCACAATAAACTTTAGTTTCTTTAACAAACCAATGGAAATGGGCAAGACAGCTGAGAGAACACAGTTTATGTTTCAATACTGTTTTTTTCCTTGAGTTCCTAGAATACACTTGTCATAAGGAAAATTCTGACATTTTCTCTGTAATCCATTGTTTATCTTATTTTTCTCCATATGTTTGTTAATACTGTCCTCTGCAGCCCCCAAGACTCTTCACATTCCAGCTCAGACTACCCTCTGCTGTCATATCAGGGCAGAGGTGAATAAACAGGCCTTAGCAGCAGTGACACACTCCACTGATGAGAGCTTTGCTGCAGTGGAGGTGAGAGTGGCTCAATCTATACCAACTCAACCATACAGCTCCCTCTATCAGCACTGGCAGCAGTGGAGACCACCCTATTATCACAGCTCTCAGCCTCCCTTCACCCCTCTCACACTTTCTCCCTGTGCATCCTCAGCTGAGGTATAACAACCCTAAAGCTAAGGAAAATAGGTCAAGCTCCTCTCCATCTGTCTGTTTTTTTAGGATTCACTTGGAGAGCATCCCATGGGGTTGTAAAATGCCTAAACAAGATGTCCAGTGATATTAAAAAATAAGCGCTGCACAGAGGGGGATTTTCTATGTGTTTTGGAATCTGAACCCAATTTGATAACTTTATACATGCTAACAAAAATATTAATCCCTCTATCTCAGAGAAACGTGTCCGACTGAGGAGGGAGTGCATTCTGGTGGCAGGAAACTCTTTCATTTGTGGCCAGAGGAGGTTTGCCTTCCCTCTGCTGCCCAACTGAGCAGCTGCAAATGTTGATTCCAACATATTGCTGATGAGAATTTAATTGCTCCCACCAGAGAGGGGGAATGGAGGTCACTATCTTTGTTAATGTTTTGGAAGAACAAATTATGTAGAACCACTGTGTCTGCTTCAATTACACACTGCTGTGTGATGGGACCAGTATGTAGTGAGACCGAGGGAAAAGAATATGAGAGGCTGGGGACAGTTTTTGTAGATTATTCCACAATTACAGCTACAGTATCAACTCTTATTAATGTGCGGAATAAATATCAGTTTTCTTAATTCTGCATAATCCCAGTGGAATATGGTAAACAGTTATGGGACTACAGTATAAACCTCCAATTACTTCTCTGGGGGCATAATAATCTCATTTTAGTCTAAACTCAGTAAACAGTGTTTATGCATATGTAAAGTAAGACTAGAGCAGTAAAAAGCACAGAACTCCCAAGATGCTATGCACCAAAATATCTCTTGCCTTTTCTTTTTACTCATTATCTCCAAATTATTGTTTTGTGATTTGAGCATTTAAAGGTTTGGTTTCTTGTGATCTCCAAAACACTCTGTTATGATGCTGAGTTTGTGGTTAAGGAACTGGTTCACAAGTTCAGCGTCAACATTTTTTACCTCATTCTGTTGGGAAAAAACGAACACAGGCACATCGCGTTTCTCTCAGAACACAAACATGCTCTCACCGTTTGCCAGTTTGTAAATGCAATTTCTTGGAGACAACGTTGCATGAGTCTTCAGTGTTGTTATAATGAAATACGGTTTTGTTTTTTTTGTTTTGTTTTTAAATGTGTCTCTTACATTGTCACCTGATTTGTCCACCATGGCCTTCCACAGAAAAGGCAAAGGGTATTAGAAAAGAGGTTAATTGCTATGGAGTAGGATCTTTTTCACCCTGAATTGAGCCTCCCAGGCAGATTCTACTGTCTGGTTTTCTACCGTTTCTGTCTGCTTCAATAAATACTAAATCTACAGCTGGGAGTAGTGCCACTCAAGAGTAAGTTAAGGAACAAAAAAAAACTAACATAAGGTGGGGATAATAAGAAAATCCTTCAATGGAACAAGTGAATTTTTGTTTGTTTGTTTGTTTGTTTTTATATGTTTGTTTGTTTTTTTGTTTGTTTTTTGCTTATTAAGATTTCTTAGAATAAGTCCTTATATGTTACCAAAATGTTTCTTGTTAGGTCATTGTGTCTTGTAAGTGTAATAAGTTATTTTGACAAAAAATTTAAAAATATACTTGGTGTGATTATGAGTTTTTGCAGTGAACAAATTGCTAAACCGCAGAGAAACCACATCCTAACCATAACCTCGACATAGCTCAATGCATATGGTTATTGTATGTTTAGGTTAAAGTTATAGGAGGAAAAATACAGTATATGAGATAATGAGGGTCTGCTGTTCAAGACAATGTTATTTGTGTGCAGACTGAGAAATATGGTCTAAATGAACAAGTCCTGGATGCCATCTTGCCTAACAGATTATAGGGTAATGGTTCTGTCAAAGTTTAGATTTGTTGTATCAGCCTACATCGTAAATAGGCTCATAAATAAAATGAAAGAATGATGAATTGCAGTGTATGTTTTTTTTTTGTTTGTAGTCACCACACTTAAAGAACCACTTAGCAAATGTGCACTAAGATTGCATTAAGATATGTTCTACCTCCTGAACAGTTTTTCTTCTGAGAAATGTTTACAAGTAGACTCCCCTCTGCCAATCAATGTTTGCTCTAAACTCTAAAAGATCTGAAAACAGCACTCTAAAACCAGACACAACAGTATAAGATAACTATCCATGTGTGCTGCTATTCAACTGCTATGAATTTTGTTGAGCATCTCCAGGTACAGTACAGGTCTCGGTACTGAAGTAAAAAATGAGGTCCTTACCCTCTGGCCGAACTCTCCAGGTTCTCCTGGTAGACCCTGAAGACCCTGAGGACCCTGTGGAATTAAAAGTTCAGAGGTATTTGTGTTCATGAACTGCTCAGTGTCACATCTATACAGGTGTTTCCTCAACAGACAAAATATCAAAAGCTAATGGCAGCAGAGGGAGAACTCATGGGAAGTCGTAAAACATGATCCTTACAGGAGGCCCTGGAGGGCCCTCAGGCCCTGGAAGCCCAGGAGGTCCAGCTTCTCCCTGAAACAGGTCCAACAGATGAGTGAGCTTTGACATAACTTCCATGACAGCTACAGTTAATGCTGTTCTGATAAAACTGTTCAGACGGACAAAATCTGTTAAAACATTCAGTATATACATTGAAAATAATATTGTTGTCCTTATTTTTCATTCAGAAGGCCAGTTTTCTTCAAAGCAGATAGGCCTCAATATAGTCTGTAGTGGTGTGTTCATGTAAGTTTATATTCATGGTGATTTTTCATTATGGGAGTTAAAACTGCAATAATAATCTGGAACCTAATTATTTTTTAAAAATAACCAGAGGGTAATTCCACACTGATGTAATTAATGCTGTCAGATGGTCTTTATACCTGTTGGTCTTTCATGAGCTTAACATGAGAAACTACTCACCTTTTCACCCCGTAAGCCTTCTTGTTGAAACTAAAATAAAAAAAAGAGTTAAATGATCACTGTTATTTTCAAATGAGTATAACATGGTCAGTTTCATTGTGCCTCGTGGTTTCACGACTGCAAAATAAATGGTAACCTTTGTTCACACATAGAGGTTTTTTTCAAATGTTTGATTGCAGTTTTTAAATGAAAAACTCATTAAGGCCTAAATTTGAAAACATAATGACATTTTTTTTCCTATTAGGAAAAATCAATTTAACAGAAGAGTGTGTTGCTCTGTCCTTCACAGGGTCGTAACAAACAAATCCTTATCAGTTAATCCGCTCATTATTTTTTGATGAATTATTCATTACATTTCCTTGATCTCAATGAGAAGTATGGAAATTGCTTGTTTTATCCAACCAAAAGGCCCATACTTATAGAAATTCTAGTAACTATTTTGTAAGACTTCAGTTAAATTCACTTTTACATTCAAACATACATGATCATTAACTGTATTTTATAATTTTGTGGAAAAGAGTCCTGTTGTGTGCTTCTAAAGTCTTTTTAAGGTACTTGATAGTTTGTGTGTTACCTGACCTTGTTTGATTGTTGGCTAATGCTTCTTCAACTATTACAAGTGCTTGGGAAACAACTGACAAGTATTGAACATGTGGACATGTGCTCCTTCTGAGGAGAGATGTCCCACACTTAAGACTTTTGAATTCAAAAGAAAAACAAACAAAGAAAAGCATCAACGTTCTCATGCTTACAAAATTTGACAAGGAACTTTATACAATCTTTAGTCAAAGTAACTGAAATGATAAGTGTTTATTAAAGTGGGAATTAATTTTTGAGTAAACAGACTTTAGGTTCTTAGGACTTTTGCTCTCAGTTGAAGAACAAGATCTGCGGGTCATTTTGTTCATGATTATCAAGATTGTTTGAAATAATGATGAAAATGCAGAACTATGGATGCACATCATATGGACTCAAATTGTGTGTTCGTTTGGTTTGTTGTTTTCATTTTTTTGTTTTCTAAATGAGATTCACCCTAAATCCATCACTCCATAATGTTCTTGATCACTAAATAAGCCTGTAATCCCCGAGAATATACTCCTTAAATCCTTTTGGTCTATCTTTAGTATCTCTGGTACTCACCACATCCCCAGGTAATCCGGGAAGGCCTCTCTCCCCCTGTGACGAAGTGCACATAAGGATGAAAACCCCGTCATTAGCATCAAGAGATTCTCAGGGTGAAGCACCTCCAGCAGTACGGTAATGATACGGCAACGACCATAATTTATGAGATGTTGCATGTTAAAGAGTGTACTTACTGTAAGCCTTAAGGAAAGTGAATCTTGTGTGTCAAGTACCTAGGTTTTTTTTTTGTGTGTGTGTGTATGTGTTTATGCGTGTATCCATCTCCTTGCATATGGGTGTGGTATATGCATGTGTGCACCACTGGAAGAATCATCAAAGTCAGTAATTACAGACAGGCAAATGAACTCTGTGTTTTATTTTCTCAGACAAATGAGTGGGCTAACTTTGATGGTACACGGAGGAGACTCAGGAATGTCTGGAGAGTGCAGACAGTAGCCTGGGAAACTGATGATGCCTCCTTGTGATGATTGATATCAGCACAGCTCAATAGCATTACGCTGATGGCAATATCCTCTTTGAATTGTTTCTAATGAACTGAGGAGTGTTTTGCATATGCCACGGGAGTGGGCAGGGGGCTTACCTTGTCGCCTTTAATCCCGTTGGCCCCAGGTGCACCAGCCAGGCCTCTCAATCCCTAATCAATTTTGGAGAAAAGCTTCATTAATGCAAAGGTGACTCACCAAATCTGTCAGAGATACACATCTGTGCTGTGTTTGTAATTGCAGGATTTTAAAATTAAAAATCGTGACTTACATCTTTCCCAGAAAAACCAGGTTTGCCAGGTAATCCGTCCAAACCTGCCTCACCCTAAAATGGAAACAAGTGTGCAAGAAAGCATTTTGTAAGTATCACTAACTGCTGAAGATAATATAGGAGTAGCAGTAAGTCTGTCTACATTAAAAAAAATGACAGTGTTTGTAATACAGTGATTAAAAAACATAAATTATAAGCTAATGGAAAGTTTATTTGGTGATTAAAAAGTCTGTCTGATATTTTTTTTTATTGTTACAAAGATGCATGTTATATTTCTTTTTTTGCAACAAGTAAGTTTTATAAAGTTAACCTGTGCAGAGATAACTACCACTGCCTCACAGATAAAGCCAAGGAACTTCAATGTCATCCAAAAAAAATCCAAAGAAAGGATCTCTCAGTAGTGACCACAAAAACACACAGAAAGCACAAGACTAAAGGGTGGACACCCCTGCTATTAGCTCTGTGAGGCTGCACTGAGGAACAGTGCCCTCCTTAATATATCCATGACAGTGGTGTTTGTAACTTTTGTCGATAAGCACAGTGTTGCACAGTGTTGCACGGGTTGATTTAAATTTTAGTGCGCAGGAATTTGATCAGATGGTAAACTTAATATTAAACAAGGTGTAATTTTGACCTGATGGTGGTGCTATATGAAAAGTCAGGGATTAGTTAAATTGTCACACTTCCTCCTCATCAGATTTCATGTTATTCTTTTTAATAGTGCAGCTGTAAACCTCATTGTGTCACTACAGGAACAGTCATAATGACACATTCTAATTGGCATAAATACCTAAATGAAATTGTTTGCCAGTCCATCTCATGGTGGTGATAATTTATAAACTCAGCAAATCACTAAATTCATTAGGAAATATCCCCTGGACATAATTTCTGTATGTAGTAAATTTCACAGTGATCCATCCAGTTATAATATTTCCATCAGCACCAAAATGGCCCCCACCACCATGTTAACAGAGAGCAGATTTCGAATGAATGAATTAAGTATAAATACTTATTGCCCTCTGGGGGGATTTGCTTAACAGGGCTCACATGTGTGTGTCAGCAGCAAAGCAGTGAACGGTGCTGTGTAACCTAAAACACATCCTTGACTTCTCAGTCAGCAAACACTGCCCTGACTTTAACCCCAGGTGCCTCTTTTAAACCACCCATTCCCTTTATCACTCTACAAGTACTTTTCCAGTTTTCATTGACAGGAAATTGCTCACTGAACGGCCGAAGGCTGACAGACAGCTCTAAACCTGGCATCAGTATGTTTGAATGGAGCCTCAGTATACCAAGAACCTGCTACACAAACTTGTGCCGTATGGTAAAGTAATCAGTGTACTGATGGGTGTTTATCGCTTCAGACACACTGTTAAGTTGTTTAAATTTAAGTTGACATCTCAGCATGATACAAAAGACAATACTAAAACTTTTTCTCATATCTTCCTTCTGTGGTCACTTAATTTGTTATTTGTAGTATCACTGAAATCACAGAAACATCTTGACAACTTGACTTTAACTGGAAGCCATCATAATGCTGGGGGACAACCTTTTATTGACTTATTAGCAGTCTAAATTGTATTTTAATATCATTGTGATGGGAAAAGTACAAAGATGTTAACGACACAGAGGAAATTTCGGACAATAACAAAGCGTTAGAAGGCCTGAATGAGCTGCATTGCAGCCAAACACCCCCACAGAATCCCAGACAGGAAGTGTGGAGAGTGAATCAAGGACGCCACATCTGGTTCCGTGATTATGCCCCTCAGTTCTCAGTTACTCTGAGAAGAATGGTTTCTCTCAGAAGTTAACCTCTGTTGGACAGGTTCAGTCTTACATGGTTCAAGTCCCAGGATATGTCAGAAAAACATGGGAAGTAAATGAGTAACTCTTTCTTGTCCCTCAGCAACTCCTACTTTGATGAAATGCTTCTAAACAAACCACTGAGCCCCTATCTGCTGCGCTAGAGTTATTTAGCTAACACTAACAGACGTAGCAGGCAGCTCCTAGGTAAGCGTGTGTGAAACTGTGTGGATGTGATGCAAGCTAATCCATTTACAGTCCACATTTCAAATTCTGAAATAAAATTTTTTTCATCAAAAAAACTGGTGTGGTGTTACTTACTCTGGCTCCTGAGATTCCTTTTTCACCTTTTATGCCTGAGTCACCCTACAAGAAGAGATCATAGATTAAAAATATTGAAATGTGTAAAAAATGAATTGTATTATTTGGAGTGTGTCAGCTCTTACCTGACTATTTGATAAAGTATATTTAGAATATACTTACAGTAACACCTTTTGGTCCTGGCAGGCCAGGATTTCCTGTATCCCCCTGAATTCCCTGTAGGATATGAATTAAATAACATTATATTAGTGGACATAAATGCCTGAGGGTCTCCAAAAGTGTTCCTCAGCAATATACAGCAGGTCAACTGGGAACCTGCTGAGTCAGAGCTGAATCAATGTGAAAATTTAACTGACTCACTAAGAAACCTGAAACCCCCAAAAAGGAAACAGCAGTTGTCAGGGACAAGACCCCCACCCATGGTAGAACCTTGACCTTTGACCTCCTTTTCCTAAGAGTGACCAAATGTGTCATCTGACATTTTCTTGCAAGCCCTCTCAATTTTTTATCATTGCTCTTTTTATATCAAGGATTCTTCCAGCAAGTCCTCCCATCTAAATGATACACCACATTGGGCTTTGTTTACTTTAGCTGCAGCTGTGGCTCAGAATAGCTGTTAGCTTGCATGATATTTGAAACCATAAGTTTCGAATGTTTTGAGTCTAGCCCATTTAAAGCTGTAGAGTATAATGAAAAACATTTGATATCTCGTTGTTCTTAAGCAGGTAATCACAATTTACACACATTGAATCATTAATGTCAGCTTGCTGCAAGCAAAGCTATGTTTTGTGGCTTCAGGAAAAATTATGCTATTGCTATGTAATTAGAATAAAATAGTACTTTGCATTGCTAGTAGCATTATCCACTAATGGGTTAATCAGAACACTCGCTAATGCATTATAAAGAAGTTGTATCATGAAGAATTCAGTTAGACCTTTTTTCATGAAAGTCATTTCAACATATCACAAAGGGAAAGCACAAGTGTGAGTAATAAAAATGAATGTGAGCTGAATTCCATTTGGCTTACTGTCACACTGTCATCGTTAATGTTATTTGTAGCACCTGTGCTTTGCTCTGCTCTTGCTGCAGTGAAATGGGCCTAAAGAACTGCAAGTCAGCTGTCTCCCAGGTTCAAGCTAACAACCTGCTGGCAAAAATGTTTTTTCATGACTGCTTAGCTTGAAAGGGTCATTATTTATAATGGCCTCTTTTTTTTTAACTATTTGGGAACACAAAAACTCTAAAACACCAAACAACACCTTGGCACATTGCTAGCTTAACATTTTAATGGCTAACAGCAGTATAACTGTTTTATTGAGACATAAGGTCAGAAAGTAAAATATATGACAAGACAAGACAGTAAACTACACAAGACTAACTAAACCTAAACTTTAAGCATATTAGGATTTATTAACAGGGCAACATTGACCCCCTGATGACTGTTAGTCTAATATTGACTTTCCTTTTTTCTCTGGTTTTGTCTCAATCACCTTATCAATATCTTTAGTTGCTAACTAGATTTTTGTTTAGCTAGTATCAGTTGCAAACTTTGTCTGTCAGCTATTTGCGGTTGTTAGCTAATTAGCATGCAGGATTCATCAGAGATTATTTTCCTTGAAATAGCTGCCCTGTGGTGCTACAAATGGAGCATAGTGAGAGCAGTAAGACTAAACAATTGAGTTAATGTGCCATAAAAAGCATTGAGCTAAAATAGGTTTAGAGGGCTACATTTGGCAATAACTCTGTAAATTCATCTTTGTGAGTGACCCCTTTCACTGAAACTACACAGGGTCATTATATTTATTTTTATTAAAAAGTATTAATAAAATGGAAAAGTGGGGTTTTTAATAAAACCACATCCTGCACAACATTGGGAAAAAAATTGCAACCTATGCAACATGTTTAAAAAGCTGCCAAACAGTGATTTAGCTAATGTCACAGTAAAGCTGTAGGCTTCTATTTGAGTTCTCAACACTGACACACAAAGAAGGAGAGACTCATTTTGTGTTCATATTACATCCTAATGATAATACCTTATTATGTCAAAGCTGCAGTTAGGCAGTGATCTCTACTTTTCTTATCGTCTTTCACATGCATCTACAATTCCGTGAGGATAGCATTTAGCAGTGATTTAGAATTCCCTGTCTTGTATCAAAAGAGGGCGATCATTGACTCCAGTCCTCGGTCGAACAGCTTGTCACAGTCCAGTGGCAAAACCTGAGCCAGCAGCCCTCCCTCCTCCCACTGCTGGCTCCTTCTCCAGCTGCTGCTTCATCCAAAGGAAAGTCAACCAAAATTGCCCCCCACCCCCCCACCCCCCTTCACAGGAAATCAATAATAGCCTGAGAGGTAATTGTCCAGAAAAACGTATGTACGCCCACATAACAGAACAAGTGCGTCTCTGAGATCAGGGCCAAATCCGGAATTACTAAAGATACCTTTTTTTTTTTACCTGCATCAACAATATTTTTTAAATACTTCTACCAATGAGCCAAATGTATGTTCTATGGATTCAAAGAAAGAAGACCATATCAACACACCTTTAGTCCAACAAGGCCCGGTTGCCCTGGAGCACCAGCCACTCCTGATTCACCCTATAAACAAAAACATACTGATGAAAACATTCAGAGTCTCAGAAGTTTCACCAACCAAATTAACAAAAACTATGTATCTTACTTTGTCTCCTTTGTCCCCGGGTAGGCCATCAATACCTGGCACACCACCAATACCCTGTTAGATGGTTGGAAACACATAATTAATACCAGAATGCATACCAGAACTCCTAAGATTTAACATTATAAAGAAATCCTCAGCATGTCCAGGTTCACAAGTGCCACACCTTCTCTCCTCTTTGTCCAGGAGCACCTGTCAACCCTATGCTGCCTGTATCACCCTGTAAACAGAAGGTAAGTATTTATATTGACTGGTCTCTGACACAGCAGCATACAGGATGGCCGGTAATACAGACGACAATGGCGTGCTGTCAGAGTGTCAACCTGGTATCATCACTGAACGAAGTTTAGTACATGGTGATCGGAGGATTTTATAGAACAAAATACAGAGGTAAGATGTGAAATGACTTGATTAATGGAACAGAGGAACACACAGTGACACAGACTTTTGAAAAAAAAAAGGCATAAGTTAACATTAGGACCAGAACACAAAAAGTTAGACAAGTCAAGATACACAAAACCACATAAAACTTCAGAGTTAGTGTTTGGGAGCCAGAATATGCTTACAGCTGTTGACAGCTTCACCAAGAACCACTGTGGTCTAGACATACATCCAGCCAGAGACACCATGAACAAAAGCTTTCTATAGTCTTCACAGTGTTGCATATTTGGTCTGTACACTGATGCTGTATGCTATGTCAAGGAATCCCTTGGAATTCTAAAGCTGGACTGAGTGAAAAGTAATGGCTGTTAAATTACACAGTATCACAAGGTCTTGCCCACCGCAAGACTTCCCTCTGCTTCATAAACCACTTTACAAGTGACAGGAGGTTGCCCTTTAATTATTTTAGGAACTTATATCATTTTAACACACGTCATTTCTTTCATCATAGAGATTAGAAGAAAGCCCCCTGCTCTGCTTTGCTCTATAAAGAAAGAGACATTGTAATAATGCTGCTACAAGGGGAATTGCCTCCACTGGATGACTAAAGATGCAATTAGAAGCAATAAAATCCAGATAAATTCACTATGCTCCACGTGAATCGATGACCAACACCACCATCTTTAACCGAAGCCTAAAGTTGGCTTACGTCATGTTTTTGCATCTACTTTTAGAAAAGTTTACAACAACAAATTAGAGCCTTCTCTTGGACCAAGTGAAGACAGATGCTCATGCAGAGAGTAAGAAATAGAAAAGCAACAGTGATGCTCTGCATTTAAGTTTGATTTAATGCAGTTTTATTAAACCAGAGAAGTTTCTGGAGGCAGCAAGAACTACAATATTAAAATAAATATATCATTATTTACCTCTGCTATCAGTCTGACTGCATTACTGATGTCAACATGAGAAAGTTTTCCGCCGTTTAGAGAAAGGAGCTGTGTACTGCAAGTATCTTGGCATTATCCAAAAAAAATGCATTCTCTAATCTATTAAAACAGAAGTGGATAAGATGAAAAAAACATATCTTGTCTTCCAGGCCTCATCTGGCCATTTTAAGTGGCCCTCTCTGGACAGCTTGAATGATGCATGCTAAGGACTTTGTCTCAAGGAATAAATTATACTTCAAGACTAGCAGCTGGCACTGCCAGGCAGTGCAGAGGCTGTGATTTGAACTGGGTGGGAGTGTGCATGAGCTTGCCCTCTCTTCTACACATCCTCTGTGGTAACCTGTCCTGTAATTCTGACAGTAATAGCTATGAGCATTTTCCTCACCACTCTTTGACAGAGAAGAAAAATATAAATATAAAAAAGATAGGAAAATTGATAATTATAGCTTGATTCAGAGAGAAATTAAATAATAGTGCCTTAGATTTGCATGCATATCAAATATGCACAAATACAGGCATATGTTAAGGTGAATAAGATGCCCATACATGCAGCATGAGTTTAAATGATGCTCATGCAGCATCAGTAAGAGCAAGTCTACTTACCTTCTCACCTCTGTCACCTTTGACAGAGTTTACTCTGCCCTGCAAATAATTAATCAATAGGGATCAATTATTATCGAGGCAGAAAGAAAAGCAGATGAGATAATAGCTGGAAGGCATGCAATCTGAAATAACTGAAATGTGTATGATAGAATATCTATAGTACCAACAAAGCTTTGAAATTTTTACAGCATTTAATACAATGTGCTGAAGGATCAGCCGTTATCTATCAATGTAAAGATAAACATTTGTAAAATTGAACATTTCATGTTTTCCTACAGTTTCTCCTTTTGCTCCTTTTATTCCAGGCAGTCCGCTGGCACCCTTATAGCCAGTGTCACCCTGAAAAATGCATGGTCACACAATAAAAAAATCATCTCTGGAATATGATGAAACAGTAAACTTTTGTCACACACAAATTACTACATAAAGGTAACGGTAGATGACCTTTTCACCCTTAGGACCTGCAACACCAGATGCGCCAGTCTCTCCCTGTGAGAAATGAAAATACAGACGTCTTTTCGAAAGCCATTTAAGAAAGGATTCCCACTCATCCATGGCAATAACAGACAGGGATAAAGTCAGGTAAAGTCAGGTGGCTTTACCTTCTCTCCTGTAGGGCAGGTGCAGTTCATTTGAGGGCCTCTTTGTTGCTCTACAACAGTAGGTGTTGGAGTGGGAATCGCCACTGGGGGGGCCTCTGTAACCACTTTCTTAGGGCACTGAAAAGAGAATGTTTAAACCATAAGTCTGTGAAGATTCTCATTCATCCAGGTCATGACTATCTTGAAGAGTCATTAAAAGAAGGCAACTGGACTATGTTGAAATTTTTTTGGGAAGACGTTTCACTTCTCATCCAAGAAGCTTCTTCAGTTCCGTGCTCCAGCTCCATGGGAACTGAAGAAGCTTCTTGGATGAGAAGT
>JAQMCX010000020.1:3925911-3938153 GCA_029814765.1 Acanthurus leucopareius
AGCTTCTTGGATGAGAAGTGAAACGTCTTCCCAAAAAAATTTCAACATAGTCCAGTTGCCTTGTTTTAATGACTCTTTAAACCATAAGCAGTCATTAGGCGTAAAAATGTAAGCATAGTTGTGCTAATGAGGATCTTATGAGTACTAACCAAACTATTATTTGACAAATGGTCTGTTAATAAATTCAGTAGCAATCTCATGCCTGTGATTTAAGTTTGACACTAGGCGAAAAAAACAGTATATGGCGCCAGAGCTTGGGGTGAAAAGCTTAGCATAAAGACTGGGAATAGGGGTGGCTAGCCCGGCTCCGAAGTTCAATAATAAACCTAACAACACGTTGAAGCTACCTAATACCAAATTGTATCTTATTTGTTTAATTCACAGAAAATAGTGTGATAACTTGACCTTATAGGACATTTCATGCTAGGAGTCAGCTAACAATGACAGGGACAGCAAATTTATGGTATCTTGTCTTCAGTGTGAGGTTGCTAGCAAATAAGCAGAAACTCCAGGCACAACCAAAATGCTTAACTAACGTATAGTTTTGACGTAGAACATGATTGAAGCAAGTATAAATGTTTAATTTACAGTATATCCTATTATAAAAAGGAAAAAATTGTCGCTACTATTACGTGAGTTTTTTTCTGCTTAGCTGCTAAGCTACCAGCTAAATATCACAACAGTGATTAACTATCTTGTGTGCACATTTGATTAGCTCTGTAGTAAAGAGTTGTGATTTTAATGTAAAAGTTACTGTGGCCTGTTAGATACAATAGGAGAAAAAGCCAAATGCTGAATGTTGATGTTGACGGAGCTAAGTTTTCAAGCTAATATTTAGAGACTAGCTCCATGGAACAAAGACAAGACAGCAATGTCAAACTAATCTGCAATCACACAAATCTACACGTCAGACTTTAACTTTAAAGTCAAACAGATCAAATCAGTCTCTCATAGTTTTATATTCATCAAAAAAATCTTAATTTAGCCTAATCTACAGTATTTTAGATGCTGCCTTAAGTACTCACAGGTCCATTGGGTAAATCACAGCAGGTTTCCAGCTCTGCATGCTTGGAATCACAGTAAATCATCATCCTCTGGAGGTCAAACTAAATAAGCACAGACAAACAACAGGTACAAAGATCAACATGGAAAATAACCTCAGCTTGCAACATTTGCAGTATCTCCAGAGTTTAGGACTGAAGGAAGCTGGGAGAAATGTACAAGTATATTAAACTTCTACATATTCTGGTAAGACTCACATCGATTGGCACACTGTCATACAGCCTCTTTCCAATTACTGTCTTCCCTTGGATATCAATATCCTCCCTGTCTTCAATGGGCAGAGTCTGGATGAGTTTGCAGTCCAGGTACAGAGACACAGACTTGGCCTCCACACTGAGGGCAATCTTGTGCCAGCTGCGGTCAAACAGGTTGTCAACTTCAGGGTTCTTGAACACAGCTCGGACAGCATCCTTTGTCAGACCGACAGCATTGTACTCCACTGCTTTGTTCTCACCATCCAGGCGAATGGAAACCTGACATATCAAAGGAGAGATAATGTTAATGAGATGTCAATCAAGTTCAAGTAAAAAAAAATTTTAAAAGTACATAATTAAATCAACATAAGGCACAAAGTTTTGCAATTGTGATCCAAGAAAAGTTTCTGTGCAGTTTCAGACCTCTAGCAGTTTCAGTAAGTATTAACATCAGCTTTTACATGCAGAATTACAGCATGAGAGTAAAAATACAATTTCAGGTTCCATCTTAAATTATGATTACAATTCTGGATTTGGCAGAAATAAAAACACCATTTGATATTTTTTCATCTGATCAGCCAGTGGGCTAAACCTGCTCTAAATTGACCCTGTAATTGGCTAAATCCAGACAAAAAATAGTTATATTTACATGGGGCTGACCTACCTGTGGAATTCCATATTTGTCAAAAACCTGCCAGAGGTACCAGTCTTCTCGTCTTGAGGTTTTTCTGAATTTGAATGTTGTCACGAAGGCATATTCATCGGGCAAGCCTTGAGGAAACACATCTCTGCAGAATAAAGCACTTTGTTATAGCAAATATAAACTGTAACTTTATTTTACTCTACGTATAAATACACAGTTGCAGTGACCCCATTAATGTGCAAAACCTGAATCAAACACAGAGGCTGTTTCACATAGTAACCACTTTTTATATGCACTGCTCCAGCTTTCTAAGCAGAGTGACAGTCTAGTATTTAGATTTTCTTAAATAAAAAAAAAAAGCCATGATTAACCTTACGAAAATATTTCATGAAATCTGTATTGAATTAATCTTTGTCTATTATGTGATAAATAATAGAAAAATGGGTTAAAATGGTTTAGTGTGGGAGAAAAAATCATGTTCTCTATCATATGATGATCTTATTCTGCTATACATTTGTAGTCTATACTAGCATACATTATATTATATATTACACAAATATATTTCATGCACACACAGACACACATATATATCATATACAATAATTAGAGGATATTCTTAAATGTCTAGATGACTTTTAGGGAAATTATAAACAGCCTGTTGGAAGAAAGAATCTCCACTCCACATCTAAATATTTTGTGGCCTCTCTAATGTCTGCACTTCTAATATAAAGCTACAGCCTGCAGCTGCAAGGCTAACCTCAGCATTAAAATCTATAAACATGGGGGAAATGTGCTAACCTGCTGCACAGTACATACAAATATCAAAATACCATCCAGGCAAAAAAGTACTCCACCCCAATAAACCACTATCAAGAAGTAAACAAATTAAGACATGCTGGTAATTAGGGAGCTGAAGAGATGTTGATATATGGATCTGTAGCCTTAGACGGAGCCATGAAAGCTGTTTTCTCTTATTTCCACCTTTGTGTTTAACTTAGCTATTCAGCTGTTGTGGCTTCATATTTTCTTTACAAACAAGGGAGTTGTATCATTTTTCTAACTCTCTCGCCTTTTAAGAACACATTTAAGCCCACACACCACTAAACCCCCTTGTCACTACATCACAGTAGATATTTGGTAATTTGATTATTGCAAACATCCTACCACAGATGTTAACAAATCAAAAACATCAGGCTTGTTCATAATAACAAACATTACCTACTGAGAGCTTGCAGTCAAGGTACATACACAGTCAACAGAGTGGGTGGAGGGAGTTAGTAGGGCCCCAACATGATATACGTCTTTTACACAGTCTGTTTAAAGCATGAATATTGTGCTGTTATTGTGCTTTACTGTTCTGTACAAAAGACAAAAGTTACAGGCAGAATGGGGAGGGGGGGTTGGTTCATTGTCATTCAACCCTTGGATGGCAAGGGAGGTAATGAGAGTGCTGAATCGATGTCTGTGTGAAAAACTGAGACAGCACACAGGTGGAAGGGCATGACTTTTTGAAAACATATTAAGTGTGCCACCAAGGAGATTTAAAAACAGCTAGAGGCAGTTAGCAGCTAAAAAAAAAAAGAAACAGCAAACAAACATGTCTACAAATTTTCAGGTAATAGGAGCTCTTTAAAGAGTGAAAGATTGTTAATGCCATGTTATGTCGTTGTTATTGCTTAGGAAGCACTGCCTGATGCATATGTGAAACGCTAGACACTAACGCTGTTGAGTTTCATGTCAAGCTTGTAATGCTTCATGTTTCATAACGTTGGCATGCTGTCTAAAATCACACACTGGGTGGCGCTGTTTTGTTTGGTGTGAAAAAAACAAAAGCTTTGTAAGGAAGGGACTTTGTTGTGGTGAACTCTGTTAAAAAGTGCAAAAGTTTTGCTTTTGGGTTCTCTAAAAAGTTACTCTGGCCATGACTTCACATCATATCTTGAAAAATATTTAGAAGAAAATATGCAGTGTATTATTTGTAGCGTAAATGAACAGTCACTTACTCTGTTTGCTGTACAATGGGCATGGTGCCAAGACGAACATAGGAACTTTGGCCATCATCGTCTCTGGTTCCCAGAATATCTCTCACATTGAAGTACTCCATTAGGTCGAACCCTGCAGGAACACATTCAAATAGCCTAGTTGGACTCAAGACAGTCTCTCACACATAAAAACACATGGCTCTTAAGTCATGAGGGCAAATTACTGTATGGTTTTGTCCGATTTCATGGGGTATGCCGAGGTTTAAATGGGTCAGTCCAGACACACCCTGCAGCCACTGTGTTTGTGGCTTTTAGGAGGAAGATAAAAATCTCAGTATTACTGAAGAACTGGAAAATAGAGCTATTTGTTGGCTGTTCAATTTGTTTGATTTGCTGCCAGAGGAAAAAACGAGTTGCCACTGCTGGTAAGATCCTCATGTGACTTGGAGAGTGTGTGCACGTGTGTGTACATTGCTCTGCAGCGTGTGATTTAAAGTGGTGTAACCACAGACCATATTTAGGTGGTTTAGAAAGGACACTCCCTTGTACAACAAACAAGTGCTGTAGCTATGGCAATGCCAGCATGATGAGAGCTAGAGCAGCACTGAGGCTGCCAGTTTGTCCAGCAGATCTCACTGAAAGCTGCTGGTCATGTTGAAGGGATTGAGCTCTTCTGAAAGCAGACTGTGCCATTACTGAGCCAGCGGGCTGAGGACAGCCGTTACATATTCCTGTATGGCCCTTGTGCAAAATCTATGAGATGGAAGGTTTCCGCTGGGAAAATTAACACCAGTGCACTAATCTTCCAAAGAGGAAGCTGGAACATTAGGGTGGTAATGTGAGAGTCTGGCAAAAGCTTAGTGGATGTCATTAGAAATAGCCTGGAAACAGGTGGTAAGACACACAGACTGCCTCTGTGCCATTAGCAACAGAGTAAAAAATAACAGTAAAAACAAGAGCCATCATAACAGACTAAATAGCTGAAGGGATCATCCATCCACCAAAGCTTCTTTGTCTCTCAGCGAAGGCCACCAAGTGCCTCAGATACACTTTTAGTGATGAGAGAATACTATGCTCTCAGATTACCCCTTCACTGACCTCAGAGTGGAGTTAAAGTATTTCTGTTCGAGTTTTTACATGAATGAGACCTTTTAACAAACACTTGCATTCATTTTAGATGCCTTTATTCACTTGCAAGTTACTTTTTTAAATCTTTATTTATAAGGCTAACCTCTTGAGATGCAACATCTTATTTTCAAAGGGGTTTAACATGTATTACAATCATCAAAGAGAGTGACAACTTGAGGTACAAAACAGTCAGACAAACACTATGTAAACACAAAACAACAAACATAAAAGAAGAAAAAAGAAGATATGTACATATATATATACACACACTACTTAAAAGGATAAATCGAAGCTCCACCAACTTCTTCAAACACACACACACATATGTGTCTGCATGTCTAATGTCATGTTCTTCATCTGTTAACAAGCTCACGTAGCACCACTACATGATTACTTTGTGGTCACACGTTAGTCTAAGTCACAGAGACTAACACTACAGTCAAAAGCAGGACAACTGGCATATCTGACAGTGTTGAAGCAGATAGGCCCATTGCAATAGTTGTGTTCCCTAAAGTAATTATGGCAGGTCCTTTCAATTAGAGAAATTAATATTGTTTGCCTTCATTTGGAGGTGTATAACAGATAATCTCTCTCAAACAGAAATGACTGATATCATGATGTGTAATGCCACTAGTGTGTCTGGTTGATAATGATACTTTAAATCTCCATCTGAATCATTCCCAGTGCTGAGATAGCTTTATATTTATCTGGATTAGCTTGTATTAATTATAAGGTGCACTATTTAAATCCTGTAAAAATGAAACATGATATCTTATTTTGCAGTGGATTGGACTAATGCATCCATTCACTCAGAAAATTGTTATTTTAATCCTGTTTAAAGAATTCTCTCCCATCTTTTTTGGGTGACCTGACTGAGTTATTATTTGTTTACGATAAGTTGATTGCAGCGAGAGAAATCTCTGGATGGGTCACCCGAACAGGTCATCCTAGCGAGATGATTGTTGTCTTTGTTTCGTTATTAAATTGTGTAGTTAAATGTTAATATTAACAATGAGAAGTCACAGTAAAACATATGCTCCCAGAGTGGGTCAACTATACAAGTGGGCCCAGGTCCATTAATCCCACCCTAGAAGCCACACCCAATACAGAGATCTGATCAAAGGGGACTTGACTTTCTTTTAAATAAAAGCAGAGTATCAGATGAGCATGAAAAAAGATCAAGTGGCGAATGTTTTCTGAGGCTCTTCTGAGACCATTTTTTTTTTTAGAAGCATTGGTTACGATATATGAAAGGGATGTTTTGCTGCTTATCACCGTCATTGATGGGCTGCTTGGAGAAGCCACGCAGCTGTGAGATTTGCTGGCCTTGATCCCTCTGTCACCACACTCACGTCGTGCACATTTGCTCACCGTGCCGTTCCTTTGGCTGTTTGAGGGCCCTTTTTCAGCACAGAGCTGTAATTTGGACTGGCAGGAAATAGCATATAATCAACCCAAAAAGTTATTTTGGACAGCCAAAAACGACCAATGGGGTGTTCTGTGGGAAAAACCAGATGAGTTCACTGGCTGGGAAAAGCAAACGCATACACAGAGCATCCTTTTGATCAGCACAGATGGCAGCGTTTGTGCAGTAGATAGTGACAGCAGAGCCGCAAAGATAGTCCGCAGCCTCCTGTGTGTGTTTAGTACCCCGAGGGGTCAGACTAGACAGCCCATAATAAACACAAGTCTGACTCAAACCACAGGTCTATGACTGTCAAATCATAGTCAGTGGCAAATAGTCTTGACATTTCTCAGAGAGAATTACACTCTATAGAGAACAATTGTTGTGTAATTAAACATGGAAGTGCACAGGAGCTGCTGATGTATTGCCATCAAATAATGTTTTTTTGGTCCTGTGCATCTCTGGATGTAGAGAAAATCTCTATGTGCTTGGCCACAAACTGAAAACAATGTACTTTTCTCAAGTAAGTTCGACAATGTATGTCTTAGCCAGGCCACAGTTACAGACATACTGCATTTTGGAAAAACCCCTGACATCTCTGTGACATCAGAAAGCTTCAGACCTCAGACCACTGTTAGATAACATTTTGCCCCAAGTGAGGCCCGATGCAGGTTTGAACTCCTCAATGTGATTATGACATAACTGTCTGTGCTACACTGAAGGTAAAACCAGCAATTATTGCTGTACTTTCTCTCACTGTGTCAACATGTACAATATAATGAAACCTTTATGTTTCTACTCATTTACTCCTGGTGGTCCTTGCACTATACTGTCAAAACCATTTTAAAATGATTTAGAAATTCAGGTCTAAATTTGTAATCTCTCACAATAATAGTAACTAATGTTTTAAAATGATTGTACTAACTAGTAGCTCCTTGAAAGCACCATTTCATTTGTGGTGCTGGTAGCAAAAGAAATATAAATCCGTCTGGTGGACGGTATATTTAGGGTGTATTTCACAATAGCCTTGCTTTTGGTTACAAGAAAAGATTTTTCTCATGTAATTTTCCAGTGGAACAATCCTTTTTTGGCTTTTGGAACTTTTTGAAGATTGTGGCAATGACTTAAAAAGACAAATAAACCACAGTCCAATAGGATTTATTCCAATTAGAGTGCTTGCAGCACATCTGACAAAGTGGTACATCCGCTTAAAAAAACATCAGTGGTTTCAGTGATTTATCTGAAGTTTGTTCTAATTCCCTTGCTGGTAGGAGAAAAAGCATAACCAAGTAATTAACACAAGCTCAATGGAGTAATTCTGATAGTATCTCTCCACAGTGGGAAGTGATGCTGTCAGCTATGATTAGAAGCATAGAGTCCTCTACTCCAACTGCCATATCATCCATGACTGGTTGTCCTCAACTCTTAACTAAATGTATCAAATTGTTGTATCAAACTTAAAGCATTCTTTACCCCGTAATAGGGGCAATGCTATCAGGATTTCAGTGTTTTAGCAGTTCAAGAGCTGTTAACATAAAGGAAACTCCTGAAATAAAGTGTCATTACTAGATTTGAAACAAGGGCTTAGATGGGCTTTTATTGTCATCCATCTCAAATGGTTTAAAACTTACAATCACATTTCATCCTCCTGTCTAGAGCATGAAGCTGGAGTTGCAAATTACACGTGGTCTTAAAAATTTATTTGGTTAAATACTATTTTGTTTAATGTTTGAGCTCAGAAGTTAGCACAGCAGTCTTTAAGAAAATAGCACACAACAGACAGATTGTCAGTCTGGGGTTTCACTGGGCGGAGTTTGCATATTATGCCTGCATGGATTTGCTCCAGATTCTTTGGTTTCCTCTCTAACCCAAAAAACACAGATTAGAAAAAATGGCAATGCTAAATCAACCTGCTGAGGACGAACTATTCTCTCATCCAGTGCATGCTAGGATAAGATCCATGCATGAAAAAGATTAGTGGGAAAACGAAAAATGGAAGAATCGTTTGACTGTGGATGAATGCTAATTTTCCCACTACAGTTTCAATGCAATACTCATTGAAATGCCATCATGAAATAATGATGCTTGAAGAATTTCATTGGTCTGTTTTTCAGTGAGTTTTAGTGACCCATGAAGGCTGAAATGCTGTTTTATAGAGACTTTTACAGGCTGACAAAAAATCATTTCTCAACAGAACACAGACTAATGTAATTTTGGGAAAGAATTAACTGGATACCAGCACAAAAGGTTCCATCAGCAAAATGTCAGTTATTTGCTATAAAAAGTCCAAATCAGTTTCCTCCTTGTTTAAATACAGGATGGTGTCACTGTGCCAGTAAAATGTGTAACGAGACAAACTTTCTCAGATACAACTTTCACAGCTCTAACATCTCTCTTTCCATAGCAGGAGTCCAAACAGTCATGCCTGGGCATCTGTTTTTTCTCTTAGTGTGATGAATGTGGGTGGGAGACACAGACAGGAACTCAGATCCCCCAAAAGACACTCTTGTAACAACATCCGACCTTTCTGGATAAACGCTATTCTAGAGTTCTGAGAAACCTTTGAGGCAGCTTTAATACATATCAATGAATACATCAAATAATGAAGGACTACCAAGGTTCTTTATTTGACAGATGACTATTCAACCACTGAACTTGAAAAATCACTGTTGTATTCAAAGGAACATATCATTGTTTTGTTTTTGTTTTTCCCTCAAAGGACAAGTTTTACATTTTGGGAAATTTTCTCACTGGCTTTTTTGCTGAAAGTTTAACTCAGGATCATGTTTGCATTAAATACAACCGAGAGCCTGTTAGCTAACCTTAGCATAAAAACTAGAAGCAGGGGAAGAGAAGCTAGCATAGCATAGCAAGTCAAGTCACAACAGTTTTATTTATAAAGCGCCAAATAACAACATAAGTTGTCTCAAGACACTTTACATATAGAGCAGGTCAAAACCACACTCTATAATTTATTTTTTTAAAACCCAACAATTGGAAGCAATCCCTATGAGCAAGCCTTTCGCGACAGTGGTGAGGAAAAAAACTTTCTTTTTACAGGCAGAAGCCTCAGAACGAATTCCAACTCAGAGGGGGGCGACCAGCTGACGGCACTAGTTAGGTTGAGACAGAGAAAGCAAGACACAGAGAGAAAAAAGACACAGAGATAAAGAGACTCTGACCAAAGGTCCAAAGATAGAAAAAATAATGAAAACCACAATTTCTTAAATAGTTAATTAATTAGAAAACTGTTCTCAGAAATATCTGTGAAGGTTCTCAGTCATCCAGGTCATTGTTTTTTTAAGGATAGTTGAATCCAGGTCAACTGGACTTTGTTGTGAGTACTTAAAAACATAACCTCTGTGGTGTCGTTGTTAAGTCCTTTGATACTCCTGGTTTCTGGTTCTCTGGTGCTCTTGTAAGCACTCTTGTTGAAGTCGTTTACGTTGGGCCTCAGAGTGATTACGACTTCAACTCTCGTGATGTCGCTGGAGGATCTATGACCTCGATGAAGACTTCACAGAAGTTTAAACCTTGGACCCTGGACTTTAGCCCGGTCAGTTAGAGCTGCGGAAGCCCCTTGGTCAAGAAGTGAAACGTTTTAAGTATTTCCAGCCACATCCCCTCGATTCAACCCCTTTGTTTTTTGACTATGTTCTCAGAGGAAGAGTGAAAAAGCTATGAAAAAATTGTCAAACTTTTCTTAACAGCAAATCTTGTTCTTCAAATTTTGCTAACTCTTTTTGATCGCATGTTGCTACAACTTTGATAAAAAAAAAAATGAATAGTCAGTATGATTGATTACACAAATCAAGCAAGTTTGAAGAGTCTCCAAATTAATTTACATGTCATACAGATGGAAGCCAATATCTGCCTGGGACTGGAGACAAAAAGACATTACATTTTCACAACACTGCAACTTGGTTCCCAAAATTTTTTTGTTATGAAAAGTAGGGAAATGCAGGCGAATTCAAGTTTGCCAGCATTTTGTTTTGGCGAGTATATTGAGTTTTTATAAACGGCAGCAATAAACAAGAGAAAAGAGGAATGCGCCAGAGAAAGAGCATTCTCCAAGTCATGAATAAAACCAACTCAGTTACCAATCAGATAGACTGAAAACTGTCAGAATCTTTGTACATACAAAAAGGATCTCTGTTACTCTTGATGTCAAAAGGGTAAATGTGGAAGTGTAGAGAATGTTTTCTAAAATAAAAAGCTGACTTTGAGGCTGACAAGTATTGCCAGCGCTGCTTGTTGCTGTATGAGAGGCAGCACTTTGTACATACCTGGAACCTCTTCAAGACCATAACTGGTGCTGTTGGGCTTAAACCGGTCAGGCTGAACCTTCATGTTGGGACACAGGACATCTGAGGAGGAATGAAAACAGCTCATTTAGACATGCTGTGAATATGGATATGATGCTCTTTTGGGAGCAAATGGTAGAGAACTATCCAAACACTTCAACTGCTAACAAGAAAACCATATCATGTGGCACTGTTTTTGTTACAGGAAGCAGTCTGAAACTTTATATGGGGTTGGGTGAAAAAGGTGTGAAGTGTTGGATTGTTTTAGGAAATGATGATCTCATTGAAACGTGGCCTTTTTGACTGATATGTGATCTGAAAAGCACCTGCGCAGACAGACTGTCCTCCATCACTCTGGTCTGATGTCTGGGGAGTGGTGCGTGTGGGTGGCTGGGGGCACATCCACAGGATCAAGAAGCACTAACAGTTTTATATTTCAACACACACACATTTCAGTCATGGTGCTGACAGCAAGAAAGGCAAGTCTGTCGTGTTAGGTTTTTATTGAGGGTGGAGATATTTTCTATTTGTGTCAACATGCCAGCCTGACTTCTAAAGAATGCAGATATGGATCCTGTTTAGTTTATAAGATGCAAACATTTACTTAGAGATGAGGTTGGCAGTTTTAAAGGATCAGCTCACCTAGAAACCCAGACATCAGACATTTTTGTTGGTAGGAGATAATGACTCTTTATTCATGCTTCTCACAACACTAAAAAATTCTATAAAAATATCAGAAACAGTTTCGCAGACTTGCTATCAACAGTTTTTAATGGATCTGCTTTCTGCCAGAGTAAGTACTTCATATGTAAAGGATTTGTGATGACAGTGTTTCTGGGATGCCTTCAAAATTTTAGACACATTGGCAGCATAGCTGCAGGCAATGTCAATTAATGAGTTCCCCACTAGGTTGAGACTGAAATATCAATAAGCACTGGATAGATTGCCTTTAAATCTGGTAGAGACATCCACGACCCCCTCAGGATGAATTTTCATTCTTTTTATGTGCTCTGTGATTGGGTCAAAATGTCACCTTGTCCAATTGGTTTATGATCAATCTATTTTTTTGTGCAGTTTTACTCATTAACTGCTGGCATTATAACACACTAAACTAAGATGGTGAACATGCTAAACATTTTACCTGCAGCATCAGCATGTTAGCATTGTCATAGTAAGCAGTTTAGCATGCTGACATTAGCATTCAGCCCAATGTATGGCTGTGCCTTATGGAGCTACAGCAGGGCCTCTGATTGTAAATGTAAATTTTTAATGCTGTTAGACCAAAAAACTAAAAGTATAAAAGTATAGTCCTATTGCCCACATTGCATTGAGATTGCACAAGAAATCTCAGAGGCGGATATCACAAAACCTAAACTAACACTTTGTTGCTGCATTTAGTTTGTCTTATGTGAAAATATCAGTGTTTGTGGTTGCAGTATTATATTACATCTGTGAAGATTCTCATTCATCCAGGTCATGATTATCTTGAAGAGTCATTAAAACAAGGCAACTGGACTATGTTGA
>JAQMCX010000020.1:3938253-4016190 GCA_029814765.1 Acanthurus leucopareius
CTTGGATGAGAAGTGAAACGTCTTCCCAAAAATTTCAACATAGTCCAGTTGCCTTGTTTTAATGACTCTTCAAGATAGTATTATATTACTTTAAGGCAGTAATGGAGTAATCTAATGTGTGACTAATAAAATTCTGGTGATATAATTACTGTAACTGTGTCTAGTAATACATTACAACCCGAAAGTGAGTGCTGATGGATGTTTTTTTTTCCCCCCGAGTTTATTAGCGAGTTTATCTGCAAGTTTATCAGCGAGTTTATCAGCAAGTTCATCACTTCTCCAAGTGCAATAGAAAAAAAATCTTGAAAAGGATAGATTTGATGAAATGATAAAATGACTGAACATTTTCTAGCTAGTTAACCACTGCTTTTAGATGCAAGAGAGCCTTCATGAGGCTCTGCAATGCAGCCCCCAACTGGATTTGTAATGTACTGCAATCAACTTGAACTTAAATGGTTTGATTGTTTGCCATGAAAGAATACATTGCTTCCATTTTTTGCAATGAATGGACAAACTTCAGCTTTTATTTTGGTGAGAGGTGAGCTAAAGTTATGTAATCAGCAACTTAGAACATTTCATAGACAGTAAAATTATTATTTCTTTCGAATGAAAGTAACCAGTGATATATCTAAAAATTACACTTTAGAAGTAACTTGCTCAACACTGGAAAAAATACATTTAATTTGTAAATGTACAGGAATTATCAGGGCTGCAACAGAGACCGATGTCCCATCATCATTAACTAATAGTGCAGAAGGGTATACTTGCACAAAAGAAATGTTAGATCTATCAAAGCAAATCTGGACTCATCAATTTTTGATGAGGATGGTCTATGATCTGATAAGTCGAACATGAATAAAACCTCACCGATCCCACATGGCGAGAGACATGCTCATATTGTTAATTAGGTGTAACAGCAAATGCAGGGTCTTTTCATCAGTTTGTAATCTATCTGTTCAGAGAAACTTCTCATTAAACATAATAAGCCCAATGGTCTGTGTCCTGACAGTCAGCTCTAAATATTATCTGTGGCTGAACTGTCACAGTGAGACACTCGAGCTTTCCTAATAGATCAAGTATCTGCCAAACATCTACTATCAAACCCCGCAATTTTCTTATATCACGTCCGTAAAAATCATTATATCAGAGTGGCTTTTAAGCTTTGCATCGTTCATTTTAAGGATAGCTCTGTCGATACGGCTTGTTTCTCTGTTCTGCTGTGCTCCATGCAAAGCTCAGAGCATGCCTAATAGGAAAATCAAGGCGGCTAATTTAACTGTCAGCATTTGCGTACTTTTTAGTGACTCCACAAGTGGTGTCATTTCCATTTCACATGGTTTATTTCTGATTTCAGTTGTACAGTTTGTCCTTGTTTATGTCTGTCAGCAGTTTGTTTAGCAGTAAAATTAAAGGATTCGTCTTCTTTATTCTTTAAGTCTCAGTGTAAGGCGATAATTGAGGATCTCTGAAAAGATACTTCTTTTATATTTTCCACCAAAAATGACCATTCTGTGAATGAACTAAAATGCGTCACTCTCTTTTGAAGACAGTGTGGCTGCCCTGAGACTTAGCATGCTAGATAAGTGAACTACTCCCTGCACTTGTGGCCCTAAAGCTATAATTTAGGGATCTGGCTGCAAGTTAAAGTGGATGCAATGTAAAACCTGCCTTTGGAAATGAATGTCTCAGACAGCTCCATGGCATCAGGGGAAGCTCGAGCGTCACACACCTCATAACCACCTTTTTTATTCAGGGACTGAATAATCTTTAATTCTTACTATTATCTGTCATCATAATGGTTACTAAATACTTTAAACACACCGTAAATGTTAGACAAGAGTTATGGTATTGGAGTTCTCTGTCACACAGGTCACATAAGGTCAAGTGTGTACCCTTATAGGATGATATTCATAAGTGAGGCCACACATGATCTACTAAATCAGTGCAGTACATAATAAGTAGTGTCCATTTTCAAACTATAGATTAAAAGGTGAAAACATTAAACATGGACACTGGAGCGGCTGCACTGGACCAACTTGAAACATTAGAGCTATAATTTTCTGAGTGAAAATAACTTACACTGCTCAGTGAGCCAGTTGTGCTGACCACTGATATACTTAGAGACTCACTCATGGTGATTTGAGAGATTACATAAAAAAACACTGAAACTGTCTTACTAAGTAAATTTAGCCTTTGGCTAGCTATACAGAGCATTGTGCTCAAAACTTGCATGTACAGCATGTTTTTATAAAATGTAACCCACATTATTGTTTGACAGATTGAAGATCTGCAGAGTCAAGGAGCAAGGTCAAAGGTCAGTGGCTTTAATAGGACTCTCTGTGTTGCCCTTGCACCAGTATGCCTCTGCAACATGATATGCCCTTAAAAAAGAATAAAGGTATCTTAGAGAGTTTCTAAAGAAGATTCTCTAAATGTGCCTCTTCAAACTTCACAATTCAGAGCCAGATTAAAGGGAGAGCTTAGCGTTTATCATTTCTGATCCTGGTGCTAAACCATGCAATCTTGTCGTTTCCGTTGTTGTATTTACTGTTTGTGGCTAAGACTTATGGTATCCCTTTCTTTCCCGTCTGGCTAATTTTAGGCAGGAATTTCAAGGGTTGGAGCGCAAAACATTCATCCTCTCAATGAAAACACTCACACACAGACACTGCTTCACTTCTTCACACAGCTACTGGTCAACATCAAGCTATTACTGTATTTTTAAGCCTATTTCGGATAATTCATTTGGATATGTCAGTTGCTCTCTACACACTTAGCCTGTGTGACTGAGTTGGAAGATCTTCTCAGTACACCACTGGAAAAACCATTGAGGTTAGCTTAAGACAGGCTTTCCAGTGCTAAACACCTCTGCACCAAAGCAGCAGTCAAAAAGGCAGCTACACCACAGAAATGTTTGGGTTAGAGAACTGTCATTTACGAGCCGATTTTTTGCGACAGCCCCCCACACATTTCATATTCAGTCAAAAAGAAGCCACGATAGCACTGTATGCATGCGCAGCAGCTGTTTGTGGTTGGGGTGGGGTTTTGTGGTCAGGGTCTTCCCCGTCCCTAGTACTTAAAGGTTAAAATAAGAGTCTAATTTGATTAAGTGCATGTTGAGGGTGAGGCCAGCTCTTCAAACTGGGGTTTCAAGCAGAAGCCATGTGGCATAGAGAGTGTGATGTGCTGGCATTGAGCCTGATTGCTGACTTACTCTCGCACAGCCTCCTCCGTAGCCTGCCCCTGATCTTGTCAATAGCATTAAAGTCAGTCACATGGAAGACATGGGCATTCTTTGGCTCGGCGGCGATCTCCTCCAGCTCCACTTTCAGAGCTTCCCCAATGCCCACAGCGAACATCCTGATGCCAGCTTTGGCAGCTGCCTTCGAGGGCTCCAGAACATAATCCTGGCTTCTGCCATCTGTGAGAAGGATGGCCACCCTCTGAATGCCTCTGGCTGTGGGCCTCGCTCCATTCCTCTCAGAGAAGATGTTGGTGGTGGTGTAGCTGATAGCATCCCCAGTCATTGTATTTCCACCCAGGTAGCGAATGTTCCGGGCAGCTCTCTTCACATCCTCCAGGGTCCTGTGTCTGCCCAAGTTGAACTCGGTGGTGGGTCTGTCACTGTAGCGAACCACGGCCACCCTTGTCTTGTCTGGTGCCACATCGAAAGAGTCGACAAGGTTGGCGACCCATTGCCTGATCTTCTCAAAATTCTCTTTTCCAACACTGGATGAGGTATCCAGGATAAAGGCCAAGTCATAGTGGACATTTTTACATCCTGTCATGGGTTAATACAAAAGGATTTAGTCACATACAGTAAATAGAAGCCTTAAATACTTACGTAACATCAGTATATTTTAGTCTAAATTATCTTACCTGCTCTCTGTGCCTCCACTGTCTCACCGGAAAGAGTCAAGGCCAGAATAACCAAGACCAGGGTGATCTTAAATCCCAGTCTCAATCCCATCTCGGCCTTGGTTTGAGTCTGTGTTGGTTAGTTTATCACCACCATCAAGCTGTCCAGTCTGTGAAAAGGTCAGTAAAAACATCAAATACTCACTTTTACATGTACTCCAGCAGACACAACAGTCAGCCTACTTTAATGGACCACTGAGTTATTAGACATTTTAGTATCTAGATCTTGTTTGTCCAGCTTTTCCTTGACAAACAGGATTTTTGCCATAATTTCTCTCCAGCAGTGAAACTAAAGTGGGTGAAGCACTTCATGTAGTGCAGAGAGATTGCTGGAAAAAAAAAAAGCAGGCCTCCTACAGAGGCTGCTGCCACACCTCTGCACTGACAGTGGAAAGCTGATTTAGGATTGCATTAGACACTCTGTATGTATGAAGAATCTCAGGGTCCAACAAAACAATTCTGTTATCCTGTGCAGTATTTCTATTTTCCCTTATTTGAATTTCTTTTGTGCGTGAAGGGTGGCAGGAACTACCTTCATCCTGAAAATGTGATCATTTGTGTTTCCACTGAATCGATGGGCAAATTTGAAGTGATCTTTTGAAATGTTGAAACAAAAAAGACAGGAAAATGCATATGAGACGCATTTTCGGAACAGGTTTGAAGCAAACTAATTAGTGTAGCCAAAATGCTGTTTCTTCAGATGGTGACAGCATGGCCATGTTACCCCATGGCTGTAATTAACAGAGAGGATGAAGCAGAGGTTGTGACCTGGACACAAAACCAGTTGTTAACGAACTGCCAATTAACCTCAGAGAAGAAGAAACGTATTTGAGAGACAAAGGAGGGAGGTTCTCTGGATTTTTTTTTCATGGTGCATTATGGGAATATCCTAGAAGACGTGGACAGTGGTAACAACCTCTTTCTTTCTTTTACTTCCTCCTCCTTTTCTCTTGAAGCAGAAAAAGATGATCAGTCTTGAGTTACATGTTTGCTGTGTCAGAACTTATTCACAAAATGCATTTCGATCTCCCAATATTTTATTTATTTTTTGTAAACCGAGGACATTTTCTTTTCAGTTTCTTGTACTTCCATCAATCTTTTTCTCAGCTACAAGTAAATAAAGTAGAGAGGACTCACAACAGAGCGTTTGAACTTGCTGCCAAACTTTTTCATTGTGGTCTCCACCCACAAGAGTACAAGAGCAATGTCTGGAGTCTGCAGCGTGCTGATGTAGCACTTCATGATTTCTCCGCAGTGATTTATTTAAATTTAAAATTCATGAAGGCTTTTGTAGTTGTCATTTGGAGCTGCTACAGTAAAAAATTGTGAAGTTTTGATCCGCCAGCATGTTGCAAGAACCAATCAGTCCATCTCTGTTGGATTCACTTATGAGGCTGATGTTTCTGGATGGCACTGACAGAAACCCTTCATATAAACACCAAACTATTCTTGCTCTTATTGTACACAAGTGGTTGTGATGCCTGCTATTAGGGCTGATGTGTGACTGCTCGTAGCCATAACATGAGCTCATTGTGACTGGGAAAGTGCCTCATTGTGGGGGGTCACTGAGGGAGGTTGAGGAAAGTCTGAGTTTTCACATCTTGGAAAGCAATAATACAAGCCGGCAGTGATGTGAAAATTTCTTTACCATCCTGTCATCAATGGATCTGGGAGATAGTGAGTGTAGCCTGGCATGAAGACTGGAAACAGCTTATCTGGCTCTGTCCAATTATAAAAAAGATAACGGAACCTGATTGATTGATTGATACATCAATCTGTGCAAAAGTGAAAACAAATTTGGATTTTACAGGAGGTTACACCTCATTGAAGTAACTTTAATCTTTTTCTGACGCTAAAGTTCTTGAGCGTCACATGATATTTTAACGATCAAAGTTGTATTTTTTCAGTCTGAAAGCATTTTGGAAGTCGATGTGGTAAAGTGGGGTAAAATAAAGTTAGTGAGCTCAACCACTGAATGTCTCAGATGCCAAGCTCTTAGCCAGCTGTAGTGCTGATGCTGTGTGGGCCCAAAAAGTGCAAAAGAGTGATGCATCTTACCCTCTAAATAAAAGAGCACCCCATCATTTTAACTCCTGGCCTTTTTGTACCTATTAAAAAAAATTCAGACAGCAACAAGGTAGCTATTTCCTCTTGTTTACAGGTGTTTTTTTGTGCAAACTTAGTAACAATCTTCAAGTTGAAGCTGCAGATTTAATGTACAGATATAAGAGTGTTGATGATCTTTCAAGAAACAACTGAATAAGTGTTTTTTTTTCTAGAAAATGCCAAACTTAACCTTTAAAGCAGTGCGTGTTGTACAACATGAGTTAGAGCTAAGAATGTTGTCTGGTTGTTCTGTCTTGTATTGTATTAACTGACACAGGCTGGAAAGATTAAGGCTCCCCTGACACTTGCAGTATTTCTCTTGTTTTTAAGGTGAGTTGCCATCTTTGTGCCATAATTTACACTTTTTATGACAACAAGGGTCAGTAATTAAAGGCCTGAAATGAGGTCAAAGAAGTCTGAGTAACAAAACGAATAACATGAAAATATGCTAATACAGTTTTGAAAAGATTGTGATTTGAGCAGAAAATGACTTCAGGAAATGTTGTGGAGATACATAAATTTGAAAACAGCAACCTGATGATTGTGACTTGACCTATATTGCCTGTGAAATAGAGGGTGCATTATATGCTGTGAGTAAAGCAACGTTCTTTGGCTCTCAGATACAGATTTTCTTATCTGGTTCACCATTAGGTTATTTCTACTACTTGCTTTCACTGGTTTTATTAATGAAGCAAGCAAGCTGAATTACTCTAATTGCCTCAATTAGTGTGCATTTAAAATCTGAGGAAATTCAGCCCAGAAAGTCTTCAACGAAAAAAAAAATCAGGCCTATAAAAGCAGCAGAACAAGATTTTGATTCATGCTTCTTATCCTCTCTTCCTAACTTTGTACAAGTTTAACAGCTTCTTATTTGTCCTTTTCATCTTTGATTATATTTTAATGCACAACACAGGTCTCTCAATGCAAGGCTCAATTAATCCTTGGTTTACATGCAGACGCAGTATGTATCCATGGTAAAGCTGAAAACAAGCTGGTTTGTCTCTGTCAACATCTGAACCTGAGGCCAGATTCCTCACAAACTGTGGATCTGTATCATCAGGTCTGTTTCCACTTCCTCTGTCAATGGCAGACCTGGGACTTCAATGTAGATGTCTATAACAGAAGCACTACGTTTATCATTCCCAAAATGTAAAAAACAGAAACAGGTTTTCTTTTTTTTTTTCCATGTGCAACCCAAGAGAGATGAAAAAACAAAGTCTGTTCTCTGATAGAACATCTTAACAGCATGTGGATCCAAAAAAAATGCAGCCCTTGCCAGCGATTCAAAACTGCTGAAGAATAAATAAGTATTTATTTGGAGAAAATAGCAGTGACAGAGGGATGATTTTTATCGTGTAAATGTTTTTTCTTACCTGGCCTGTCACTCAGTCAGTGTTACTGAGATGTCTGTTCCTCTCTGCCTCCAGCTCTCACAGCCTCATTCAGCACTGTGGCAGCATCATTACCAGGTGATAATAATCCAAAATATCTCCCCTGCAGGTGCCACAAATCACAAAGAGATAATTATATAATCCAGGTTGACAATCCAGTGTTCGGTGTTGTTAAAAAGTGAGTTGAGGTGAGCTTCAGAAACGGGTGGACAGAGTAGGAGGTAACTGTGCGGGGGTGAAAGTGTAGGGTTTCACTGTGACTTCTACTGTTCTTGACTGGGCTGTGCTCACACATAAAAAAAGAAGGCTGAGAGGCGCAGCCAATTATAGGCCCAACTTTCTGGATATTTTTGTCCCATTTTTTTTCCTCTCTCTCTCTTCTTTACGGCTGCACCCATCTGAAGCACTGCCCTCAAAGAAAAAAGGCACAGCTTCTTGGCAACCGCCTCATCTGTCCGGCCTTTGCCACTGCGATAGCCGCAGCGGAGCCGCCCTGGGGCCGGTGGTGGGCCGCGCTGCGTTGGCTTCCACCAGCCACACACTTATGGAAGAGGGCTGTATTTAAGTTGGGGGAATGATTACAGAACACTTGTGCTTGCAGCTCCGTGTTAAATGTCTGTGCTTACACCGACTTTCAGCAAAGCTCTGTGATCATTATTACTAACGTCGTGTAGCTTTGATAAATCTACAGCGATGTCGGGTTGCGCCCATTTATTTTTTATGCATTTTCATACATAACAAATGAAATATGTATCTTTTAATTAATTTCCTTGCTTGCCTCAGTAGCTTCTGTTGCTCTTAGTCATACTACATTTTTCATTTCTAATCTCTGCACTGTTTTCTTGGGCGTTACACTTTCTTTTCTGTTTTTTTGCAGTATCCTTGTATTCTCAAAGACAATAAAACTTTTATTGTAGAGCTGATTATTTATTTGCAACAAGCAAACACATACACATTTGATGGAAGAATGACCACATTTTCACCTTGCTATGTTTAATTCCAATATCTAACCTGTACTTCTTGATATAAAGTTAGTTCTGTTTGCCTCCCATTCATCTACATGTGCCTCAATTGAGAACACACCCATAAAAGACGACTGTAATTCACATTTCAGTGTGTGCAGAGGTCCTTATCATGTGTGGTCATGCTCGCTGGCAGCAGGGGAAGCTGCAGTGAAACACACCAGCCCTTTGTCCCTGTGTGATATCCTGCCTGGCTGACTTTCTGTGTTTCTCCTCTAAAGTCCTCTGCATCACCAGGCTCATGTTGGCAGCTCTTGGTTGAACTTTCCTCTTGAAAGTGCTCCTAACAGTTGTCACCACATGCTTCTTCTACATCAGAGAACACAGCCAAATTTGCCATGGAGCTGTTGAGGCACCAAAAATTCTCTAAAACATAGTGTCAATATTTGAATGTCATGGGCAGCAAACAAGTTAGCCACTACATCCAGGACTATTTACAGTGCCTTTGTAGCCAAGGAAAGTGAGCACAGGCCAGGCTATGTATAGGCTCAGCGTGAAGTGGATGGGAAGTGGGCTGACGATTCGAGGCAGATGCGTGTTATGAGTAACGGTGTCAGTCCAAGGAACCGTCTGTCGCCTTATGTGAGAGGGCTAAAGAGGTGACCGAGAGGCTGCAGGCACCGTGTAGAGTCGGAGAACGCCATCTGTCATCCGACTGACAGCCAGCTTTCAACCTCCCACATCAAAAAGAGACTCCAAAATATGTTCAAAATATTAACTCGTGACAAGTGTTGAAGCAGAGCAGACTAAGCAGTTTTTAAAGGCAGAACTTAAGACTTCAATCTTTAGGAAAAGGAAGCATTATCATAATGTAGCAATAATGGCCACATTATTGTGCCATTTACTCCTGAACTTGTATGGACTTCCCCTTGTGAGCTGAACCATCTTAAATCTGTATTTTTAAACATTCATATTTTTACAATGGTTAAAATGACTATGCCAAAAGGAAAATTTACTCAGCAAAACCTGTTTATGGGTCACAGGGAGTATCAGTGTGTGAACTATGTGAAGAAAAGATGTATAAAACCTGTAGGGGGAGCTGTGTGCCTAAAGTGATGTCAGCTGGGTTTGTGGTTTGACTTCAAGTTTGAAAACTGAAAAAAAGAATGACAGATGATGTCGCAGTGTTGAGGTCCCACCCAAACACCATTGTATTGTGGGTAATTTTAATAAAAGATAATTACTCTGGATCTATTGCCTTGACTTTGATCCTTGTTTTTTATATTATACCTCTGACTATTATAGGAATGCCTAATTGGTACGTTTCAATGTAAAAAGGGTCTCTTGTGGCTGCAGAGTTCTCCTTAGCTCTATGGAGCAACTCTGTGGAGCATCTTTCAGCTTCCTGTTTTGCTTCAGTCTCAATGCTCTCGTCAACTTTGTTTCCAGCAGCAGCTGCTGTTTTCAGCAGGTGATAAATTCACTAAAGCTCCCTGCAGCACAAAGACAAAGTCTGTAACTGCAGTACCTGGTAAACATGGAGCTGGTAGAAATACTGAAACATTGACTCAAAAGGGAATAGTTCTAGTGCTCTTTGCACATTACACATGCAGCAATATTAATTTCATAAAGATAAAAATTTCTGAAAATGTTTACAACTCATTTTGCTCCAGAGTGGACAGAAACCCACTTATTATAGTTTCCTGCAACTGACACATCTAATAAGAATTATTACTCAGCAGCTCATTCAAAACATCTGAATTGTGACAACCCCCTCTCACAGCCAAGTCACGCACTTTGATGCAGAGTTGGCTTTAAGAAGTTTCCATAGAGCTTTTTATGCTGATTGTCTTGTCCTCATTTAAGATCATTTCTGAATCTATTAAACTGTTTCTGAGTTCAAACCGACCACAGTTTCCATCTCCTAAAAAGGAACACAGTACAGTCTTTTAAGGCCTTTGTTACTCCAGATTTTTATCGGAGTGTTCATTTGTGAAGAAAGACTTGAGAAACCCAACAATAAGCTATTAAATAAAGCAGCGTGTGGCACAACGGCTACATCTTTACACTTCTTTGGTGCCTCTGAGAGAAAGAAGGAGGGAAAACTTACGTAAAAAGATTATCAAAGTATTTGTTTAGAGGTGAAACTAAAGAATAAATATTCTTAACAAGACCAAGCATCAGACAGGCTAAATTATAGAATTAAAGACTAAAGAAGAGTGCAGGGCATTGTGGGCCCAGACTCTGACTCTTATAAATGTAAGAAACTCAGAAACTACTGTTAATATTTATTCCATAACTGTAATCAGATAAGTAAAACACTTCATATAGACTACTCGAAAGACGTGACTGGTTTAACATTGGTCATACGTCTGAAACATCTCAGCATTCATATATCTTTAGGATTCAGATTACACTATCACATGAGGATGTTCATTGACTGCTGGTCCATCAGTCACTGTTTGTTAAAAAACAACATCGTAACAATGTTGTTTCTTTGAGAAACTCCATTATTTTGGATCATCTACAGTGATTTAACTGTCCCTGTGATGTGCCAGAAGCCCTGCTTTGTGCTAGGCTCTAATTGAATCAGTGCATCCTCTGATCTGGGGAATAGCTTTTTGGAAATGGGACAATCCATAACTTAGAGATACCTGGCAGCAAATTTTATGAAAGGTTGCTCATTTATTTTTTTATTTTCTATTTTGGGAACACAGGGGAAAGTACGGCGGACCTTTAATGAACTTTAAATTAGTCTGGCTTTGAGCCAGCAATATCTGCTGCGTGGCTGCTTTCCTCAGAGATTTCACAATAATACACTGTGTGGAGCATTTCATTTAATAAAAGCATGGAAGAAAAAAATGAGAGAAAATAATAAATCTCGATATTAACTTTTGACTTTGACTTTATTGTTCCCAAGAGGAAACTCCTTTCTACAGCGCTGAACAAATCAGACAACAAACAGCACACAGTGGTGACAAACATGACAGACAGCAGCACACACTCAGGCCAATCACATCTACAGACTGAGCTGCTTCAATAAAACACGTGAGAGGAAGTCTCTAGAATTAGCTTTATTTGCTCTTGTTGTCTTGTAAGTAGAAACGAAAAAGGGAGATTTGCAGATTAAAGCTGTTAAAGATGGCACAATTTTAGAAAGCATTTCCTAATTTCTACATGTGTTTTTACATCTGCAATGGAAAATCATATCTTTCATTCCTTCACTATCGCTGTTAAGTAGACTATGAATCATTATTCCATACTTGGACATTAGCCTGTTTCCGGTCTCTTTGTGATACAAGGGCATCTCTGAGTGTGACATCATTTCGCAAAGTCCTGAGCTGCAAAAGTGAAAGATCCAATTTAATAACAGTTGGAGAAGTTCCAAAGGAACTCCATTGTTACACTTTGTGATCAAGGGTTCTTTCCCTTTTTTAATCCCCAGTAAGCAGCACTTGGCTTAACACCATCCAGTGTGTGTTCATTGCTTCCACCTTCAGCAGACTGTCGGTTCAGAGTGCATCTTGCAGATTGCTGACTGCGGTCCTCTTGATGGCTCTTCCTGTCGCTTCCATACTCCCAGGAGGCTCTTTGATGCCTTTTCCAGCATACGGCTGGCCTCCCCTAGCCCTCTCCACCTGCAGCCCCTTTGCCTTAGACACCTTGGGCTAGCTTGCCTTTATCTGCAGATAATCCCCCTGTTGACGTGTTTGAATTGCACTGATCCTCTTCTAGGCAATGCGCTCTCCTCAGCCTTAGCCGCCTCCTCCCAGTGTCCTGCTGAAGGGTGTTGGGGTTTTGTGCGGCCTGAGCTTTAACTCGAAGGGAACGTAAAGGAGGAGCAGGCTTGTTGCACAGAGGGACAGGGGTACCTCGACACACCACTTCCTCCAGATGTTTGTCTCCATTCTGCTCTACGGGGTTGGAGCGTGTCAGCTGAGGCCTGGAGGTTCTGTTTTGCTGCTGGGCTTTGAGTGGCTCGTTGGAAGCAGGAGGGCACGCTGCAGCTTTCACCTGTCTCTGTTTTTTTACACAGGATTTCACCTTCCTTGAACGGGGCTCATTCACCATCACATCCAGCTTACAGGAAGCAGGTTTGGCCTCTTGCTGGATGAACTTGAGTTTTTGCCTCTGAGCCTCCCTCACTTCCTCTGGCAGCTCCAGTGGGGCAAGCTTCAGAGGGCGTCTGACCGGTTGACCCTCCGCCTCCCTCCCTGAGTCAGACTTGGGTGACTTGAGCAGAAAATCCAACTGTGCTATGCCCTCCTGGGTCATAAGTTGACCCGCCGCCTTCTTTCCATGTGTTGCTGACAGATGGAGGCCAGGTGTTTTTGAGTTGCGGCCATTCTTAGCTGCCAGCCTGAGGTTTTGACCATTCAGATGCAACATGGTATTTTTAACTTGGATGGTCAACATTTCCTCTCGCGGTGGAGCCCCCTGAACAAAAGAGACACCAGTGACTCATATTATACATAAAACATTACAATAACAATATAATATTATGAGAGTGGCCTCAGTTTCTACCTTAAATAACAATAATACCTAAAAAAAAATGCTGAAAAAATGATTATTACCTTTTTTTGGTAACAGCTATAGTACTACTTGAGGATGAACAATTTCAGTATCTCTTTCTAACAAAGCATATATATGAAGGATTTAGGTGATTAACATCTACCCTTACTCTAATTATGGTCTATATTGATTTAAATAAATACTTTATTTCATGCTTTACAGACTAATAAGAGCACTACTAGGGGAGCCATTTAATAAATCAAACTCCTTCCACAGTCATTTGGGACGGGAGTCAAATCAGCTTTTCCTTGAAGAAAAGCCCTAACTGCTGTTCTTTGCTATAGCTTCTGTAGCAGCATCTATGCTACCCTCTTTGTTGTTTGCAAAAATAACATGTTGTCAAACCTCAGCCTTAGCTGCCACTAGTTCCTAATAGGATGCTGGTCCAAAACACTGTGGCTAATTCACAAGCACAAAGCTTGAAGCCTGCCAAGAAGGATTTTTGAGTTCACGTGATCTCGCAAATCCAGCTGCTTGGCAAAATAACCTCCAGGAAACCATTTGACCGCTTACTTTCTTAAAAAAAAAAAAAAAAAAAGTGTGGAGCGTCTGGACCAAATAGCTCATGTATTTAACAACTAATGAATTTTTACAACAGTAAACTAAACTTGATGGCTTATTATGAAGTAATGACTAATTGCTAAGTAATATTTAAAACCACAGGGCCAACAGCTTGTTTGAGATTACTAAGTCATCAATAAAAGATCAATGCCTTTTTACTTTGCTTTAAATAAACATGGTCTGTTTTTCTAAATGTTATTATGTCATTATCAATTGGTTCTTTTCCTACTAACCTTAATCAAGTCTTGAAATATAAATTTTTCTAGGTTGTTCAACAAATTAATTTTGGACCAAATGTTTTGAAGCCAACAACTTTGGGTTTGCCCTCCTTCAAATGGTCATGAGAGGATTGCCTAGACAGCTAATGAGAATACTCCAAACTTCGATAGTTAGAAGTTTTTTCTGGACTTTAATTTTTTATTAATCATTAAATATGAAAGTAAAGACAACAAAAAGGGTGGACCTCCCAAATTCAAGTCAGATACTAGAGAAATTAAGGTCAGAATGAAAGCATCAGCAAACTCTTGTTTGTTTATTTCCTCCTTTAATAATGTTAATTTCATTCAGTCACACTGATATTTTCTCCTGGTCATCCACAGCCCACCTGCTGCAGCTTCATGCCCCATCAGTGGGGCTTTCCCTACAGTTTAAGAACCACTGTGTTACAAAGTCACAAGAAAATAAGTTTGGGGACCTTTATTCTAGAGGGCAAACAAGTGTTTAAGCACTTCAATGGAGGTAGATTTATGAAGAATTAAAGAACTAGACAAAACAAGTTAAACAAGCCAAAGGGAGGCAGCTGCTCTTATAAATTGTTCATTGTGGTTCTTAATTTTGTAAATTATTTATAACCATTACAAAAGCTATTAGTTGGAACTTCTACATCCTTTAGAAACTATGTCTTATTTGGAAGTGATAAGGACACTGGGAGACAGAGAATAGTGCAAGAGGGAGACACATTAAGGCTCTTTAATGCTAAACTGAAGATTCCATGTCTCACAAAATACAGCTTGAGGCAGCTAATGTTGCTTTACACTGGATTATTGGCATGCTCCCTCTCTTTTACTATATGTTTCAAACTAACATAGGCTATGTCCATTACTGGTATTAAAGTATTAAAACCAATTAACTGTTGTTGTTTTTTGTTCTATTTTTTAAGAGAAGTGACAGTGTACTCACAGGTTTGGAAAACATCTCCTGCTTGAGTTTTTGTTGCATCACTTCTTGCAGCACAGCAGAACTACCTTGTTGTTGTCCCTGTGTACGTTTGGTCCGTGCAACCGGTCCAAGGCAGTGACACTGCAGTTGGAAGGTTTTAGCAGCCATAATGTAATTAAGCAGATTAGGGTCACACTACAGCTCAGTGATCTCTAATGATCTCCAGCTTAATGGCAGCCAGTATGCACACTCATGGCAAGGCCTTGTTTGTTTTCATCATCCACAATGCAACTTTATACTGACATAAAAGGAATGGCAAGTTGTCAAATGATAATAAACAGGTCAAACACTGCAAAAATCTTTGCATGCTCAAACCACTAGATGGTGCCATAGACCTCCTTTGCATATTAGCATAAACAGTGGAGTTCTGCGGCCTCATCATCATTATGTATAGAACACAGACAGCAGTCAAGGAGCTGGTGGAAATTTGCACAACAGAGCTGCAAGCTAAATCCTTTAAATTAGCCTTTAACGAACCCAGTCTGAATGTGTTTTCTTCAGATTTGGATGGAATGTAGATAACATGTAGCATGTGAAGCTATTTTTTCCACAATCCAGTGTGATTATCGTAATTATTTATAAAGATACATACTCTGCTATCCCAAATTCACTGGCTTTTTAAAAGAATTATTCATGCCAGTGGTTTTCAGTCATGTGCTCAGAAGCCCTCAAAGCACCCCAAAACGTGACATAACACGGCAACAACATTTTCCTTAATGGTTTCTGATAATTCATGCTTTTTTCTCACAAAAAAATAAATACTTTTAACTCTTTCCTGGTTTTCATCTTTTCATATCTGTTCAACACAATTATATATTAAAAAAATTTTAATTTTTTTTAAAAATCCTTTCCTTTCACATGTACAATGACTTGGGTGCAACCTTTACCTTGATTTGGTGTGTGCAGGTATGCAGAGTTTCAGCCTGGATCTCCAACTGGCCCTCTGAAGCTCACCTGCAGCTCCAGCATACCTGCTCATCAGACATTCAGAGATTTATGATTTTCAGCTTGTTTTCTCTTTTGGTAGCTACTGTGTCTGTAAGATTTATGCAGCCCCTTCAAATGAAACATTTTTAGAAAGAAAATTACTTTGGCAGAAGTACTCACAGCTCATGTCCCCACTCAGGCCATTGCCCGTGATGAGGGGTCACCAGCAAACATCACAAGCCAAAAAGGAAGATTGCTTAAAGATCAGTGCAGTGGCAGCTTGAACATGCAAAAAGAAAAACAGACTAAAATGTAACCGTTAGCAGAATAGTTACTTCGTTGAGTTTTAAAACCCTGCTGAAACAGTGGATGAATGTTGAAGTAAACAGAAGAGTTTAACCCGGGTAAAAGCCTGATATCTTAATGCACTCACTTATTAATTCAAAACCAGTCTCACAGAGGGAGATATGAAGAGCAGCACAAGTGCTACAGAGGAATTTGTAACTTTCAAAGCCACTGAATTGTGTATAAAGGTACTGCTACCCAGTATCAGAGAGATGTCCTTAATGTTGTCAACTTTCACTGGAGTTTAACTTTGATCAAATTCTCTTCCAAGTTCCCCAGCTTTGGTAATAGTTTTCAGGGTTAATATCTTCAGACAGGCCAGATAAGACAATGTGGTGTGTGTTGCCTGCAGGAGTAACCGCAGATCTTAATCAGACAGCCGCTTGTTTTAAATTTTAGCACCATCTCTCCTACGTCAACCTCATTTATTATATTTAGAGACAGACTGTCGCAGAGTTTTTCCTGCAATGGATGAGACTGGTATTGGCGGGCAGTTGTGCCTCCTACAGTAGATCCATTTTTTATCAGGCAGACAGACTCAATCATCATTGAAAATCTCTTGCTCTCTGTTGTCTCATTCTCTCGCCTCAGGCCCCAAAAAAGCAGCATGTCAGCACCTGCTTATTGCAAAGCTTCATCATATCATTGGTTTGGTAGAAACAGCCACGCTGCAAAGCAACTTGGCTGTGCTTACATGATCATTTAAGATGCAAAATTACAGGCTTGACGCCAAGAGATGGCCTTAACGCCCCTCTTCCACTGTTCTTATTGTGTCGCACTCTTCGTTGCCTGACGTTCACAGCTGACAGTATAATTACTGCGGTGTGGGAAGGGATAAAAAGAGATGTTGCCTGCTCATTCTCCCACCTACTGAACATCCAGCTGCACTACACTCCACTAAGAGGCAAGAAGAAGCGGCTGGACAGCAGAGATCCTTTACTAGCCAAATTCTGCCAGAAATCAGGATACATATTATGCCACAGCAATGGTCTGACAGGAGTATTTGAACATTTTTTGGCATATGTTATACGTTGCACCAGTATTTTGAAATTTTAGACACTCCATTACTTTTTAGCCAAATTTTAAAGCAACAATGATTCAAAAACACTTAAAGGTCCAGTGTGTAGGATTTAAGATGATCTATTTTTAGGATATGGCAGGAATAGAATATAATATTCATGAATATGTTTTTTCTAATGTAATGTAATGTATTTCTAGTGTAAAATAATTAAAAAAATATGAATTATTGTGTTGTTGTTGTTGTCGTTGTTTTGTTTTGTTTTTTACCTTAGAATGAGCTATGAAACCTGAAGAGTGAGTGAGTCCTCTTTAGTGGAGTCCACCATGTTGCACCGTCATGTTTCTACAGTAGCCCAGAATGGACAAACCAAACACTGGCTCTAAAAAAGGCCTTTCATGTTTTTCTGCAGTTTAACTGACACTTTAGGCTTTCCAACACATTTTGAAATGGGAGGTCAGTGAACTGATTTTCAGTTAGGTACAATCCACAACTAGATGCCAATAAATCCTACACACTGGATTTTCAATCAATTTTCAACACTGAATGAGTTTCACTTTATGAGTTTTTAAACTTTTTACACTCAAACTAATCTAAATGTGATAGCTTTTTTATAGTAAGTAAAAGCTCCACATTTGGGGAAAAACACTCATTAAATTAAATTTCTTTCAAAGAGTTAATAAAATGGTAATTTTATCTCACTGCAAAGGCTGGAAATGGCTTGCCTGGTTTTGGCTAATGCTCACCTGTAAAGTTCCCTTAAACACTTTGCCTGATTTAACATTTTATTACCTACATCTTTTTTTGCACTTTTCTTCTACAAATAAAACAACAGAGATTAAATTATATTAAACTAAAAAGCTGCTGGTGAGCAGACTGTGCTGCCTATGAACTGAGCCAGACCCACTTTTCCCTCTGGTTCTATTCTTCATGCTAAACTAAGCTAAGCTAAGCTAACTGACTGCTGGGTTAGCTTTATATTTACAGGACAAATCTGAGAGCTGCATGAAACAAACAAGTTTATTCACCAAAAGTCAAAGTGTTACTTTACTTAATCAAAACTGTGAAAAAATGAAATAGAAGTTAAATAAGCAGAACAGAGGTATATTGATTGGTTTAAGCAGAAGATTATCTCTTTTTTTCCTTCAGCTAAGTTATTTTTCACTTTGATGTGATCCTTGCCCAAAAGTCTGAATATTTAAGAAAGTATTATTCAGTTTTGTTCTCAGGGACTCTTTGTATTTATCAGCCGATACTCTTGGAGGTCGGCTCCCTGAGCTTGAAATGTTAGAAGGCCACACTTCTCTAAACCGTGATTTAAAAAATAACTTACAAACTTGAGAAAAATATTAGTTTAGCTTTGTAAATGAAATACCCCTGAGTGGTTTTTTGAATAAAGTCTGAATTAAAGTCTGAGTAGATTCAAAGTTGATCTTTAATCAGTTAAGTTTGAGAAACTGGTCTATGGTGCATTAGGAAATCATTGAAACTGTTGTTTTAATGAATAAGTAACACTATAGCTTCGGGGCTAAATTTTACTACTTTAAAGATGAAGAAGCTAATTTGGGATTTTTTTTTAATTCAAAGTAACTTCTCAGCGGAGCAGCTGGAGATGTTATGCAGCACGAAGAAGACAAAGAGTTTCAGAAGGAGGCTCATCATTTTTATTCAAGTGTGTTATGGCTTCACCCAGGCTGTGTAAACCCAGTGAGTCACCCACACCAAATCATGCACACACACGCATCAAAAAAAAAAGGAAAAGAAAGAAAAAGGAAAAGAAAACATACAAATGTAAAATGTTATGTAAAATGTTCATTTCACTCTGAACAATGCTCAACAATCTCTTCTCTGTGTGCTGAAAAGAGAAGGGACCCATGCTGGAGTGTACTGTACAGACATCAGTTTCAAAATTGTGACAGAAGACGTCAGCTGGTTCAACATGACCGTCAAACCACATGGATGCCTACAAGATGGGATATAATCTCCTGTAAGGAATATGGTACATGGTATTATTTGTTCATCAGACCTACAGAAGAACCTATTGCAAAGGATATTTCACAAATAGAAGTTATGGAACACAGCCGTCCTATTATATTGTATTACACAGATAGTAGTGCAATTTGTGTCTCTTTGTCCCTGTCATAGGAAAACATGGCACTATTGACAGAGAAATGGCCTAAGCATACTGCCACATGCAGTAAATGAAGCCTGGAGGCCAAGCATGGCTACGTACGCAGTGCCGCAAAAACAAACGACAGCCAATAACCATCAGGAATTAATTCACCTTGGTGCTGTTTGATGCCACGTGGCAGGGAACCACGAGAGAAAACAAAATGTCGCACTGTTTGTCTGTTAAGGGGCGATGGTGTGTGTGGCTCTTATTCTGCGCCATCTGTGTTATAGAGTAACATTCAGTCAAGGGCCATCAATATGACATGTGGCATGATGGCAGACAAATCTGAATAAATTGTGTGCGTGTGGGAGAGCTGTGAAAAATGATCTGACTTGTAGCTCATGAAAAGCAAATGAGTTCATTTGTTTGCTGCTGCCTTCAGAAAAAAGATCCATTATGGCTGACACATTCCCCAAAATGTCACTTGGAAAAGTTTGACGGGGTGCTGAATGGAAGGCAGAAGATACTTATCACAGTCGATGAACCTTACTTGATGTAGATATTTGCTCTGACCTCTCAGGATAAGAGATGTGGAAAGTATCATTCTGGTTTATTAAAACTTGGCTCTTACTTTTAAATTTTTGGCCATCACTCTTAACTGTGTGTTGACCACAGAAATAGCCGAGACCTGGGAACGAGGCAACATTATGACAAGTCCAATGAGGCAAGAAATGAACAGCCGAATCATTAAAGAGATGTTACAAGCCAGTGATTTAGCCAGACTATCTAAGCAACTTATTTAGAGGTAAAACCAAAAGTGCCATCAACTCAAAAAAAGTCCCTCATTGGACAGAAAAATAACTACAGTGTCATACTCTAATGAATGAGAAAGTTATACCAAAAATTGGTCTGTAATTGTTGAAATATGTTTGCGATTAACAGTTTGTGTCATAATTTAACAATTTGTCTCTGTCTTTGCTTCTAAAGTCTGACTAACCTGGGAGTTTGTGTAAAGGATAAACATATTATGAATCTATATTTTTTTATTGTTATAAGTCTTATAAAAAGACCAAAACCAACAATTGGTTCATCTTGCAATACTTTCTGACCTTCCAACCTTTTTGTGACACTCTAAAAATACTAAGGATGTTAAAGCTTCACTAATCAATATTTTTATTTGAGCAATGGATCAAATAAATGTGTGTAATAAGAAAGGGTTTGCTGGGAGTGATGAACCCCCAAAAAAGTCATTACCCAACTCTGCAGTTCTCCTCAGGCCTTCTCTCCAAAGGTTTTAGCTGTTTCTCAAGAATATTTTTTAATGTATGTTTGTGATTTTTTGACCCTCTCTCATCAACTTTGTTCCTGGGCACCTTTTTCACTTTTTCTCTGAAAAAGCTTAAATAAAAATTCTACCAATCCTGCAGGCAGCAGGCATACAAAGATAGTGACTAGCTGATGAATGAAAGAAAGCAAGACCAAAACAGAGCTAAAAAAAAGTGAATACTGGGCTTACTTTTATTAGGTCTTTATATAAATGACTCTAAATAAAATGTGAAGTGTAAAAGTAAACTCAGTGAGCTGTTATGTGGCACTGATTTTGTTTACAGTTGGATTTTCTGACCCCTAGTGGTTAAAAGAATTAATCAAGGCAGCATTAAAACTAGTTTATGAGCTCATGAGCTTCCTAGAGCAGTAATGCACTGTACTTTTCAGCAAAATGTCACTTGAACAAAACAAAGGAGTGGATTCATTTGGGACTATGGGTGGATTAATACCCATGAGGTGCTCTTGATTTGATTGAGAAGTGTGTGTTGGATCAAGTCATTGTGAGTGTAACTCAATGATGTGTTTTTAATTGTTTGGGACAACAACAGTAAAGCCCTGTGGCAGACATCAAGCTTAAACTAAATTGGCGATACTTGTTAGTGTAATGAATTCATTGTTGGTTTTGGAATGGGATTTGTTGATGGATATTACAAGCATTAATTACCCATTAATTACCTTTAAACATGCCTAATAACCTGCCTTTTAGTGTTTCTTGCATCATCTGGCTTCTTTTTGGCAATGTTACTTCATTCCCAAATCACAGCACACACTCTGTGAGCATAATGTTATTATCATTGATAAGAGTGACAACCAAAAAAAGAAAGAAAATAGAGGATCCAAGATGCTTTACAATGGAATTATCTTTCAGGCTATTGTTCAGAGAAAGGAGTGATTCAATCTGCTTTGGCACTGGGTGTGAATGTGTTTACAGAAGGAAGGATAAAAGGTCAGATGTTGATTTTTATCTCCTCATAAAAACTTGCTTGTCAGGACTTATATCTCTGTACATTAACCACATATGCTCTCTTCTTAGCCCCAAGGCCAGACCTAAATAATCCTTCAGTCGGTTTTGCTAAAGCACAAATTGATCTGCAGCCATCATATTTAAATGTGCCCACTTTATCATAAACACTGACTGCTGTTTTTTCAAGGCACATATGCTAATGTGTAAAAATACATAGGCTATGCATCTCAGCCATGAAAAGGCCCTTTTATTCCAAAGGTTGTTATAAACATATTATACAGGATATTTAGATAAGCCGGTATAGTTCCAATAATGAAACAATGCTTTAAGGGCTTATCTCGGACTCCACGGCTTGTTATGTTTGTCGAGACTGAATAGGATCCATGGCATTTCACCATTTGCCCAAACAGAATGGCATTCACCGAGTGAGGCATGCTCAGCTACCCAGGAAATTAATAGATGCCTGTTAATACTAGGCTGCAAAGAATACTGAAGGTAGCGTTTCCTGAAAGTTAAGGTCCAGAATTTGGTGTAAAAATTGGGGTTTTTTTAGAAAATATTGATGGATTTTGAAGGACAGAACTTGCTAACGGAATAAAACAGCTCTCAGCCCTGTGTAACTTAAAAAAAAGCTCCTCTTTGCTCCTGCCCGTACAAACAACACATACTTAAATATACATTTACAGCTTAAAAAGTATTTAAAAGTTATGTTTATAGCTTTAATCCAGCCTAATTTAGGAGCTTAGTGAAAGTGAAAAATGTTGTTGACAGGTAGCGTTGGGCCAGCTTGGACAGAAAAGGCGCACTGGGTTTTTTATCACACCTGTAAGCAATATAAATATCCAGAATTACAAAAAACATTCTAGCCTGTGGGCTCTCAGAAATGATGGCTATAATGCTAACTGACTCCAAGTGTACACGTCTGCATCAGACACTGCACAAGCCTCAGAGAGATGATGCATCTCAGTCGCATTTCTTGAATATTCCTACTACTTGGAAATGAAGATATGATATGTACATCGTAGCGACTGGCTGATGTACTTGCACTTCTGGGATTGAGTTTGTTATTGGAGTAAACAGGAGTAAACAAAAAAAGGGTGATTCGTTCAAACCTGAGAATGGAGACTATTTTACAATTTGAATGAAAAAAGAACTTTGGCAAAACAAATAGCTTATTTGTGAATTATACTTAAAACTTTTAGCCATTAAGATACTTTTTAAGTTATTTTGACATTTTTTCCCAATTCACCACACAAAGTTCATGCACTTATCATCTTTCATAAACAAAGAACATCCCTTTCCCTTTTCATCTTCTGTATTTCACAGAAACTACAAGGATCATACTGATGATATTGAGTTTTTCTTATCTCTGATCTTTAGCTGTCCCCTCACATTAGCTCATACTCATACTATTTCTGCTCATTTCCGTGTTGATGCGTTTATCAGGCTGTGTTTCCCTAATGGCTTCAAAGTGCATCCCAACCTCAAGAACTGTCAGTTTAGATCGGCATGCTTTTCCGTCACTGTACACAGTTTCTGCTCTCAGTGCTGCATTGATTAGACTTGAGCAGGGTTCATCAGCAGACTCAGGTTCAGCTGCTACAGGCATGCATCACCTACTATGCAGGACTCTGGAGCATGATCATGCACATCCTTTGATTAAAATCCATACTGCTTATAAATTCAGCTGGAGTAATGTCATTGCCATTTGGTAGCTGCTTAAAAAACTATACCTTTTGATCCTCTAATAATGTCTTGCATCATCAGACTAATATACTCACTTAATTCATTTTAATTATTTACTAATTTCTCAAGAACCTGTCCAGACTTATTGTCTCTAACGAGAAAATACTGGCAAACATTTCCCACAATGCTTCTCAAAAGATCTTCAAAACTTGGGGCACCCAATTAAAGGTGGATGTGTGTGGCCCTTATGTCAGTGATTAAAATTATACCTAGTGCCATCTTAAAGGGGCACTCTGCCAATTTTTTAATATGATGTTCAGTTTACTCTTAATAGCAAGTTGCTACTCCTGATTGTGAAAGTAGTTGTATAATGTCACATTATTGATAAACAGTGTTTAAAAAGTTTGAAAAAATAACCCTGATGATGTTGTAGTGATGTCATTGGTGTTATCTCAGTTTAGTCTTAAAAATCTACTTTTTTTAAATGACAGTCTGTGTTACAAGCTGAAGGTTTGCAAAAGTTTGTCTTCAAGAGGCAGCGAGGGTCAAATGAAAGAAGCCATTGAGTAACATCATGGGAGTCAAAGGATTCAGTGTTTTTGGTGCTAAATTCATACTGGGAACTATAAGTAAAGATATTACAGTCTCTGCTATATCAGTCATGATTATTCTTTTTAGATATCTGTCTTTTTTGTCTTATATCAGAAGGCCAGTGTGTCAGATTAAGGGGAATCTATTGGGATAATACAGCAATTAAGGCTTAAAATATTCACATTTCATTGGTGTTTATTGTATGTTTATTGCGTAGAGTGAGCCTTTTAAACCTACAGACAAAGCAGGTCCTCTTTCGAGGTTTTGCCAGAATGGTTCTTAAGTAGCCCAGAAAGGGCAGATCAAACACTGTCTAGAGAATGAGTTATTGATGAGTTTTACAGCCAGTGTGTTTTACAGGCTCTCCTACGAGTTTGGAAAGGGAGGGAAGGATATTAAGTTGGTTGCAATCTTCAACCTCACCAGTAGATGCCACTTAATCGTACATACTGCTCCATTTAGGGTACTGTAATTGAAGAGACTGGTCTCTCGGCCGGTCTTACAATAGTGCTATCCCTCTAGTATTTGTGTAAAATAATTAATTAAGAGAAAAGTGCACTTTAATTGAACTGCTATTCAATGTGGATGTCAAAGGGAGAATATAAACAACAAAGCAAAACTTGCCAATGTGTTTACCAGTGTAGTGGGGAGGGCAAATTTTCCTTTGGGTCACCTTTACCTCTCATTATGCAAAAGGCTGCCAGTGAAATAAATCTGATCTCTGACCAGATTTTAGATGAGGATGAAATATCAATAACAGCGGCGAGATCCTTTGAATTCGAGACAAACAGACGCCCTTCACACAGCTGTTCTATAAAATGGCTTAAGAATGTCACAAAATCATGGCACACTCATTAAATGACAACTAATGCACATGCTAACATTGGCAACAATATTTTGGCTTAATGTGTGGTAAAACCATTGGAATATATGATTGCTTATAGAAAACAATACCTGATGCTTTAAGTCATTTTAAAATCTCTGTCTGCTGTGAGGCAATGGAATAGTACATAACGGTAAAAGTTTTCTTCAAGTTAAGGTGAAACAAGCATTCTCCCTTTTGAAAAATAGCATTTCCCCAAGTGTGCATCATTTGGTATGTAACCAAAGTTAATATATCAATTTTGTACTGTAAATCTGATATAAGGAAGGTCTTGTAGTTTGTGTAAATGGAGCAATCTCTTGAAAAAATAGACATCCATGCTTCATGCTTTGCATCCTATTGTCCACGCTTGGTGTTCTGCGTGGTGTTCTTCATCCGTTCCCAAGAATACTTTTTATATTACATACAAACCAAAAAGGGAAAAAAAGTGCTGAAATAAGATTTGGTAAGGAGCAGCATTGGAAATGTTTGACCTTGTGTATAAAACATGGAAACTTGTTTGTCCTGTCTATGTTAGGTTCTAGATGGACTTCCTTCTCCTCATGAGCTGGTGATTGTCTGTGAAGCTGTGAAGGCCCGGAGACACCGAGCTGATGGGTGAAGGGAAGAAGCTGTTTTTCAAGGTGCTGGGCGAGATCTCCTCGATCCTGTAGGAAACTGTGTGAAAGTACTGATTGGGATTCAACTGTGAGCTGAATGAGTTCTGATGGGAGAAGGCACAGCTCAGGCCTCCCATCCCTCCCCCAGAGCTGCCGAAGTCATGCGAGTGGTAGTGCATACAGGAGCAGACTGACTGCAAATCAGTCACTTCCGACCGGTATGGCTCACGCCGCCGCCGGCCCCGCGGCAACGATTCGTCCTGGATGTGGATGATCATGCTGTTGCGGTTCCCAGCTAGGGAGGCCCGTTCCTCAGCATCCCGCCTCTCGTCCTCGCTGTTCATAGTCAGGAAGCGGAGAACCACCAGGTTGAGGAAGGCCCCAATGACCGTCAGGCCCACCAGGATGTACATGAAGCTAAAGGCCACATACAGGGGCTTCTTCTGAAGGGCCCGGTTCTTTTGAAGGGCCACAAAGTCCCCAAAGCCTATAGTTGTTAATGTGATGAAGCAGTAATAATATGACTGAAAAAAGCTCCAGTCCTCGTAATGGGAGAAGGCAGCAGCCCCGATGCACAGGGTGCCAACGCAGGAGAAGAATCCTACGGTCACCATGTTCTCCATGGACACGTCGGTGATGCTCATGCCACAGCACTTCTTGATTCGCTTCAGGAGGTACTTGACAAAAGTGTTCATCCTCTCACCCAGACTTTGAAACATGACAAGAGTCAGAGGGATTCCCAGGACGGCATAAAACATGCAAAAGGCCTTTCCTGCGTCAGTCCCTGGCGCTGCATGCCCATAGCCTGAGAAGAAAGCAGACAGACAGCAGAAGTTAGTGATGCACAAAGATTTTGGTAAAGTGGCGGGCATCGTTGCAGCATCTGTGGAGTGACGGGCACTAGCGTGTACCGCTCAAAAAGCCCCAGATCCCTTTTTGTTTACAAACATCACCAAGCAAGAAATCTCCCTAAGAGTCTGCGAGCACTGCCAAAGGGGTATTGAATAGGTGCCCGCCACAAAAAGGTGTCCACTCATTAATCTTATTTGGGCTAAAAGATTATGGAGAGTGGGTCGTCCAATTAGTCAGAAGTTTCCGGTGAGGTAGAGGAGTTTGGAGGAAGGATTGGAAAAGAGTCATGGGGGAGCCAGTGAAGCTTTTAGCTTAATTAAACTTTATCTTTAGGCCACAAGCTGCTGACACACACACAAACAGACCTGAAAATCAACATGTGGGGCTAACAATAGCCTTTACACACCATGTTACATTTTTAAATGCAATATAAATGATTGTATATGCTATGCAGGGTATTTTCAGTTACTTTAGAAATGGTGGTATGAGTGAAACCTTCTGCTTTTGAATATGCAGGGCTGAAAAAAGAGTGTGCTATTGATTATCTCTCCTCTGCCACAGCCCATAACAGTGAGTATTAAACACTAAACTCATAGCCAAGAAACACCCACCATCAGTTGGCATGTGTATCACTTCAACAACTGCCTTGTTGTTGGAGACATAATATTTTTGGTGTACTGTACAGCATTTTTTTATGAATTTATTTTAGATATGTCCCGAACAAGTTCTGTTTTTTATGCTCTGGAATATTGATTGTGTGTTTTCCCATATGGCTCTCAACCCACACTGGCATGTGTTTAGTTATGCACTTTAAAAAAAACCTTGACTTTGTCATATCCAATTGCTAAACCTCTTTGCTCATGCAGCTGTTTTCAGCAAACAGTCTGATTAACCTTCTGCATGTTTCCTGACAGACAGAGACAACAGACAAACACAGAGTTAACAAAACCTAACTGCTGAACATGGCAGAGCATTTGGCAACTAAAAACCATCTATTTTACTTAAAAAGTTGGTGGAGACCAAAAGCTGATGACAAGGAAAATGCAATGTAGATTTATATTCCTAGGGTTGCCAGAACTTCAAGTTTATATGAATACTTATGTGCTAATGTGTCTTCAATAATATGACAATGTTGTATTTTACCTTTTTCTGTTGCATGGAAAAAAAAATCAATTAGAATCAGTCATGCAGTTAAAACGTTTCTTTCGATAAATCAAACTTATGTAAAAGAGTAACAAGATGACATCAGCAAATACTAGGTTATTGTTTTGTGCTCAACCATATTTGACTTGATAACATAATGCAAAGATCATAGTTCAGACAAGCAACTTGATTGACACATGATTTTCTTGTGATAAAATATAAGAAATGGGAACTAATATGGATCAATAATCAGTTCTACCAGTATCTGCTGGAAATTAAACTTGATCAAAATGCAATTGTGGGTGCTCAATGATTATAGAAAATCTGCTTTATTGCGTCCAACAACAACAACAATGGTTATATCTGATACACTATAATTGACCTCAGAAATGACATTTGAACAGAATCATGCTTAAAGAATAGTTTAGTAATTTCTGAAGCAGGGATTTATGAATCAGGAACACCGGTGAAGGAAGCAAAGTAATGTCAGTGTTACCATCAACTCAAATCTATGTTTTTTCTTTTCAAAGAAGTCTGGTGGCTTCAAAGAGATTTTAGATGGATAACCACCTTCAGCTTCCTGTCAGAAAGGACTGTCTAAAGGCATGGTAAAGAGTCAAATATATTTCTTTAAATAAAACATACACTTTAACTGATATTGATTTTTATGTGGGACTTTTTTCATGTGGCTAAAATGTCTTTTGATGTCACCATCCACAGCATTGCTAAGCTTCCTTCACCAGTTCTTCTGTAGCTTCTGCAAACTGGCAGTGCACCATCCACCATCTACTGTAGGTACACTGACCATGGATAAGTACCTCATACACAGGATTAAACCTTTGACTCGAAGTCAACTAAGAATTTAAAACTGTTGAACAGGACTGTTCCTGTGACTGCAGTTAATGGCAGCAACAGCAGAACAAACTCCATTTGCTTATAAAAAAAATAATAAAAGTGAGATGTGGCAAAAAGCTTTTAATCAATAAACAATACAACCTCTTAGACTAAACAAAAGCAGCATGGTGGATCCTCAACAGTATTTCAATCAAGTTTCCTGTTGAGCTAAAGTGAGTAGGACAGATTGAGCTGCCTGTAAAATGGTTAGCACACATGTTACGTACGGGCCTTTTTGAATGCACTAAAACATGAAGCATCGCTGGTTGGTCCCTGAAGTTTGAGGTCTGTGCAGGAAGCTGAAGGATCAGCAGCAGGTCAGCAGCAGCCCACTGTGTTGCCGGTGTGTGCTGACTGCAAATGAGCTGATTGAATTCTTCGAACAGCGAGCAGCAGTGTGAACATTATTTCCACAAAGAGAAAGCAGCTTGGACAACAACATGAACAACGTGATTAATAAATATTTACAAGGCAAAGATCTTCGCTGCTCTTTCATACAATGCAGAAAGGATTTTAATGGTAATGCCCTTGCAGGAGATAACCAAAGCAAATAAGATGCAAACCGGTAAGTAGCAGCTTCAATGTGATAGCAAATATGAGCTATTCATATAAATCGCCTCATCAGTTTTTTCCACAGAATTCAATCTAATTCATGCTGGAGAAAAAAAAATTATTATGGAACCTTCTCATACTGCTTGTGAAAAATTAATTTGGGTCAAAGCAAACATCATGCGAGGTGCAGCAAAAACATGCTTGTGGCATCCCTAAAGTGTTAGTCAATTATAATTACATTTCAGGACAGATTTGTATTCTGCCCAGACATCTGTCTTCTTCCCTCCTTCCCTCAAAATTAGCAAATTAATTGATATTGATTCTTATTGCTTAAATTTGTTCTTGCTGAGTAATTAGGACATAATGAATTACAGTGGCAGCTGTGATGAAATGACAACTTTCATTTGATTTGCGCTTCAATTCGACCACGCAGACAGATTACCAGAGCTCTCCTCTGTAGATAATCAGTCAACGTTATGATTTTCATTCAAAGACATTTTATCCACTTTAAAGGGGAAAAAAAGGTTTCTGTTTGGAGGAGTCATTTGAGGTTTGTGTGAAGCTATCACTTTCAACAGCCTCTCCTTGCTGCATTTCCATTGTGATTGTATTTGGTATCGATTCAACTGCAGGGTCACCACACTTGTATGTATTTCCTATTAGATTTTCCATCCTCTTTTTAAGTGTAAAACTGACCAGATGTGTGCCAAAGTGTCTGTGTGATGACGGCTGATAGCACTGTGATGTCCAAAGTCTGGATCTGGCAGTGATAACACTGAGGCAGGAAGTCATGAAAGCAGTGTATTAAAAAGGGTAAATGACAATGAAATCACAGCTACAGTGATGTCATATCAGTTCAGGGGCTCATGTTTCAGCTTTAGCTCCCACATTCATTAGCCTCCCTGCATTTCCAAGGCAATAAATACAGTATGATTAGCAGGGATCTACTGGGACTCACTGAGATGATCTGCAGACCAAAGAGAGACCAAAGTTCTTACTTGTATGAGGAACCAAATGTGACATTTTTATAATTAATATTGTAAGATTGGTTTTCATCTATCACTGATTCATACAAGAAAATGAGACAATAAATTCCGTAATAGTTTTAGTATGCTTCTCTGTCTAGAAACTTATTGTTTAATTTTTTTTAGAGAAAATCCTCTTTTGCACAACTTTTGATTCACAACTGTGGTCCCTTTTATGAAGCAATAAAACTCAAAAAAATGTTCTTAATTCCAAAATAGTAAAAGAATGAAAAAAAGGTTATAAACGATTCTAACTTATTCATTTTTCCCAAACTAGTCTCTTAAAGTATTTCTTTGATGTTGCTGATGGGATGTGTGTCTTTCTGTGACAGCATTGCACTGTGTTATCTGTTTGTCCTGTTATAATGACTCTATTATCTGCTGTTGTCTTGGGAACAGACATATTTACTCTGCCACTCAGAGACCTGCCATGCACAGGTGCTTTTGTGCTTATGTGTGCACAGGTGAATGCGTGTGTTGAGCTCAGTGTGCAGTGCAGTGGAAAGAAAATCACACACTCTTTAGTGAATGATAAAAGCAGAAGAAAGGTGCGGTCACTCAAATATTACATAATAGGACACATTTTGAAAATGGAGGGTTATGTTCTGGACATCCATGCAGGCATCCTGACATATTTGCAATCTGTAGTCTCCAACAAGCTGCGGCAGCAGACAAGATTTGTCTCCAAAAACACATCAGTCTTATCTGCCAGCAGCACAAAGTATGTCTGCAACAGAGTAGAGCTCCAAAATTTACTAATTGAGACACTGCATTTGCCAAAATCTAAAGCTGATGTGGGAACACTCAGAAGAAATCTTTGACAAATTGTCTTCTAAACAAATTTTCCTTGAGCAGAAACTATTTTGGACCCCCTTTAATGCATCTTGATATTAAAGAATGTTATATTATAGTAAATAATGTCACAAGATTGCTTAAATGAAATATCAGTAATAACAGCTGCAGCTAGACATACTTTGCAGTGCTCCATGAGCCATTCAAGCTGGGATAAAAGTGTATCTACCAGCAATTTGCTTAAAAAAAACAGCAAAAAAAAGATTATGAAAGTCTGACTTTCTGTGTACCTTAATGTGAGCTGAACAGCACAGCATTTTAAGTCAGTACAACATAGCAGCTACTCTCACTGAGAAATGCATTTTGAAGTTTTCTGTATCACTGCACATCTGTTGAGTCACTCCTCTTTTTAAATGTTGAAGAAAAACCAAAGTGGGAAGTGTTATAACACGTCTACACAAAGGTGACTCATGAAAGTATTTTTAGTCTCATTTGCAGTAGAGAGACATAAAAACTGCAGCTCAAGTTTGGTTTGGGAAACTAAAAGAAGACTAGGGGGTGAAACTGGAAAGAATTTTGAGGATTGTGCAGCTGCCAAACCTGCAAGAACAGGACAAAAAGAAACTGCGTAATTCACAAAGAACCCACAGAGTGACATGCAACAATTACTGTGCCGCCAAGAAATAGCCTCACAGTGTTCCCGTGTCATTTGCATGTATTTGAATTAGGTAGTATGCATACATTTGGAGCAAATCTGGCCCTTCTCTATTCAATTTGCCTCGCTGCAGAAAAAAAGGTCTAATTTACAAACACCACTGCTAATAGCTGCAGTTAGAGTGAGAATTGTAGCATCTTTGCAGAGTTGATGGTAATTGAAAACACATTTATGAGTTTTGCCACACCCAGGCCTGCCAGTGATCATGACAGTGGTGACCGTCTGTAAATTATATTTGTACATTGTCATATCAATTATCATAACTAACTAATTGTTTTGAATAATTTATTCTAAAAGAAAATTTGTTACAAATGTCAGTGAAATCTTTTGCAGTATTCCTATTAAACTCAAAATGTATTAAATAAATCAGCAGTTGTTGGTAATCATGGTACAGTGGTCATATTTGTCATTGAACCACAGCTTCAACAGCAACAACAGCCATTCATTATTCTGCCATCTGGAAAATTGCAGTCAGGTGCAAAACGTTATGGGTGAGTGTGATGAAAATAGATTTACATACCTTTTGAGAATCAGAACATGATTCATTGCAGACAATAGTTGCATATGAAGCCTGATTCATAACACTATCAACAACCGCAATTCATTTTTTGTGACTTTGCCCTGAAGAGTCTACAGCCATGCAAGCAGCAATGTGAGGCTGCACTTTGATGTAGTGGAGCTTTGAAATGAGCACTAATGATTGCATGCAACTTTTTTCTTGTTGTTGTTTTGCAATTTTTTTATTATTAAGTATCGGATGAACTTCATCACTGACATCACAATAGCGCTTGATGAAAAGTCCATGGATTCCCAGAGGGAACAAGAATGCGTGCAGAAAATGTCATGGCAATCAATCCAATAATTGGCAAGAGTCCCAAATGTCATTAGGATACATTAATTATGAATGTCTGCAGAAAAAAAATATGCCAGTCCATCCCAAAGATGGTAGATTATTTTACTAGATAAGCTAATCAGGAAACTACCAAAGAGAAAGGACTGGTCATCTCTAACTATGACTGCTGTTAAACCTGCATAAAACCTCTGCAAATAGTCCAAAACGCAACAGCACAACTGGTCTCTAACAAGTCAAATGCAATTCATGTTAATCCATTTTTTAATTTTTCTCTGTCTTTTTGTTGCTTCTTGCATTACGTTTAAACCAAGAGCACAGCATGCACACTGTAAATTATTGATGCAAAAATATGGATGGATGGTCCACACTGAAGGCCATGTGATCCATCAGAGGGACCCGTCCCGTTTGCCTCCTTCTACAACTTCAACATACAGCATCAAAATAAGGCAGCTCAAACACTGAAATTCATTCAGCAGTAAGAAATGTACTTTAATTTTATTAATTGACAAGATCATTTGGTTTGTGCATGGGGCGTGACATGGTGAGATCATGGAAAAGAAGAGATGTACATTTCCTGAAGACAACACTAACAAGTCAGACAGACTGTACAGGTACTGTATCTGGTAGGGACAACTTTAAAGTCTTTAAAAGGCTGCAGATTTAATCAAGCAGAATCCTTTTCACAGAGCAAACACAAGAAAATGTGCCAAATCCAAAATTACATTTCCTTTTAAAAAATGACACCGTACTAAAATATTCTTTGCATTTAGAGGAAATACCCTTGGAGGTTTAACTGAAGTCAAATGCTACTTCTTGAACAATTTAATGTAAAGTCATGTTACATTTCACCCAAACTTGAATATTTCTTCATGAATTAATGTGTGAGACGATCTTGGGCTTGTTTTTAGAGGCTCCAGTGGGATTAACAGAGGCCAACCAGAGGAGAAGTGGTGTTAACGAAGCTGATGCAAAAGAGACTGTACCAGTGAATCCTTGTGTGGCCTCTCTCTTGAAAACCTGATGGATTCAAGTGGGAATTATACTGCTACTACTAAAGGTTAGTTTGGTGTCCCTTCTTGTTTCCAATGTTTATCTATACCCTTTAATCTAATTTCTCTTTTTCTCTTTTCCTCCCTCTCGCTCAGTGAGCTCTGAGCCCGGGCAACTGGATGCAAACCCTCAATTACCATAGACGGCGTTTGGCATTATAATCTGTGTTATTCATCACTTTGATTAGAAGCACTTGTGTTTATTTATCTCATTTCACAAAATGTTTGCAGCTGTCTGGAGTTTACATTGATGTCCTGTGAAAGGGTATGCATTATGTTTGTTGTATAGCAAACCTCACGGCAACTTCAGAGGAAAAGTTAGGGACTGGATTCGCTATGAATTTATCCTCCAAAGACAGTTTAACTCTGTGCAATAGTTGATGGAAATACATCATATAGTTGTGGAAATTTTCAATCAGACTTAAGTGTTGGATCAAATGACCAACAGACATTAAACAAATACTACAATACATCAAAATGTATTACTTTTTTCAGCTATCACAAAATTCAATCTATAATTGAATAAATGCATCTGTCCAGCTGTGGCTTTCCAGAGTCATATTCAAAGAGTCTACAATGTTTTGCATATCTATGAATATATCAAGTGCATGAGTCAACCTGTGTTTGGCTCCAATCCTCTTTATTATGACTTATTTTGAACGTCTGCCCACAGCCACAGGTCTGTGTGTGTGAGCGAGTGTGAGTCATTGATACTCCAGCTCTGCATTAACACAGCTGGCAGCCTAAATCCAATTATTATATCATTCTATTATTATATCATATCTTTTTTTTTTTTCTGTACTGAAAAAAGTAACATCAAACGGTCACACACTAATGGTAGAGGCTTCTATACAAAGAGCTAATCTGCCGATCAAGAACACATAAATACACACATACACGGAAAATGCAGTCTAGGGGAGCTGGGAACTGAACCAATGACCCTGTGATGAGAGGATAACCTCTACCTTCTGAGCCACAGCCACCAACTCAAAGTTAGGCCTGAACTTTACATTAAAAAAATATTCTAAATAAGAAAACTGAAGATGTTGCTTTCATTTTATGTTCTACAACTACACACTAATTTGTCTGGAAAAACCTTTTGAAACAAAAATTGCTGCATCAGAGCCTGAAATAATCTTTTATTCATTGGATTGAAAGCATAAATTATTCATTTAAAAAACAGTATATATATTGGCACCAAATTAAAATAGAAACATAGATGATATGTAGTTAAGATTTGAGCACATTAATTTGTCAGCGAGTACAGCTGAGTAGCAGATACCTCCTTTTGATTTGCAATTATTTTTTACACATTGCCGCTTGTATAATATGTATCATTCATTATTCATGACACTATCAAGGTAGTCCCTCATTAGCTCCCACACACAGCCTGGGTAGTTACTCTACAAGTGTCGAGCAGTTGCTTAAACCAACACCTTTTGCTTGTTTGATCCGCAGGTTAATCTGTCTCGTATTATTTCAGGGGCCCCTGTGGCATTAATTGCTACAGGCCATGGCATTTTAATGAAGGTCAAGAAGAGCAGGGAGCACAGAGGTGAGAACACCTTGTTCAGCTCTCTGCCTGAGTCTCCACCACGTCACCACCAAGAGCTTAATGTGTCTGGGAAGTGGGAGCACCATGGTTACCTACTACAGGCAGGGAACCTTTTGCAATCAGTGCTTTTTGAAACACTAAGTCCTCTCACAATTCCACTTTGTTATGGCACTGTAATGGTTATAGTCTTGCAGCTGCTAGTTATCTTAACTTATTGTTTAGGGGAAAATGCCACTCATAAAATTCTACCCTGACTAAAAGGCAATTCCACCAATATTAAATATGCCTGCCAGCAGCTTAGAAAGATCACATTTACATTTTGAGTGTTATATCCATTGCTCTTATTTGGAGACTTAAAATGAGTACAGGATCGTGCAGTCACATGCAAATTGGGGAAAAAAAAGAGCAGATTCACCTTGAAGTCATCATAAAACATAGTTTCATAAATTACTGTTTGCTTTGCTACTCTCAATGACTAACTTATTTAACACTAAAATGACTCAGGCTCATGCTTTTCCGTTTATTGTGAGTGGAAGGAGACCAGGGAAAAATCCTCTGACTCAGAGAGTGCTTTCTTTCAGGTTGTCAGTTCATTTGAAACAAACAGGAGAAAAGGATAAGCTAATGTGAATTGCTATCATGGCAGAGCAAAGTGCCACATACAGTAGCCAACAGAGAGTCAAACCTAATCAATATAAAAAGAAGAAAAGATAGGGAAAGGAAAAGGGTTTTCACCACCGCTTTCATGTTGTCATGTGACATGTCCTACTGTGGACACAGCAACCACACAAGTGCTGTGCAGCAAAACATGCTGCTCTGCTAACAGCAGCTAGCTAGGAACACAGAACTTCCTTCATCACTAATTTTTTTTTTTTTTGATGTAAAAAGCACTTAACTGTAGGTTTTTCTCTTCAAATTTCTGTAGATTTGTGATAAATGTTACTGCAGTTTCTTTAGTTCATGATAATCATGCAGTGAATATAGCTTGTAAAATCATGCATATTTAGTTGATTGTAATTTTGTTGTGGCTAACAATTTAGCAAACACTTGCTAGTTTACACATGCAGTAGACATGAGCAGCATTAGAATTCATTTCTATTTATGTTTGTCCTCTTAATAAAGGTGAGTCCAGTATTCACTCTCCTCTTACTCGGTCTCCCTCAACTCCTGGGTAATATCTGACTTTTTAACCACTAAAAGCTGTTCTCTGCTCACTAGCTAGTCGCTAACTTTAGCTTTGCCATTTGGTGCTGTGTAGGCAGCGTACGGTGAGCTTGTCAGAAACAAATCTGTGCTGATGTCGGAAACATGATTGAGAACAGAGAGACTGACCCCAGAAGTACTGAACAATAATGTTAAACCAAGCATTCAGCAGAAAGATATTAAAATAATCTCTGGAACATAAAAACTGCAGTGTGCACTTGTCCGTGTGAGTGACTCCTTTATATTGCACATAGTCATTTGATTTATGACTATTTAAATGGATTGAGTATCAGTAAAATAACAGTTTAGGGTTAGAAAAACATTGCTGTCATGGTGAAGATGAATAAATATTGGCTTTCTGGTATGAAACTAAATGTGAACTGCAGTCTCTTTGGTCAAAGTCAAATGCTTTGCTGACCAAACCACTCTAACTCTCACCCTAACACTTTCTGCAAGGCTGCCATGTTACTTTGACTTCAGATGAAGACAGGTAATGTACCCTAAAGGGACACAGGTCAGGTACATTTCTCTTTTTGCTGATTTCACCTAAATTTTCACAAGTGCTCTCCCCTCTCCATCTTTGTATTCTCTGGCCATAGTTACTAAAAAATGTAACAATATGCTCAACACCCCCTCCCAAGGTTTAAAACATCTTCATATGGCTGTTTGTGACCAAACATATAGGTAAAAGGCAAACACAGACCGCCATACCCATATTAAAACATTATGCATTGAGTGGATTTGATAAGTCACTGCTAAACTGCTGTTGTGCTCTCACTCCTCAAAAGCTCACCTTGCCTGCATCCTAATTTACACATTTCCTGTCAGGGAATGAAGTTAGAAGTTCTCAAGGTCACATAAGCAAGTGCTGGATGGACTGCAGCGGCAATTGAGGCTTAATAAACAGGAATGGATTCAGCATGTGCAGGGTCGCTTTGTTTTTGTGTGCCAGGCCGAAAATGTCACATCAACCTGATTAAGAAATGGGCCCTTTCAGAGTCAACTTTCAACAAGGACGGTGCAGCTCTATGTTTGCAGTCCCTTGGTTGTCTGTTTGATCCGGAGAGTTAATTTTTTTTTTTTTTTGGAGGAAAGGTAGCCAGTTTATAAAAGAGAGTTTGAACTAGGTGCTGAGCTTCTTAAACAGAAGCTGGTAATCCTCAGTATCGCCTGTGAAAAGCTGGGTGTTGTTGCTCCTCAGAGAATTTGAGGTTCCTTAAAATCTTAAGGTCTAGCCAGTGAACGCTACATATGTAATCCGTTTCCAGATTAAGTCCTGTTAACGTCAATCCTGAGTGTAATTTCCCCTCCGTCACTGTTTTGGCGTGGAGATGATGTAGATCCATTTATTTAATGGATGGTTTTTACTTTTATTTTGTGGAAAAAGGCTCTTCTCATGAGTGTGCTCCCTGATGAATTTGAGCAGCAGCGCAGGATTCAGAGAGAAGAGCACCAAACAACCCCCTAAGGCTACAAAGAACAGAAGCCGACAGACGCACCTCACCGAGATATGGGACACACGGAATGCATAAGATAAGAGATGCCATCGCCAAGTATGGTAATGAGAGTAGAAAGGAACAAGCTGGGATTGCTGAGGGAGAGTATGTGAAAACATCCAGAGACAACAGTGTTTAGTGTGAGGATTGATTGATAAGTTTTGGACCTCAGGCAGAAGTAAGTAAGTTATATAGTATACAGTTCAACTTATTGATTGATAAATCAGAAAGTTTTAGGTTACTAACTTTTGTGGTGTTTCTGTTACAGGTTAATGAAATTTGCAAGTCAGCACTGTCTAAGAAAATGGACATACTCATCCTTTGTGCTGTAATCAAGGAACGTGATTTCATTTCATCCTGCTTGCCTGATTTGGCATCCCTGTTACTACCTCCTCCATAAAGATAAAGATGAGCTCAGTGGTTACCATTTTACAGTGATGATGACATCATTGCTGCTGTGGACCAATTCTGGAGGTCTGAGACACCAACTTTTACGAATAAAGGATGTGTCGTTCCATGACCACTGAACTGAGAGCATAAATATAGGATGAGACCGTGCTAAAAAATGATTGTGCATGGTTTTCTAAAATTGTCTCCTTCCACCTAAGGTCATAAACGTATCAATCACTGCTTTTTGGCATCATGGGTAAGAGTGACAGACTGTCAGGGTTAAAAAACACAACATTGCTCTGGTGCAGTGCTTCTCAATTGTTTTGTGTTAAGTGGTTGTGCAATTACAATTTATTCTGATGCAGCAGTGAAAAGGCAAATGGTAGTTTCGCCGTGCATGTTCCCCGGGGTCCCCACAATCTGAGAAGCACTGCTCTAGTGGAATGTGATTGGTGACCATTCATTAAGCATTTGCATGTGATGTTCACTATAACATGGTCACCTGTGTTTAAGTGAGTTTTTCCTGAATCTTTTTTTACTTTTGCTACACTATATTTCACTTTAGTCAGTATATTGCACTTTTTCACCAAAAAAATCAGTACATTTGACAGCTTACTTTGCAAGGAAAGAATTTACTTATGAAACATATGACACAGTCATGAAATATGAGGCTTTCCTGCAAACCAAGCTACCCTTACAATATATGAAGCAGTTACATCATCCTCCATCTCTTATATAGGCATTTCGGAATTTCCATGGGTAAAAGTTTGAGCAGAAGGAATTTTACTTGCAGTAGAGTGCTTTTACACCTGGTATTCCTATTTTTATGTAAATGTGGGATCTAAACATCTCTTCCACACAGGGTCTATACAACAGACAGTAGATACACACAGCAGAGACAACTGAAGAACAGCTGGTGCATGCTCTTACAGGCTTTTTTAAACCTGAAAATTTGTATATTTATCAATATATGTAAATGAATACTAAAGAGATAATAGTAATAGCATGTGTTGTGACTGGAAACATATTTTGTCACATGCTAATTGGGTACGTTGGATTGCACTTTACTGCAGCAATGCTGTTTGATTTTTTATTTGTCAAGTATAAAATATTTGTCTGCACAATTTCTAGGCAGTCTATGAAATTTCCCACATTATATTTAATAATCCTTTTAGCAAATAGAATCTGGTCCAGGTCTGCAAGAACTTGTCCAACTTACCAATATGACTATGATGTAATGGCAGCCTGCTTGATTTGATTAACAGAAGAATAAGACAGACTGAAGCCAGACCTTCTGCTTGTACTTAAGTTCATGGTTTTAGTTCACAGTTGTAAGCCCATTGAAGGATGTATCATATATCCATAGAATAAACAGTGACAAAAATAAGATCCATTTTTGTTCCAAAAACATTTCAGTCAGCATGTGCAGCTTCAAGTTGGGCTGAATAATTTATTGTTCCTCCCCTTGTTGTGTTTTACTGTTCTTGCTCATCATAATGAGTCAGCCCAGCTGCCGCAGAGGCGAAAAAACTTGACAACCGTCTCCAGTTTGTATGTGGCGTACTATTATTTATCATTATGACAAAATTCCACTTTAAGCACCCTTAATGGACACATGCTGCAGGATCAGGAGGGATTAGTTCAGGATCACCAGACAATTGGTATAATCTTTCATCCCCTATCAGGCTGATTATTCCAACACCCCTCTGTGGTTTTACTTCTGACATGATACATCCCGCTATCAGATTTAAAACATCCTAGTTGGGATGACAATTATGATAAAATACAGGTAAATAAAAATGATTTAAAACATTGTTTCCGTAAAACAGGTTTGTGAGCCAAAATGAGTCACAAAGCCATTTTTTTACTGGGAAATGCGTAAAATGCATAACAATCCTGTAATATTTTGGTTTATTTCTAATCAAAATAAAAGAAAGCACATTCTTTTTAGCTATGCTCATTTGTTCTGCTCAGGTGCTGTTTGTGTCAACCTCTGGCTGAGGTAACATTGAGCATGATTTCTGTAATTCCCTCTCTCTTGGTAACATGCAGGGAGTCTGACTCATGGTTTGTCCCTAATTTTAAACAGTATTTAACATCATATTGATGGTGAGAGATTCAGTAATGTGTGTTTTACATTTGTATTAGTTCAGGTCCCGAGGAGACGGCAAAATTTCTGTTTAGGCAGAGCCACTGATTTCAAATTATAGTGGTGCTGCTTATTCAGATTGAGTCCTACAATTCTTGAACTTTCCAACTCTGTCTCACATGCATTAGTCACACACACACACACACACTTTCACAAAGCAGACTTAGTGGACTACCTTTCACCTGCAAACTACCAATCAGCAGTGAGTCACCTAACACCTTATCAGATAGTAATTGTGGCTCTTTCAGTCTTCTGTTTTTCACTTAGGCTCCCAGCATGACGGTGCCTGGGAGCAATTTCAGTGATAAAACACTGAAGGGGAAATTTGAGTTAACAAAGGTGACTCAAGCTTCTGCAACCTTCAAGGCAAATCACAATTGAATATTTCATTTTAAGGGCTGTTTCACTAATTTTGTCCTTTTTAAACGCACGCCGTGAGCTGTCTTTTAAGTCTCCTCTCTGAAGCCTGTTTGTGTCGTTCCTCTGCCAGTGATCTCAGACTGTGAGTGAGCTCCTACAGCTGCTCCACTGATAAACAGAGAGGAGTTCAGTACCAGATGTTGAGCTGTCAGCGGCACACTGCTTTGATTGTGTGACTCTCACAGCGGGAGACCAAAAGCAAGGACTGGTTTGGGAGATAACTCGGGCGAAAGTACATGGTTTGTTTTGATGTATGAATTAATGAGTAAACCTGTATTAGTGCGTCATCATGCAGAAATGCTATCTTATCTACTTGCTAGCCCCCCTTTGTAGCCGCGTTGTGTTTACGTTTGTGCTCCTACAAACTGTTTAAAGTCAAAACTTTCCAACTTGTAGACTTACTTAGTTAATAAGTGTGTACGCTGGGGTGTAGTGGGAAGCTTAGTGGTAGTGACAGTGGAGCCATGCAGGTGGCGATAACATAACTTTCAAAAATCATAATAGCTGGGTTCATTTTTTAAGACTATCTCATTGAACAAAACGTAAATATTTTCAAATATTTGAAAATTATTTAAGCCAGCAAGCTTTTGTTTGTTTGCTTTGTTTTTTGTTTTTTTTTTTTTTGCAGTAATCCAAAATGAATGAAAAATTACCAGGGAACCAGGGAGATGCTAAATTCTGGTTTTGCATACAAAAATATGCCATACCTTTGGCACTCCTGCTTTTGAAACATGAGTGGATGATTGTTTTCTCACCTTGCTGCCAGTGTTGTAACAGCTGTGCAAAAAGAACCTATCCATTCAAGATGTACTGTATGCTTATGATGTATCATGGCCACTATCATATTAGACGTAACCCGATATGGCTGTAGTATAATGTCAGAGTCCCACGCTCCATTGTTTCAAATCCATGTGTGATGAGTCAGCATGTCAATAGTAGAAGATAAATATACTTCCCCATTGCACTGATCCACGTTCATGGTAACATCAGTTTCTGTGGTATTGTAGTGAGATACTAAATAAACATAGTTTACAGGGCTGACCTCTACTGGTCGTTGGGTGGATTGGTTGGATGACGCATTCTCATTTGACTAAATTCTCATTGGTCAGTCACTGGTGTTATTTTCATAAGTGTGGAGGTTCCTTTTAATCCATTGTTTTATGCAGTTCTGTTGTATCTAACTTTTGAGTAATAAGCTATATTGTGTTAGAAATAACACTGATCATTCATTCATCGATTATCTACACCTGCTAATTCTTTGTAGGGTCACAGGGAGCTAAAGGTGATCCCAGCTGATGGGGTTAGGGGCAGGGTAAACCCTGTACAGGTCATCAAATCACCACAGAGCTGACACATAGAGACAAATAACCATTCACAATCACATTTACACCTACTTTAGAGTCTGTAATTAACCACACTTGCATGTGTTGTTGTAAAGGACAGCTGAGGCACCTGAGGGAAACCCATGCAGAGATGTGGAAAAATACCCAGAATTCACACAGCTATCACATCCACCAGTGTGGCATCATTATTTCGATTAAACATATTATTTAAATATATTTTCCTCATTAAAGGTGCTTCTGTTTTGAATTTATCCATCACCCTTCATAATGTAATTGACGACATCTGCTGTTGAGTAAACTAAAGTTCAATAAAGTCATTATCTGTTTTATTGCTAATATAAAATGAGTCATCAATAATAACAAGATCTGGGTGACAAGTCTGAGAGGGCAAGAAACACCAGCAGTCAGAAAATCCAACATAATGCAAACAAACCCCCAAGTGTTTCTTAATGTATGTATTTGGAGGAGAAAACTAAGGCAAAATGTAAAAATTTCACACAAACTGTTCACAGTTTATGGATCAATACTTGTGAGAGAGAGAGGTTTGCTCACATTCATGTGCAATGAGAAATGATTACCTATACTTATAGTTTTAGCTCTTTCACTGTGCTCCTTGATGTCAGTAGTTAAGTAAAAACAAGCTGTAAAAATCAAATCATCCATTAAAATATACTTCAGTTTACCAGGGTTGCTAAATATGTAACTCTGACCACATGGTTTCTGGTCTTCATGTGATCAGCACCCCTCCATCCAATTTAATATTGGGTTCTTTTGGTTTATAGTAAAGCATAATACCTTGTTAAATAAAATTCAGCAAAGAGAGTGTCAGATTACTCACAGAAACAATCGAAAGAAACAGCTATCGCCTGAAACAGCCTGTCCAACTTTAAAGTTATTTCCCCAATAAAAAGTCATGGAAAACATCAATGGACTGTCAATAATGTAAAGGCCAGTAATTAGTGCTGTGCAGGGGAGGCTTAGTTGTTCTTAGCTGACAATTATGGGCCAGACCCCCGTATGGATTTGTGCTTCATCAGTGAAGACTGAGCCTCAACATTATGCCACACCACACAGTTTGCACCTGTTTTAGCAGCTTGAAACTCAATTTTAGGTTATTTGTCCGTCACAGAAACACTACTGTTTGGTACAGACAACACAAAGTTATGCTCAGTGTTAACAGGCAGAGCATTTGAAACTAAAGCTTTGTGTAATGAAAGTGTAGAAATAAATGTTTTCTTCTTCTGAAAGTTATTGGTCATGTATGCAAGAGGAAAGGTGTAGCTGTTTTCATGTTAATAAAAGTAGTGAAACGTGTGGTGAGTGCAGGGGTAGATGATAACTGATTATAATTAATGCATATGAGTAAAAGGTAACTTTTTTTGGACTGAGAACTTTTCATTTTGTTTTTTTTATTAAAGCTGTACTTCTTCTTTTACTTTGATATATATTTGAGTCAGGAAATTACTTTTTATTTCACTATATTTTCGAAAAACTTCTGTTACAACTAGTCTGCTCTAAATGCAATGTAGGTGGGGGTTGAAAGGGCACTTCTATAATAGCCTAGATGTAAGCAAGTTTTTAAGCTTCCTAAAAGAAAAAGAAGCACCACCTGTCATTTGATCAGGATGAAATGATGAAAGAGCTAAACTTTGAGCAAGAGGCAGCTTCCAGTGACTTTATCTGTCCACATCTGGCCTGACCAACATCTGGAAGAGGCAACAATTACTAGTTCAGTGTTTGAAAAACACATATCTTCACTTTTAAAAAGTCCTTCTTTAATATCCACAAGCCTATTTGAGTAAGTCTTGTAGTTTATTGTCTTTTTTGCTTTTTAATTATTTTTTAAATAATAATAATTACTTTACATGAATAATGAAATGAAAAGTCATTTTGTACTTTACTAATCTGTAAAACATTACTTATTTATTCTGATTTAATTTTGTGTTTTCATTTGGTAATGTTACTTGTACTTTTTTTAAAAATTAATTATTTATGGAAGTAACAAAACTTTTACTTGAGTCTAGATTTTCAGTTCTTCCAACTGCTGATGCTGAACTAGTTGGACAATAACAGCAATGCCAAATGCACCGTAATTTTGCTCCCTACATTAAACATATTCTATATGCCAAAACTGCCTAATTGTACAATAATTTGCCCATTTTGGAATTAAAATTTGCAGCTTGGTTAAATCTTCTCTCATATGACTTCTTTTCAGCCAATCATTTTGTAGGCAGCCACAGACAGTGTACCAGTATGTTTAGTTATTAATTTATTTAGTGAAGTCTGTGGTCTTTACCTTTTTTTCTGCAGAACATGAACAGGTGCCCTGCTGCCTCTAACCAGCTGTCTTGTAATTTCATTATTTTATAGTTGGCTGTGAAAAATGTCGAACTTTTGGTCTATGACACATTAAAAGTCAAATTGGGGGGATTCCAGGGTCTGTAAAAATGTTTCTAAATATTCTTGACACATTTACGTCCCTTTGTGTTAGATGGTTGGGACTCACATGCTGCATTGTTTTAAATCAGTTGTTAAATTTGAGGAGCAGTCAAAGTATATTTATGAGCAAAAAAGATACAAGTTAATGACTTAAAGAATAAAACTGAAATTGAAAAAATAATATCAACAGCACTGCTTTAAAGTTCTGTTGATAGAGATTCAAACCCAACTAAAAATCAGGCATTCTAGCTTGGGGCAGGATTAATAGCAGCATTATGTCCAGCCACATGAAGAAGAGGACCTGCAGCACAGCAGCAGCATCAGCTTTGCTCCGTGTCGATAACTGTCATTAACTTCAAAGCATAATCTCCTTGTGCTTCCGTAAAAAGCCTATTAAACCTCTGTAAAGAGCATTACACTGGATGCAGACTACAGCAGCTGAAGCCCGTGTGGTCATCACGTTCCTCCCTATGCAATCATTCCGATGTCTTTCAGATATAAAGTCACTCTGTATTCACTTCCTGCAGCCTGCTCCTGGCAGGACCCTGAGCTGTCCCAGGTGTCACTCTATATCCCCTGTTAGGCTTCACCTAATGAAGCTCATTGCCCAGCGTTAGGAAATACAGCCATTGAGTGCTGCTAAGCAACAGGCACTCACGCTGTTCTCACAAAAATCACCTCCCCTGAGTAACTGACACCACTTGGCCTTGTGTGCCCCGCTGCCTCTCTGCCAGCAGACTTGTAACAGGGATATGTTTTGCTGTAGTCAGAGGGTCATCTCAAACTGATGTCTTGGGTATTTTTTTTTTTTTTTTTTTTTTTGCGAGACAGAGACATGCGATGTTAGCTGTAGCAGGTCTGTGATTACGATGACCCACAGCAGCAGGCCAGCCTCCACTAATGGTCAGCTAGTCCCCTCTGGCTCTCACTCCACACAGCTTATTTGTCACATGGCCTCCGAAGGCTAGAGATGTTTAGCCACACAGAGCAGAATGCAAACCATTTTTACTGTTCTTTCACTTTGCTTTTGTTCAGTAGACTTCAAATCGCTTTTCATGCCAACTGCAGTCAATTACACACATGCAATGACTTGAGATTAATTAAGCTGTGTGTACATTATGATTACTTAGCACAAACTGAACACCTGCATGCGTAATGTCGCAGCAATCAGACAAGTGAGCAGTCCCAAAGAGCACATGTTGCATATCGTATTTCATGCCGATACTTCAGCTGTACATTACATAACTTTCATTTACCGTGAATTTATAATCATACAGTTGGGAACGAAATATGCCAACATGCACTCAGGAATTCTGCGCCAACTGAAGGTGATGCTGTGAGAATTATAGCCCTCATCCTGCTGGCTTATTTGCTTTTTCCAACCTATGTAATTCTACTGTCACTGTGCTATCACACTGTATTTGTTTTCCACCCTCCGGGGGTACCACATTTAGTATCAGAGACTCTACTCGTGTATCAAAAAACGCTAGCGGACCACACACTGTGCACAAGCCGCCGACGCTGATTTCATGCTGCTGTTCAGTGGCAATAACTCACACAGGAGACCACACACTCCCACTCTTTCTACAGATGGAATAAAGTGGTTGTGATAAGACCGTGTGGGAGTGGAGCTTTACAGCGCAGAGCTGCAGAGGGAAGATGATTGTCAGGGTCCAGCCGGGGGAGAATTAACAGCAGGTGGTAGGGATGAAGTAGCAATGGTCATCTGCACTCTTACTGTACTCACTGACAAATTACATACAATACCCTGGAGTTTTATGTGCAAGCTATTTAAGGGAATAACATGTACAAGAGGGAAAGGAGCAGAACATATGACTCCTGGAACACAGTGTATCAGCAAAACAATGAGGAGAAATGCAAATCCGTGTTGTGCCGGTGCTGTGGGGAGGAACACCCAGCAGTTTGGCGGCCGGGTACTGTGTCATGCTGACTCACAGCCCGGGGCAGCCAGAGTGGATCAGAAGGCGACCAGCAGCCAAAAGGATGACGTGAGGTAAATGTCAGAACTTGTGTTGCAGTGCCCAGTTGAATCCCAGACTGCTGGGAAATATCTGTTACATGCAGGTGAGCGGCCTGCAGTTCAAAGGTCTTTTGGCTCCACACTGACAGAACACACTGGATATCATCACAATGCAACATGCTTAAAAAATGGTGTTTCTGATATTTTCTTATTGTCAGCAAATCTAATAAAAGCACCAAACACAACAATGGAACAGTCTGTCTCTGAGTATATTTACATTTCCCATCCAAGTTCATTTGTTGCTACTTAAGACTAAGCGATGAAATACTTTGACATTTTGCAAAATATATCATCCATTCTTGCCAAGAGTGAGATAAGAAGATCAATTCCACCCTATGATCAGGCTGTTTAGTATGGAGTAAGAGTCAGAAGGTGATTACTTTAGCTCAGCATAAAGACTGTGAGGCAGGAGGAAACAGCCAGCATCTCAAAGTCAACAAATACTCTTACAATAAAAACACTGTTTGTCTGTTTCTTCTGTCAGCTGCACAAGCTTATGCCTTAAGGGTAAAACTGATGGCATGGATTTAGGAAAAATTCATGGAAAGGTCAAAGTGCTCAGACATTTCTGTAAAAATAACAAGACAGAAAGGACCAAACACTGAAGAAGTTGTAAAACAGCAGAAATTACAGCTAAAAGGATGGGAGAAGACAGAAGAGAGCGTTGGTTAATTTTCTGGAAATGGATGAAAACAAGTACCACGGTTCCAAAAATATCTAACTACTCCATAAATATGTAAATATCTATTTGTTGCTTGTTTTTTAGGGCTTAGTTATTTTCTAAAAGATGTGGCTCTGCAGTTTATAGAGAACATTACTTTAACAGTTAGAAATATTGCATTTGCTGAGGACTGTTTTTAGCCATTAACACACATTTAGTGCACTAGCAAAATTTATATTTGTGGGACAACATATGTGAACTTAACTGGAAACGCTGTCTGTGTTTTTTGTAAAAAGAAGGAAAATATCAGTGTCAGCATGGTGATGTTGCAACAACAAGTCATCAAGCCAAGAAAATGAGCAGTCACCTGACAGGTTAATATCACCTGACACAAGCAAATTAGGCAAATCATGTGAGTCACTTGATTTGGAGGCAAACTTAAAGTGGCTTCAAATATGTTAGTTATGATCTGTATGTAACTGCTACCTTGTGGATTTTTAAACAAACAGGATAATAAATGTTATATAATTTCATCATTTGCCTTGTTCTCTCTTTTAAAGACCTTTGGCTAACCTGTGGGTTTCTTGCTGTTTGTGTTTCTTGTCCCGTCTGGCTTCATTAAACAATATTGAGGCTTTTCCCAATTGCACAGAGTAACTTGATAAATGCAGTGTTATTAAAACCTATAATAATCATGATCTAGCTATTAAAAAAATACCCGAATTACTTAAAAGGTAGTTAAAATTTAATTTTCCTTTAAGAAAATGTAAATGCACAAACACAAGAGTCCCTAGTGTCTCTCTTGTGGACTGATGAAGTTTATATCATCTTTTTGGTTCACTTTTTGGTATTCTTTTGGTTCCCTTCTCAAACTGCAATAAACAGAAGTTATTCATTGAGCTTATTTTCTCATATATTACACAACATCTGAGCCAAGCATGTTAGAAGAGCTCATATCAATATTTAAGGAAACTAACTATGAAATGAAAATAACTCCTTTGATATTCTAGAATTATTGATTTTATGTTATTTTTACTTTCATAAGCAGTCATAAGAGTCATGTAACAGACAGTATTAAACTGGAACATCCAAGCTTAAATATGAAGTAATCACTGTTCCACAGTTTGTTAGCACAAACTTTGCCTTACCTGATGACTGTTTTTATCAAATATGACATTTATATTGGCATTCAGTGGGAGAACATTGTGTCAGGAAGGTATAATGTGCACTTCTTTCATAAGTGCCAAGTGCAGCAGTTTACTGTGTATTTACATGTGCAAGAGCTGGTGAAGCAGGTGCTTTGATATCCCATGATATTCTCGTGTTTTGACAGTTATTGCTAACCAGGAGGAATTTCAACAATAAAGACAGAGATTTTATTACATAAAGCTGCTAAGTCACAATGTAAGGGGACATTAAGACTGTGGTTTTAAAAAAAACAATATATGAAAGATTCCTCCCTCTATCTTCTCCTCTCCTGTCACATTCACCTCTGTTTTCTACCTCAATATTCAGCCAATATGGTTCCTCTTTGCCAGCTTGTTTAAGAGAGACGCCACCTGGACCAGGGCCCCCTGACTATATGGAGGCACTACGGTCCATCAACCAGCAGCTCACCAGCCTCACTCCTCACTCACACTGGCCCACTTGAGCCTGCATGAGCCCACTGCGCTCGCAGCTTTACTCTGCTTCATCCGTGCTGGAGTGGAACAGAAAGCGTCACCACTTGAATCCTCTAAGAAACTCGGAGGGTGAGAGGAAGCCTCTCGCTGGCCTGTGGGCATGTGAACACATTTATCTCTCTATGATAGAGTTCTCACTTCAGCAAATGCTGGCCAAAAGCTGCTGACACCGTTGTGATGGATCAAATCAGTATCATTCAGCAGAGGAATGGTACAAACAACATTTAGAGCGTAGTAAGGACAAAAATGTCCACTGAAGATAAATATATCACTTTTTCAAAATAAATTTCAATTTATCCAGCCTTTTTATTTTTTTTTTCAGATTACCTATGATTTAGCTGCGGCGGCTTCATCTCTGAATGATGCTTCCCTCAGCCTCGGGGTGGTTGCTGTTTTGAGGTAGATAGCTGTTTGAGATGACTGACAAGTGTTGAGCCAAGAATCAGACCAAGTTGAAGGGGTGCACAGCAAGATTTAGGAATGTATATTCTGCCTAAAGGTGAGGAGTTAGACACAGCAGCTATAAGGGTCCTGCCTGCAGGTGAGATGTGTGGCTTATCTCAGCAGCTATGGATAAAAATGTACACATTAATCGTCATTGCATCCCAGCTTTTTTAGCACAGCTTTAGGGCCATACCACCCTGCATTATACTGCTTATATTATGAGCATGCAGTAAATGAGATGTTTCTCAAACCTGAAGTAACTGCTCCTACAGTAACTGCTCACAATTATGGTGAATCTGGTCAGTCAGACTTGAACCAGAAAGTCAGTCTGTTAAAGCCACAATGAAAGTTTGCAACAGACTGTTTGGCTCTAGAGAGGAAATTTAGGGGATCACCAAAATTTGTTGAAGATTGGTCCAAATCATTTCAGCAGCGGTCAAGATATCCTGACTTTTGTCTCTTGTGCTGGTCAGACTCAAAAAACACCTTATTCCTCCTCCCCATAATGCACCTTAACAACATTTTTAAGGTGCTGTGTGTCTCATAGGTGCTCATAGTGTGTCTCACTCCACACTTCCAGTACGTAATGAATATGAGATCATCTCTGATGATGTAATCGCCAGTAACCCATGATTACATCTTCAGATTTTGAAGCCACAGATGATATTATAGAAATGTTTTCACAGGTTGAGTTGTACTTCTTGGCATCGGGAAACTGAACTTTATGTGTAAAATTTAGAGGGTGTCCCACTAAAATGAGGTTAGGGTCTGGGTTGGGACATTCCACAGTCAATTACATCAGTCTTTTAGATAAATACAAGCCCACTTCATTTGTTTTTTGGTTTTTTCTTTAGGATAAAGCCACAGGGGTAAACTGTGCTGTGAGGAGAGATCTTGTGAACACAGTTTACCCTCTGAGAAGTGAAAATAGACCAGCCGGCTCCAAAGCCAGTGACTCCCACAGAGAGCGTCAGCACCACAGGAACCCATTCCCTTCGATCTGTGTGGAGATCTCCATCAAGCTCCCAGTAGGACGCTCCAGCAAAGTGAAAATAATCTACGGGTTACAAAGCACATCCAGGGTGAACGCCTCGTATCATTTTTCAATAAGCAGCAGTCAGACGATATATTAACAACTTTCTTGTTTAGAGAAGTGAGGCGAGTGCAAATTCATCCAGCAGTATGAGGAATCACTGCAGGCTGCCAAGATGTTAATTTGCAGCACAGATTTGATCTCACAAACTGGGGACGTGAAAATAAAATCTCAAGTGAACAAAACCAAAACACTCCATTAATCACTGATAGATCTTGCTGGATATGTTATATTAACACCAGTGTCCAGGGGGCAACAACAGAAGAAGCTTTTTTAGAAGTCTGGTTGTTTCATTCAATTTCCCTTTATTAAAGTACTTAATCCCACCGCAAAAGAGTGCAAAACACTATCATTTAAAATTCCAGATGTAAATATTGTGGTAGACTATGAAGACCCCGTAATGATGCAGCACAATAATACAGTTCAAACTCAACAAGCACGCTAAGCTTATGACTGGTTAAACCCATTCAAAAAAAATACTATGATATTTTTAGTCATTCGAATTGAGTAAACAACATCAGTGTTTTCAACAGGTTGTGCCATAAATAACGAGTTTGCTGTTTAGCTGCCACATGTGGATTATCCACAGCTGTTTATGAAAATGAAAATGAAAATGTCAACCACACGTTGCCACTATTTGTAAAGCAAAAGGATCACCAAAATCAGTGGGATTCATCCACTGAACTGTGCATTTCTGTACAAAATATCATCTCAGTCCAGTGTTGAGATATTGTTGTCTGGACCAAAGCATTTGACTACTGACAAACTGAAATAACCAATAACAGTAATAAAAACAAGTATTGATTACTGTATTGTACAACACACAGTTGTAGTACATAGTAGATCAGCAGATCAGATACCTTTAGTTTTACGCAATGAACATTTCAGACCCCATACTCTTTAAAAATGCGCCTCCACTCCAAATAAATAGAGGTGATTGAAAATGTTATGTCACCTCAAACCATTAATTAATTGCCTTTTTTAAAACAAATTTCGTGCTTCTCTCATTGTGAAATTTCCTCCACGGGGACTTTTTCTTTGATGAACAGATGTTCTGACAAACACAGTTAAAAACATATTCTGTGGATCATCCAGAATAATGGAGACAGATGTCGATTTGTTCTTTTTAATTTTTTTTTTTTTTCAGGTATTTAATGTTTAAGCACCAGATAAAATTCCATTCATCTCCACCGTTTTGGAGTGGATGTTTGAATCTCAGAGCAGAAAACTTTAAAAAGAACTACCTGTAGCGTTTAGTACCAGTGGAGGTAAGTGAGCTCCGTCGTAATTTTGGTTGATTTATCCTTGAAGAATAATCATACGGTTTTAAATGAATGCCTGGAAGCTAATTGTGTCTCAAACAATAAGACTAAAGAAGATTTAATAGTGCGCTGTAGCAGAACAGGGTGCTGTGTGATAAAAGGGATGTTTAGAAGGAGGGATAAAACGTGCTAGTTTGTTCAAAAATAACAAAATCACAGTCTGTGAAAAAGACCTTCATTCACAACTTCTCACATCATTCCCAGGATTCCTTCCCGCAATTACAACATGGACGCCATAAAAACATGACATCAGCCATTAATTATTACATAAACATCTGTTATGAAACTAAGTGTCATGCATTATGAATAAGCAAACCACCTGGATTTAAAATATGCTCAATCATTATATCGACTGCTGCCTGAGAACATAAGTCGTGAAATCCTATGTCCTTGATGTATTGCAGATTTACATAATCCATTCTAAGCAATGGGGAACCCGGAATATTACATCCTAAATGTCATCAAGAAAATTCAGATGAGTAAGCAGGCTTAGTGACACTCCTTGTGGCTGTGCCTTTTGATGTTGGAATAAGAGCGTGAATAAAGGACACCAACACAGCTGGAGAACCATCAACAAGTTCTCTTTGGAAATGAGGGAACTCTGCTGCCTGCCAGGAAAACCAAAGAGGAAAATTGCCCTCATATATACTGACAATGTACATCCAACTCTTCAATCAGTCCTCGTCAAAATGCAACATCAATGGACAATCTCTGTGTCTCTCTGAATCAAACCACTCTCCAGCCCACCTTACTGATATTCACACACACACTTAAACACTCAGCAATCGCCGTCTACATGCATCACATCTTTAGGACACCACCAAACTATCCCTGTCAAGATCACAGAGTATAATATCAGCCAGAGGATGACAGCGGAGGAGGAGCAGAGTGTGAGACAAATCACAGAGCACATCTACTGTGTGCAACAGACCATCAAAAGCATTTCAATACCCTGACCCTTAAATGCATTGTATTATCTCCCTGCTTGAGTCAAATATTATTCTTTAAGTGCACCCTCGTCATAAATGAAATGCTTTTCTGTGATATGAAACCAGTCTGGTTTTAACCATACATACATTCATTAGACTGGATTTGATGCTAAATACATGAGAACACCTATTTATTTTTTAGCATACATGTATTTAGTCAAATGCAACAAAATAAATAAATGCAAAAGTTAGACAAAAAGGTCATAGCTTACACAGCTTTTTAGTCTACCACAGTGTTATTTCTAACAGGCTGCAGACTCTATTATGGCTTCTCTTGTGGGTTTATTCCTATTGCACTTTATTTTAGTGGACTTGCCATAACCTGCATGTGTGAGTACAATCCAGATATCCTGCAAAAAAGACGTGCTGTTCTGCAAGTGGCAGTTGCTGTACAGCGTAATGGAAACTGTGACTGGCACAATAGGTCCAACAAAGACACGGCATCTGACTCATCTTCACAGAGCAGTTTCATTAAAGAGGACAGGTGACTAATTTAACTGTGAGGATGGTACCCACTTATATGGTTCTACAAAAAACAAGCATTTGTTCATGTTCCATTGTTGGCAGGAAAATGTATTTGACATGAAAGCAGGCTTTTATGATCGTGTCAGGTTTAATGTGTTGGTGTGTGGATCAGGTTACTATGTTTGAAGAAGTCTCTCATAGTAACATATTCACAAATCATTGTCATCCAAAATTACATTTCCACTCAAGAGTGTTTTTGGCATAGAGAGTAAAAGTCCCGCCCCTTTCAATGGACCCCATGAAACCTAATTTCTGTATAAAGTATGTACACCAGTCAGTGGAGAGAAATGTGTTTGATTTTTTTTTTTAAATTTAAACTTCACTTTCTTGACTTGAAAGGGCAGCTCTTAATCTAACAAAACAATTTGTGTAGTTAACAGCACAGTTAAAATTAGAATCGAAAGTTATTTGTCTCTCTCCATTGACTACCATACATTTTAATGTCCAATGGCGGTCCACCAGAAGGGAAGGAATTTTGGCTCTATTTTTTTGTTTTGGTTCTTAAGCCCACAAACTCCACTCTCAACAAACTTAGATACAGCAGCTGCAGGCAGTTATGTTAGAGTCCTGATAAATTTACAAAAAAGATTTTAAAAAGTAATTAGCAACTTGGTATAATGGCCTAGTGTTAGTATATTTAAAGCTAAATTCGCATATATTTTTTAAAGACTTACTGTGGACTAAAACAAAGCTAAAGTAAAGAGTGAATTTTGAAATTAGAACTATCAAGTAGCCAGAAACATTAATCTAAATACATGATGCCAGTGAATGCTAACTAGCCTTCGTTAGCATTTTCTCTCTCAGGTGCCTGAATAGGCAAATGTGTGCTAGCATGGCTGCTGTGACAACTTTAGTAGCAAAAGCACAACATTTTTTAACCAATAACATGTCAGGTTTTGTGTGTTTTCCACCCATTCTGCTGAAATAAAAATCCCTTCTATGAGTTTGCTTTTCGTTCAAACCTTGTGTACTAAGAAATTTTGTATCTTTAATTAGCACTCTATTTTATACTGTCCAGACTAAGCTACCGAAACACTGTGCTAACATGTGACTCTGACCATCATCGTGCTTTCAGTAATACTGAGTATACAGTATCTGTTTACCATAACATGAGGGGCACTGGACCTTTATTTAATGATATATTGGCCAGTTTTTACAATAATGATCAAAGTGATGGACATTCCAACTGCAATGGCCACAAATTTCAATTTACTTCCTTTGTAATAAATAAATTCTTCATTTAAAAACAATTATGCTCTGTCTGACATTTAATAAATCTTAGAGTGCTACTCAACCTAATTAAACTCTGTTAGTCTGAGTTTTAGGAGTTCTGCAAATCTTTTGGTAGCTGCTTCTTAATGCTGTTTCATAGGTTCTATTATTCTAACAAGCCAAAAGTAAACACAGGAAAAATAATAATTTTATACATTTACAGCCATGAAGTTTGATACAGTTTGAGGTATTTTAAAATATATCACCGGTTTTTGTCCTCAAATATACAATATCAGTTTTACCGTAAACTGCCTATCTACTGTATGTACACATGTTGATATTTCCAGACATTTAGCAGAGATGACTTTCACCTTTTAAGTTATCTTTAGTTTCCCGGCAACAAGAGCGACTCCACACTGTGAGAAAGGTAGGCATATATACGCAGTGCTTCATGCTGCGGATGCTATCTTCCCTCCAAGCAGAGCTGAGAACACCTTGCGTTCACCACATGCTGTCATCACTAAGTGTCACATTCAATGCAATTAGTCACATGAATAAACAGAGTCAACCTGCAGGGTCAACCTGGATGTAGGGGTGAGGCGGAGGGCGCTTTAGCCCTGTAAGGGCGACAGAGATGGGGCCCCACAGGACAGCTGCTCTGACATGTGCTCACACTATCACAGCTGGGCTCCAGTTTTAGAACTGATTCTTTGGCTCATGCTGTTTATGGAGGTATGATGATAATAATGATGATGAGCATCTGGCTATATTACAGCCACAAGTTCCTTAAAACTGGAGATTTTACTGTGTTACTCCTATTATCAGTAAAGTACACTCAAGAGAGACCTCCAGCTGGAGCTTACACATTTTTTAATCCACCATGAGTTCTTGTGCAGCTCGAGATCCTCATTTTAAAGTGGAGGCCTGAAACATAGGCTTTTTCCCACTGTAACTACCACTAACATTATCATAACTACTGCTGCTGACTCTACAACACTTTACTATTGCTACTGCTCCTACCACCTCTATTAAATCTAATGTTTAATGTTTTATTGATATCAGGATTGTATTGTATCTGTTTGACACACATTCACAGACAAGAATTTTGGTACAGTTTTCAGTTGCAGCTCCAGATACTATTTCTGTACTGAAGAGCCTCATTCATTTTTCAGAGAGACTGAGAAGTTGAATATCTTAAGGAATCATTAGTGTTGCAATATAACCTTGACTGCAAGGAAGATTTTATTCAAGTTTAGGTAAATGTGTAAATGTGAAAATTTTGTGTCAAAACCAAAAAACAAATATGCCAAATAAATTAAATGTAAGCTAAATCTTGTGTTATATTTCACTTAACTTGATGCAGAATATCTTAACTTGTGCAGGCAGGAGGTTCTGGCTTTTTTCAGATTATTGAGGTGATGAGGTAGCAGATTCAGCATTAAGGTCATGTTTATCGAACATTTTTAGGAGCAAATCAGTTTGTGTGAGCTGTGTGATTTCAGAGAAGTGCAAAATAAGTGCCATTTGTTACTTCCTCTTCTCTTTACAGACTACGGTGATTTTACACTTTCAATTTTGCAGGTAACAGCTTGATTAAAACCTGAAAAGATATCGGATGATATGGCAAATTTGCTTATTTTGTCTAAAATCTTGAAAGAGAAGACACAGTTGGCCTATTCAGTGAGTTTTTTAGTTAGTATTGCTCTGAATTGTCAATTATAAAAATTATGCAGCATAGGTTTTGTAAGAAATGTATGAATTGTGTTGTTTTGTTGTAATGTTGACATCAGGGTCTGAAATATTACCATGGAAACTTTTGTTCTAGAGTGGTTTCCTTTTATCTTGAGGCTCTTTGTTTTATTGTTTGAAAATGTATGTAAACACTGTAAAGAACTAGTGGACTGATACTAATAGATAGATAATGGTGGATTATTACTGTTATTAGTACTGCTACTGCTATTCAATCACTGCTCCTACCACTACAACCACCACCACCACTTGTTACTGTTACACTATTACCTCTTCTGCCTGCAGCACAGTGCTATAGCTAATACTTATGCTACTTCTCTTAATGCTGTTATTACAGCTATTATTGCTGCTACTGCTGCATTTACTGTTACTGCTTATACAGCTTCCACAAGTATTGATATGACACTGCTAATACTGTAACTTCTTTTTCCATTACTTCGATTACTACTCCGACAAGGAAATTTACTCCTGCTGTTGCGACTGATATTACCACTACACCTTCACAGCTCTTGAAGCTTTTGCTTTGTCCCTGAAGAGATCGATCCAACAGAACTGATATCAGCCTTTAAATCACTAAGGAGACATTATTTTATAAACTTTTCATACACTTGAACCTCTTATTCTGTCATTTGTATGATATACCTTACATTTTTAGCACATTTGGTCTGCTTTTATGCAATGCATAATGCAATACAGGAAGATAATACAGAAGATGCAGTGAGACAAAGCAGATAAGGTTGCATTAACCACTAAATCTACATGATAAAACTGTGTGTACAGATAGATAGGTTTTCTTTGGACAGCGGTAGAAAGCATTGTAAAACACACTGCAGAGTCTTTTTCATAATAAACTTTTTCCTGTAATTTTTCACCTGTTAAATCTGTATTGATCATATCCTTCTAATATATTTTTAATGTCTCATTGATTATAATAATGGAGAATATATTTAGTGTACTAATGATCAGTGTGTATGGCTCTGACAGGACTGTGCTGAGCTGTACTGTTACATTGCCTCAGGGGTCTTTGGTTTTTCTTATGATTTATGCTGGCGTAAACGTACACATCCATCTGTGAGCATATCTTAATGGACATCTTTGTACCATTTTTACTGTCCCACATGATGACACTAAATTGAATTAGTTTCCACAAGCAGCTCATAGTTGACACAGTCCAAATTGTTTTCTTATCTTTGCAGCAGAGCTTCATTTCTGCACAAAGCTCCTTTCAGTTCTTTTACTTTTTGTGGTTGAAATAATATTTCGAAAAATCTATTGATACAGGGCAGAAAGAGAAATCCAGTTTCAGTATTTGTGATGGAGGAACATTCCCTTCCAAGGCATTAACAGGTAAGAGTGTGAGGAGAATCTCATACTGTCAGTTGAACAGTACGTTTCAGACTCCAATCATTGACTGGACTCATCAAATCAAAGCTCCACTGCCTAAAGACATGGATGGCTGGGTCAAATACTACCTGCAAATCGTTCCTAGCTTTGGATTGAACACACTTGGAGTGCCAGATTAAATGGGTCTGTCTTATGAAGTCTGGATAGTTTGGTGAAATTCAAAAAAAAAAAAAAAGGATATCAACTTGACATCGAGACACTTTCCTGTGATTGTTTTACCTTCATGGTCCAAGGCATCAAGATTGGACATTATGTCCATTTTCAGCTTCCCTTACTGTGTTAAATTGTGCTTCAGTCGTATAAAAAGTTGCTTTCTAATAATCAGCAAACATTCAGAAAAAAACTTTATACGCAGAAAATGTTAATATGTTATTATATGTTTAGAATTGAACAATATGGTTTAAGGAAAAGCCTTGTAATAATTTGTGTTCAAGCTCTTATCAACAAATCTCCCTGATTCTCAAATCCAAAACCAACAAATGTCTTAGTCCGTCTCTTAATTCTCCCCCAATCTGTGTTATTCTTATAGCTCCAAGTCTATGTGTTGCCAACTGACAATGTAAATCTCCAAAAAATTGTCATGGATGGGTATTTCATTTTTAAACAGTCTAAATAAGACCAAAAGGCTCCTAAACAGCTGGACACTAGTTTTTTAGCAAGCATCATTCAAACAGGATGAAATTGTGCATTTGCTGAGGTCCAATTTTAGCAGCTGACTGATACACATCTGGTGCTCTACAGTTAGTATCTACAGCAGCAGAGGAGTGTATGTGGGACTGAGTCACAACAAGCTGCAGTGTTGGATGTAATGAAGTAACACCCAGTGCAACAGTGCGGCTCACTGCTGTGTTTTTGATAGATTTTGGAAAACAGTGGAGCTCTGTGGCTCAGAGGAAGAAGATGTATTAGACAGTTTTTGTTAGACGGATCATTCGTTCTTGGTTTATGGTCTTTTATCATAAGTTTGTGCAAATATAAGAAAATATAAATTTAACCTTTAAAATCTTCCTGCTTTTCTTGATCCCCAATGAAGGAAGTTTGTCTCTTTTTTTTTTGCTTTCATCCATATAACAGTATGTTTGTAAATGTATAAAACTGACATAAAAATAATCAGACTGATGCTCAGTGCAATAAACTGTCTTATTTTTCTTCACATGATTACAACTCTGCAAATGTGCAAAACAGCCACTTTAGCAACTCATTATGTGAGCTAAAAATTATGATTTGCCTGAATCCATTAGTTTTGTTGCAAAGTTTAGACAACTCTAACACAATAAGATCATATAATCCACTGAGAGATTAGCAACAATAATAGTATCTCCTCACTGTGTCATCAGTATGTCTGAGAAGTGTTTGTGTTTGTAACAGGGGTGTAATTTGGACCCACAAGCAATGAAATTAAATTCTCACAATCAGCAAGAAAAATCATCTGTTCTGCCGGAGTTTGTTTTATCTTCCTTTTCTTAATTACATTCTGCTACAGCCAAATAAATGTTATGAAATAATTCCCTCTGCCCAACTTTAATCCAAACAGCTGTGTGCCTAAGTCCCCTTTTATTCACAAAAATATGTATAAAAAAAAACAGGCAGCTAAATATGGGGTCATTTCTGTACATTTTGCAGGAAACGTCCCCTGAACTCTTCTTACTACTGTTGAAGAGTAGGATAATGCATAAAAGCAGCCAGTTTCCCACAGAGGAGCCACGGTCCGCTGCAGCAAATGTAACCACTTCACAGAACATGAATATTACAATGGCTCTCGTTGCTGTAGCCTAGAAACAACAGCGGATCCAGCTCCAGCGCTCTGTGCAGCCGTCCCTTTTAAGTGTTGCCTGGCAAACCGGAGGACAGGCCTGGCGCATTAGTTTGCCCCAGCTAAAAGTCCTCACCTCGAATAACAGTATCTGACTTCCATAATGCAGGAAGTGCATCTCTGTGACATCTGCGCGCGGGGGGGGAGTTCGCGTCAAATGTTGTGCCTGCTACAGAGTCCAAACTCTGCTGATTAAAAAGGTGCAATTTGAATTTGTTTTCGATAATAGTGCCGCGCACTTTTCAACTAATTCAATTAACTCAGACTCAATTTGCTTGTAGGCTTCGTTCAAGCGTTGTGGTGATTAAAACGCAGAAAGAATGTGTCTCGACTGTGTAAACAAAGTAGAACTCGGTGGACCCCCCCACCCCCACCCCCCTCCTTCACAGCTTGAGCTACAGCTTTATGACGCATATGCATCATCATAAGTAGCGTCAAACTGATGCAATCCATGTTTCCCTTTGAAGGGGTGGGGGTGGTGGGGGTCATATCAAATACACGTGTTTGTGAAAACTGCTTTGATTTGTGAGTGTATTGTTTGTTTTCGTGCCCTCTGGCTCTCATAGGTCACTCATCACTGCTCATTTACAGCCACGTGTAGTAAATCAGTGTTTGACAATATACACACCACTTGTTTGTGGCAAAAAAATCCTCTTAAGCGATCCTAAACTTATTAAAATAATGCATCAAATGTGAAAAGTGAACCCGGATCAGTGGATGTGGCAGCAGCTGAACTCTGGTCCTGCTTGCGGCTGAACTCAGAGGAGCTGTCCCTTCAGCACCACAAACAGTCTGCCGCTGCTCTGACAAATCAGCCCCGTCTCCTGCTGCACAGCTCCATGTCTCCTCTGTACAAGCTTTAAAACATAAACCCCAGCACGTCTGACACCCTGAGCTCCTTGGTTCCTTCGTGCTCTGAGATGCATCGTGGTGACACACCGTCAAAGTTGGATCATAACGTACTACAGCTGCACCAAAGGAAATGATACGCATGTATGTTTTTACGCTCCTCTGAGGCGCTACGTCATTCCTCAGTTATTTCGCCCATAGGTGTTTTTTTTTAAGTGTAAATCCAAATGCTCTCGTGCTGTTTGACCCTTTGAACCAGAGAGGGAGTGCTGCAACATGTTGCTTTAAAACTTTATCTTAAAACTTGCTGTTTGTGATCAGGTTGGGTTGTCTGCGACTCCTTTGATTATGAACATGTGCTTCCGTGTACTTGCTGTCTACTTGCTACCGTTTTATTGCCCCGAAAATGTAACTGTCCACATAAAGAAATAATGTCCTGTTGCGCAACAGTGATAATCCACTGACACTGGCACGCGCCTGATTGTTATGGTGGTTCAATCATACTGGTTTTAGTGACTGGGACTCACCAAAAAGACACAGACTTACCTATGGTGGTGATAACCGTGATGGCAAAGTAAAATGACCCTGCGAATTTCCATTGCACCCCGGCTCTGTGGGGCTCTGCCTCCATGATGATGGTCTCCAGTTTGCGGTAATCATCCTCGCTGATGTTATATTTCCCCTGGAGACGCTTCTCCTCGGCTTCCAGCTGCTCTTTTTCCCGCATCTCGAAGTCGGACTCCAGGGCGTCAAAGACGGCGGCCCCGACGAGCAGGTATGTAAACGTGCAAATAATCAGGGACAAGGTCCGCACGTTTTGCCGCTTCATGGCCAACAGGAACCGGCGACCGAGGGGCTCATGTCCCCTCGGATTCCCCGGGAAGTCGCAGCAAGCGTGGGGAAAGCCGTGTGGACAGCGCCTGGAGGCGGAGGCGCATAAAGGTGCGCTCCGGTGACGGTGGCCGCCGGAGTCGGAGCAGCGGTGGAAATCCCCCGCCCTGTGGTGATCCCGGTGACAAAACCCCAGATCCTGCTCCTGGTTTGCGGAGAGACACAAGAGACTGCTCGATCGCCTTGACCAGGAGCCCTGCAGCCGAAAGACCCTGCGCAAGACCTGCCCAAACCAAGTCCTCCCGGTGCGCAGTGCCATCAACAAGCTGCTTCCAAGATCGCCTGTTGGTCTCTATTCTCCTCAAGTGAACTATGTTGATCAGAATTAATTCTTCCAACCGAATAAATTGTCGTTGACGGATCCTTTTTTCTCTCGCTTTTCTCTGAAGCTCCACTCTTACTTTGTCTCTGCTGTGATTTAAAATGTCCTATAACTCAGCATCTTTCCGTCTCTAAGTTTCAGCCAACACCAACCTGTTCATTGTAACCTCACCAGAATTCAGGCTATTTTAGCAGCCATTGTTCAAACACACACAAAAAATCCCATTTCTGTGAAATCCTTAAATCTTCCTCGCAAACAGAGGACATCCTCATTAGAAATGTGCTGAGTCGTCGATAACACGGGAGGGTCACAGAGTATCGCGGAGGAACATCAACTTGGGAAATGTTGCACTCACAGCGCGCAGATCATCACATCAGACATTTCACAGCCTTATTCCCCTTTTTCAGTTGCTTTGTCCCTGGATCAACTCACCACTTGTTATAGGAATAGGAAATATTCCAGGCACGCAACAAATCACCGCAGACAACAGGTCCCGTCGCACAGAGGACTTCCTTCCAAATCTCTACCTTTCATGCAGTGTAAAAGACAGAGCGCATGAGAAAATGATACTTTAGAGCAGGATTAAACAAAATTCAGTGAGAGGCTACAGTGCGCTCCGTGCCCGCAGTGGCACTCATGCTCCGTTGCGCACATCCAAGCCCCCTCTCCCGCACTGACTACCCATCAGGTTGATCTGATTTTGGAAAAAAAGAAAAACAAAAGAATGCATGTGTTTTCCCTCGTCGTTCGTGCGGGCCCCTGAGTTTAACCATGCGTGTCACGACCTGCTCGTATTTTGAAAGCTCCACATTTTATGTCTCCACACACTCCAGATTAAAATCGGTGGGCGTTGCTCCTCCTGTCTCTGTGTTTTCCTCTATTTCCAAGTGTCACGAATCATCCAAATTCTGGCCTGAGTATCTGCTCACTCTTGGAAGCTTTCTCTTAGGGAAAAAATCTGCTGGGGCACTAGGACTGCATCTCCATACCGCGCGACCCCTCCCACAATGACCACTCCTTCTCGTTATATGGACACAGGGGGTTTACTTAGACTCTGATGGTCACATTCAGTGCTTCTTTACATATCGGCAGCAGTGAGAGATCAGCGCTCTGATCCGGGTTTAGCTGCGCAGGTTGCTGCGCTGTCCAGCGTGCTGAAGGCTGACAGACTGATGCACTGCTGCGCACGATACAGTCCAACTCACGGCGCGCACACTTTCAGGAGTTATTGAGACACATCTCACGCAACAGAGAGGAAGAAATAGGAAGAGGTCTTTAAAGACAATCAACCCTTAAAACAATTTTCTTTTAAAAAAAGATTACTACCTGTACGGAGCGAGCAAGTGCCCCAGAGCCTCTAGGGGCCCAAAGGCTCATGGAGCTGAGGCCCCATTTTCCAAATTCATGAGGTTTAGATTTTTTTTTCTTTTTGGTTTAAGTTAATAATAATAATAACTGAATTTAAAAAAAAATCCCACTCATGCAGTATATTTTTTTGTTGAAACTTATTAATGTATTTTAATATATTTGATTTCTGTAGTGTTGAAGTTCAAAGTGTAATTTGATTATTTGTATTATACAACATCATGAGCAGGCTAAAAATGTCAAACATTCATGGAGTCACTTCAACCAAATATTCATATGGGTTCATGTTGTAGCATCCCATGTAAGGCAGGAGGAGAAGCTGTAAGCACCGGGCTAACAGAGTGATGAACATGTTTAATGTGTGTCCCTTCAATAGTTTTATTAAGTTCTACATTGTTTTCAGTTATTACTGTTGCACAGTTTCTTATTAAGATTAATTGTGGTCAGAGTCATGATATTTTAGGTATGTGTGCTTTTTTGTCCGTTTCAGGTACTTTTGAACATTTTATGACTTTACTGAGAGCATTCAGGAGAGAGATGACATAAAATGAAACAAAGTGAACCACAAGCACAAAGGTGAATGGCGTGCACAGTGCCCCATCCCATCCTATTGTCTATTCAGTCAGCATACTGAACTCCAGTGCAGTTTCAGTCAAAATTAAAAGACTATGATGACTCAAACTGACAGAAAGTAAGAGTGAATCATTATCTCAGTTTTTAAAACTTAAATGAGTGTCAAATTTCAGTGCATGATGGACTTAACCGGCTTATCTAATTAATAAGTTCTAATCGCGTTACTACTAACTTATTACCCATCATACAGCACACAGAGCAAGAGAAGGTGGTGCGGGGGGGTCAGTAGGGGCTAACAGTTCATTTTCGCCTCGGGGCCCCCATGAGCTGAATCCGGCCCCGCAGGACTAAAAGGGAAAAGAAGCTCCTGTCATTTGTCATTGATTGCAGGACAGCCTGGTTAATATAAAGATCCCTTTTCTGCAGCCAAATTCAAACTTCACAGTGCTCTTAAGCAAGGCAGTGCAACGCTAACAGCTGCACGACTGCTCTTATGTAACTGACACAAGATCCTAGAAGCTGGATTGACCTCCTGGCATCAACAATGGGCAAAATTATGATATACATTTTTCAGTGAAGATTTGAACATTCATGCTCCCTTTTGTGGCTTTTGCTCTGTACAGTTGAAAAAACCATCACCACTAATAACGTCTGTGGTATTTCTGTTTCATGCTATTGAAAACTGCAGATCAGCAATGTCTGAGAAAACGGACAGCATCAGCCTTTGTGCAGTCATCCAGGAAAAGTCCTATTCACCTGATTTGGCAGCTTCAGACTGATATTTTATCTCTGCTGGAAGCTTTAAAACCTCACATCTTATAGATTGAGTTGTTTAATGACTTTTATTTTAAAAATCTGTAAAAATCCTCTTGGAGTTTATTTTACTCTAGTATTTAATATTGGCTTTATTATTTATTTCTAGTACTGACAGCAATCTGGTTGGTATTCAAATACATTAAGTATTATTCATAAAAAAATCAAGATGGCCATATTGTAACATAGGCAACAAAGTTCCATTAATATTTCATAAAAAATCCATTCTTGAATATGTTTTGTCATTTTCAATCTAGACTCTCTTTTCACATGAATTAAAACAGATAGTTTTAAGAGCAACTTAGTTGGAAATTTCTTTACATCCTTAAATGAACATTCATACTCTGATCTCATAACTTGAAAATTTAAACTCAAATTTATTACAGAGATGTTAACCATTTAATCGTGATAAATAAGATTTTAAAAAAATGTTTATGTGATGAGAAAATCATCCTGAATAGATGTAAACTAAACACGTGTTTTTACAGGTGACAGGTGATAGAAAGATTCCATTTTTTCCATTATACAAAATACAAATGCGTCTCCAAATGAGATTTACCTATAAATCACCTTAAATAATTCCAAATTGTACATATTTCATGCCAGTGACTACCCCACCTTACCCCTTCAACCTGATGCAAATGTTCCACAAATCCCCATTTTAAATAGAAGATAATCAGAGAAAGAACTAATAATCCAGACCGGCCTCTTTTCTGCATTAGGCAGCTGTAAAACCTGCCTGGGTCAAAACCGCAATCATGTACATTATTTTAAAATGTATTATCTGCTATGTTCAGGGAAATTTCAAAAACAGAGTAAATGTTTTGTAGTTTTATATCATTGCCTGGAACACAGGTACCAATCCTCCCGTCAGATATGAAGGGAAATTGACAGAGTAAGTGACATCTCAGCACAAAAATCCATAAAGATGATTTTTATTTGGGCCATTAAAGGTTTTGCTCTTTCAGTTGGTAAATAATTCAGTGTGTCATTGTCACTTTTATCTTAGCAGTCTTTTTTCATTCAAACCTTGAGCTGAAGTCAACAAAATAATCCTCCAGAGTGAACAAAGTGATTAGAAAAGGAAATGTAAAAGCTTTTATCATTTTCCAAATAACTAATGATGAGCTGTGTTTTCTTTGTTAGTGTTTTAATACGCATTGATTTCCACTTCTGTAAGCTTTTAAAGGTTTGCCACTGAGGACATTAGGGATCCCTTTTTCCTGTCTAACAATTTTAGCTTTAAAAATCAAACTTGGCAAATTATCCATCTTCTCCATTAAAACACATCCGCATGCACAGATGTAAACACAAGCAGGAGTGAGCTGGTGTTGGTAAGAAGTTGAGTGCATGCAGAAGCCAAGACATCAACCACAGCGTTTCATAAATGCAGCCATTTAGGAGTCTAAACAGCTCCGCTAATCAACAGCGTCTGGATATGCAGTCGTTCTATATTTAGCTCCTCTTTCTCACATCTCAAGTTCCCGCTCAGCCCACCTACAGAACTCCTAATGCATTTCTGGAGAAGCTCAGAGAGAAAAAGTTTAATAATGGCAACAGTCTCCATGGTAATGACACCGAAGTTACAGTAAGATCGCTCTGATAATCACACAGGCTTGCACAGACAGAAAAATCCTTCCTGAAGGCTGCGTGATGGCACAATTTCTCTGCATTTGATCCGAGCTGACAGCAGCAACATCAGACATTAACGATTAAGCAGTGATGGATGAGGGAAGTTGTGGAGCTGCAGCACAGCTGGATTAACTGACTGACAGCTGAGTGCTTCTCTGTTTAGGTTGCACCAGTCCAAACTGAGAACACCAGCCACAGTCTGGAGATAAATCAGTGTCTGCTATCTGATTTGTTCTGCAGGTTACAGCTACAAACCCGAGGTGAGGCCCAGGAGAACCTCGTCAAATAAGGGTATTTTTGATTATGATTTGTTTTCAAGGGCTGTCGTTGGTATATTACGGCTAAATTAAAGTCTAAATTATCATTGGTAGTGTTGACCTTTCTGTGAAATGCTTATGCGCTTGCCTCAAGGACTCATGATTCAGGAATATTCCAACTTTATTGCAAAATCAGAAGTAAGAAGGTTATAATTAACATTTAAAAGCAAAGATATATAAATATTGGTGGAGAAAGATGTGAACAAAACTAGTCAGGGTTTGATTAACTTAAATTAAGCCAAACAGCAGGGGAAAGAACTGCTGATTTGACAACCAGCAAACATCAGCAACAGCTCAGACGAGCTCAGCCTCACTGCCAACATGTCAGTCAATGTCAGATGCTGAAAGCTCTGTTTTCACCGAGCAGCTGAAACACAAACTAAAATTTGGGAAATGTCATCCACTCCTCCATCACGGGTGTTCGACAGTTGGCCCCGAGATAGTTCCAGGAACATAAACTCAAGGGTCGTTGCCAAACTTCCGATGACATGTTGCAGCGTGGAGAGGCTGTTACGACAACGCATCTCCAGTCGTCAACGTCCAGCGCCTGTCTGAACAACTCCACGTCACTGTCAGGGGAACACGAGCTGGCAGATTGATTGAATTACGATGAAATCATCTCCATTTTCAACTCCAAGACACGCCGCATGCAAGCTGCGATGAAAGCTGGCAGCATCTCCTCCACATGAACCACTCATGGCAAAATAAAATGCCTCTTTAATGGCTGCTGGACGATAATAAACACCATGATCAGTAACAACGGATAAGACACAGGTACTGAAGGTGCACACCACTCCTTCTTTCGTTGTGTCGACTTTTCATGGCCTGAAGTTTTCTGCTTGTATGAGGATATGTGAGACCATGAGCTGCTTAATGCTGTTTTCTTGTCTGTTTGTTTTGGTTTGGTTTGGTTTTCCTTTGGCTTTGTTGTTGAGGTCTGAACATCTCAGCTGTCATGTTTCACTCTGAGAGCTTATCGCAGTTCTGCCTGCCAAGTACATGTTAGAGCCCGTTATGTCAAGCTTGTGCGCCTGATCCGGTAGTGATATTGATTTTTAAAAATGAGAAATATTTATGTTTATTTTCTTGTGTTTTGGAATTGCCTCAGTGGATTTGAGTTAGCACGATGATCATGGGGAAAAAGAAGACCTTGATAAACAAAATCTTCATTTTTGCACAGGCTGAATGTCTTTTTTCTGCCTCCAGCGTGGTCGTGTTGTTCAGCAAAGTATCATACATCATCCACACATCGATACCAGCAACACTAACAAGGTGTTTATGACATTTTGCTTCACAGCCAACAATATAAATCAACCAAATCAATACGTACAGAATTCAGTGATCCTCACTTTAATGATTCCAATAAAAATGAGCATGAAATCTTTTCTTGGTTTAAATTAGAGTCTATACTTGATGATTTCTTCATTGCACCTAACTGAACGTCCTTACATCATCTTAACAAACTTTGCAATGTTCCCTGACTGTCATTTTACAGACTAACTGATTCTCTTTATGTAAAAGCAAATAGAAAATCAAAGCAGAAAGCAACAGAGCTGAAACCACCATTGAAGACACAGAGGTCATTTCCTTATTTTATTTCTGTGAAACTGGGGTTTTAATTACTTGACAAGGACGAGGTTACATTCTACAAATACGCATGAATAAATCTGAATTTTTGAAGGAGAATTAAATAAGAATAAAATAAAATAAAATGATGGAATTGAAAGTTGGACTCAGCATTTCTGCCACAGACTGATGGTTTGAAGAATGTAAAGAGGGCTTTGAAAACCTAAAAGCACCAGTGAAATAAAATTTAAAGAAACTGTATTTTGTGCCATTAACTATAGAAAAGTTTCATCTGTATTCTGTTGTATCGGCAGACATGACATGAGCATAAGTGCTGTTGGTGGTGAACTGTGTTGGGGTCCAAAAGCTTTCAGGGGTCAATGAAGGATTGTGATTAATCCCACAAAATTTTATAGATCACAAAGACTTTGTCCCCTGACATTCAAAGAAAATGCTAAACACAGAAAACAACTAATTTAAAATATTATATTATTATATAATGTTATTTGTTGTTCTTACCCTGTGGGGTCATGTGATCAAAGGTGCTCTTCTGAACGGGACACTGACTGTTGTAAAAGCCACATGCTATGCTGTTAAACAAGTGTCTGTAGGTGGAACTTTTTTTGCTCAAAACTGCAGCTTCCGAGATCAAGTTGATTAGTTTTTGTTACTGTTTGCTTTTAAATGTTTCATTGATTTCACAAATGAAAAAAAAAGAGGAAATTTAGCAAAAAGTTAAATATGATCTCATTCACGACTCGTGACCTCAGCATCTGGCGGGTTTATTCTGCTCTTTGGGTTTTAAATGAACCAATTAGATGATTCCGCCTCTGTAGCGGCTCTGACATATTTATGTACAACTAACACACAAACTGTTGTGTTAAAATCCTCATTAAATGGCACTTAAAAAGCATCACACTTTGTTAATTACACGTATTTACTGTTAAAGGAGAATAATGAGGCAGATGAGACAGATGATACTTAAGTGTAACTCAGCAGGACGTCAGTGATGAGGGGAGTGGACGCAGATGGATAATTCTGTTTTTTAATCATATGAAGGAAATGATTTTTTGTCACTATCCTTTCAATTTCTAAGCATTACATTTTATTTAGTCCTCCAAAATAGCGGTTTAATAAAATAATCATCACACAAGATTCATTGAATAGCTTTTGCTGGAGAATTGAGTCTCATCTCCAGGCTTTCATCCTGAGAGCAGAGCAAACTGCACACACTGATGAAGACCATGAGATGCAGCTGAAAGCACGAGAAGATGCTATTTAGAGGAATTTGTGCTAAGATGATTTTGTCAAACATCAAACTTGTCTTGGCCCTTAACGGGCATGTTACGATCTCAAACAGCAAAGCTTTGGTTCTGGTGTCTGAGGCAAACGTTGGGTTATGAATAGAATTCATCCTCTTCTAGGATTCATTGTGATCAAAGTGCATATTCTGACATGGAACGCTGGTGAACAAGGTGAAAGAGTCATTTCTCATTTCATGGGGACTTAAACTGGGAGGACTTCCTCCCGTAAGCTGCAGTTCCATTCTGTGTTTGTTTCATAGTGAGCAGCTCGTGTGTCGGGGCAGATAGAGAATTAATTAAATCACAGGGTGAGAGTGGATCAGTAAACATTCAGCAGGATGAGGACTCTGCCTCGTTTCTCTGCCAGGTTTTCACTCCGCAGTGCTACGGGCGTGAGAGTGGAAGAGCAGAGCAGGTGTCAAATCGTCTTTCTTCAGCACACACCCTTAATCCCCCCCCCACATCACCCCAGTCCTGACCTCATTTACATATCAAGGTTGCAGATATATATGAATGGACACGACTTACCACTCGATACTGAAAAAAAGAAAGAAGACGTTTAATTGAACTCTGGCTTCTCAGAGGATCATTTGCATGAATGTTTTCATGCGGAGTGAGACAGCGCACTGTCTCCAGCAGAGCGCCCTCCGGGGAATCGCTCTGCTACTAAATGAAAGGCTCTTGTTTGCTCTCAATCAGCTCATTTTCCTCATTGTTGCAACTTCCTAATACAAGCAGGAATTGATGGATGATTATTAGGCGGATCAGATTTACAGGTTTGCTGCCAGGTAATGAAGGTTGGTGGCTGATAATGCGCTGTAGATTTTTTTCTGATAAGAAACCTCATTAAAACTCAAGACAAGATGCTCAGTCTCATGTGGGTGTCCTCACTTCTGGAGGTCAACTTACTATTTGGGATGGTCATGGGTTTGAAAAACCTTTAATCTGACATACACTTGGGCTTTTTCCTCCAGCATGAAACCTGTTCTGCACCTGATTTTGAATCACATTTTTATAAAAGATGAACTTGTTTGGAACTTGAAAAGTTGTTTCCTCCCCAGAGCAGAAATAGTTTGTCTTCTTCAACCTAGAGAGGGATGGGCATGTCAATTATACAGGTTGTTGCTCATTGTGCATTGACCTCTGCTGTTGATGAAGTATCCTTGTTTATGATGAGTTTGCTCAAAACAGGTTTGAAACACATAGCTGGCTAACCGGATAGCACAAACTTTCTAAGGATCCCGACTGGAAACGGTTCAAGCACTAAAAATTAGTTGGTGGAAAAAAAGCTCTCAGTTTAATGCTCTAAGTCTTATTCTCATAAACTTTTTTTCACAAAGACCTCATACACATTTCAAAGTTGCTTTATAATATTTCCGATTTTCGCTGAAGCACTCAAAAATACTCAAAAAAGAATACTACATGGTACTAAGAATATCACAGTAGAAAAATCAACATAAACACAAGTCTTGCACCTAAAGTTTTCCTTTGAAGGGGAAAGTCACTAGTTTTATTCATGAAGATCTGCTGACTCATGAGGACGACTCAGCCTGTGAAATCAAATGAGTAAAGTCTCCTGAATTCAAAGGATGAGGCCATTTAGCTTGGAGAGCATCACAGGAAGTGGATGCTGGGCATATTATTGTAATTGCAGTTTGAGTTTTCTTGTCCTGAGTTTTACATTCTCTTTTATAGCAGCAGATTACGAGGTATTTTTGTTATTGTTGTTGTTGTTGTTGCAGCAGCATAACTGTCCAATGAACAGAACTGGCAACAAGATTGACTTGTTGCCACTTTTAATATGCCTTAATTTATTACAGTTTTAACATATTCAATAGTCATTTGGTTTGATGAGCTCACACACAAGAAGAACCGCCTTGCATACCATAAATGCCTTGGGGGATATAAATAGTTTATGTGAGAGCAGGCTAATAATATATATATAATAGAATATATATTTCGAACAGCACCACAAGCATCTGTGGTGTAAACTGCTGTATTCTTACAGTGTGCCACAGACAGGAATAATAACAGCACATGAATGATTTAGGAGTTGAGGGCATGAAGAGCCTCTGGGTAGGTGCTCCTGCAGAACCTGCCTGTTCTGGTTCTGACACTTAAAAGAAGAGAGGAAGTTTAAAAGATGGTGAAAGAGTTTTAAAGAATATTGTGTCCATTCGGTTAGGGCTAATTGTGAACATCTCATCAAGAGATGGAAAGGAGAGCATATGATTATTGATGCCATGTTTAGTACTCCGTCCAGATGTGTACTGTCATGTGCTGAAGTGTTTCCTTACCAAACAGTTAATCCAAAGGGGCGGGGGAGCTCTCTTTCCCAGCTTGATGGAATTACATCATACCTTCCTGTGAAACAGAAAACTTTTGCAGCTTAAAAAAATCTTTGCTGTGCTGTCTTCAGCCTGGTTGTAGTGTTGACTTTTCACTTCAAAGAAGAGGAGATTGTTATTTGAAAAGCTCCCCCTGTTGAATTTCTGCAAACCACGTAACAGAATATCTTAAAGTTTGTCAGAGTTATCAGCTGGGTCACTCTGTGGACTCCAGACCAAAGTGAATAACAGGCAAAGACAAACATTGAACGTTGGTGAAGGTTGGTAAAATCCTTGAACTGAGTTCTTACTTGCTGCTGGAGCTTGGTTGTGATTTTTTTTTTTTCGCTCTGAAGTTTCAGTTCTTTCCTGCCTCTAAACGGAGAGGTGTCCATGCTGGACCCTAGAATATAATTAGCATAAATAGAATGAACTCTGAAAAGTGAGAATAGGACGCTTTTAATTGCAGCCACGCTGTAATTTAGGCTCATAAGATGGAGTTGCCATTACTGAAACAGACAGTCATAAGGGTCAGTAAACAATATGCAAAAACTGGAATTTGCATTAGAGAAGTGAGTTCACACAAACAGCAGCCTCGCATCCGCACTTCCACATCCTTTAAAACAGGCAAACAGTTTTATTGTTGCGTGCAGGAGACTGCACACTTAAGAGCTCCTTTTAATTCTTAACGATTTGACTTTTCAAAGCCTGTACATGCACACACACACACACACACAAACTCACACACACGAGCGCGCTGTTCTTAATCAAATAAACAAACAGATAAACAAATTAAAAAGCGTAGAGGGAATGACTTTGGGATTATTTGCATTGTATGCATAACTGATGACCTTTGTGGATTCACTGTTGTATTATTCACATACACACTAACACATTTACTGCCAGTGGAAAAGCTTTTGCTCATCTTCAAATGTGTCCTTCACGGGGAAACTTCACGAGTCAAAAAACGATGCTCGTCATTTCTTGGGCTTTGAGGATCAAAGATGCTTCAAATTCTAGAATTTATTGATATTTTTCAAGGTTATAATCTACAAAACAGCATCTTCTTTGCTTTATTGTGTGTGTAGTTATTTTTTTATAAACATTAACTAATTCCTCCTATAAAGGTGTGTGAAAATGCTCCCTGATCCTGCCATCAAAACACACTCAGGCTCTCATTTCACACCAAACCACGACATAACAGCTGGCCAGGAGGAGGGACACGGGCTGGTTTTACCAACGTCTGACTGCCAGTATGTTTTCAATTCACTGATAAACCTCCTTTCAAAGCCACATAAAACACCTCAGGCCTCCCAACGGCCCCAAGACATTTCAGCCTCTTGACAAGGCAAATCTTCCCTCAGCATCTCCTTATCACAGAGGTCACATTTGGTCCCTTAGTGAAGGGATGGAGGAGGGCCTGCAGTGAGAGTTTAACATTTATCCTACATGAGCAACCACGAGGACCAGTGGTTACTTAAAAGATCAGGGGAGTAAGATTGTTCCAAGAGGATGGTGGTTCAGGTTTCCGAATGAATGAGTGATACTTTCCCCGATAGTAAAAGTGCATCAGAAGTGCAATGGGTAAACTGGTTGACTCCCAGTGCATCAGAGAGCAATGCAAGAGGCGTCGTCATGAAGTCATACAGTCATGAACCATAGTGAGGCCGCAGCATCCTCCTCAGATCTGCTGGGACGTCATTTAATGCACTGATGTCTGGGAAATGTCAGAGTGTAAGGAAAGGTGTCTTGTTCGACTATTTTCAGTAAATTGCAAGGTATCACTGGACAACAGCATGTTGTTCAGTTACCCTTCCTGTATAAGTAAATGTTAAAAATGATTAGCGGTCAGTGATGTTTTCCTCTGTAATCACAGTTTATAGATTCTGGTGTTTGTGAATGTCAGACTTGAGTTTCCAAAATCCTGAGGCGATGAAGGTCATCTCAGTGAGCAGGAGAGGAAGATGGTCACAGTAACTTCAGAGGGTAACTTCTGAAAGGCAATATGCTCCAGGTGACAAGAAAATAATACAACTATTTCCTTCATTAAAAAAAAAATTTTTTAATTTTCCCTCTTTTGATTTGTTTACTTTTCTAACACATAAATATGAAAGGTCCTTTCTTTATAGTGATAACATGCAAAAGAACAGAATGAATGGTTTATTCCAGAATCTGTTAACTGAAAAGCATTTATTAAGCTGTTACCCCTCACTGACATTTTACTTTGTAACTGTAATGTAGTTACATACATTTGTACTGTAATGGATTGCAATTACATTTTTTGTAATTCAATGACACAACGCTGTCTCTTGTAACTAGTTATTCTCCAACACTAGACACAGAGCTGCAGTTTGAATAATGTCAAAATAAACAAAAGTTGCCTTCTTTTAACATTTATTTACAGCAGTCATAGATCACATATAAAGGAAGTCTATTCTAACGTTGTTTAATTAACCAGTAATGTGTAAGTGTAATGGCACAAAGGCATCAGACACTATCAGACAGCAGTAGAAATCACTATATTTTACTGTATGTCTATGAGACTTGCCTTGAATTTGGGTTCAATACATTTTCAGTGTTGATGTCCAGGTCTTCCTCTTCAATAAGGGCATTAGAAATGTTGTCATTTCAAATTCAAGTCAACAAAAGGATCCATTGAATAAACTGAACTGTGACTGTGTTTAAAGCTTGTTGACATTGTGATTTACTTAAATGTCATTTGTTGCAATCTAGCTGGTAACAGCCTGCTTAGAGCTAGCCACCGTTCCATGAACGCTGGATAAATCTAACCATCAGAAAACTAGCCAGCCTGTATGTGATAAACAGAGAAAGCCTACCAGTTCATTCAAGGAAAGGTAATTAGAGCATCCGTTCATGTCTCATGACTTGTCATGCAAACCATTTTACATCATCTGTGGAGCAGTTTACACTCCTGCAGAGCAGACTTTTCAAATAATGAATGGTGTAGGACGGCAAACAGGACCGTTTACTCCTTTTTAGACTTTCCTTCAAGATCAGCATTGTCAGAGAGGTTTGCTGTTGGTTGATGGTGTGAGTATATGGTCACAGTTAAACACGTCATGTGATCACTGACTGCAGTGATTCCACTGAAATAAACTGATTTAAAGCCTTTAAAATGTTTTCAGAAAAAAAGCTTATTATGCCTCACATTGATTACACAGATCTGCCCTCTGAGCAGTCCGTTCTTAATCAGTCCAAACAGCCAAACATACAGACGTTAGCTGTATAAGTAGCTAAGTACACACTGACTGACTGACTGTGTGCATGTGGGTTTGTACTCTGCTATGACAAATTCCCCTTTTTCTGTCATTTTTCCCTCCAGTGTTTCTCTTTTTTCTTCTTTTTTTCCTGTACATTTAATAGAGTAGATTCATAAAGCCCGGGGACAAACTCTATTTTTTCACTACTGGTGGCCTGTAACAAAGCACTCGTGTTTTGAAAAGAAGATTTTCAAATCCCCTCACTGCACACATGCCGTAAACTTGAACAAATTGATATTTACATGTGTGTATTTACAGAGATCATTAACAACCAAACTCTTCAACCAAACTCTTCATTCTTCATTCTTCATTCAGAGCTGAAGCGATGAGGCCAGCAGGCCCTCGGGCCCTCAGGCCCCGGCCTGCAGCGGGGCATCCAGCGCTCGGATGTGGACGCTGGGCAGAGTGAACCAGGCTAATGGGAGCTCTCGTCCAGCACTGTCATCTTGGAACTTGATATTAAGGTAGAAATCTCCGGTGTAGAGGAACAGCAGGGCGCCAACACAGACAGAGCTTTCTTTGGGTTTAACCTGGTGATGAAAAAGACAGACAGCAGTGAGATTTATTATCAGCCACCATAATGAACCTGGCACACTGTCAGCCACAGTGAAGCCATCAGGAGGGGAAGTTTGAAGCTGACTCTGGCTTCGATGAAAAGATAAAAAACAAGTGCAGCTTTGCCTCTTTCGGCTGAGAAAAGTTCCCAAAATGAAGTCGTTTTGCACATTCAGGAATATGAGAAATCCTTCTGTGCTTTCATCTGCTTTTTAGACTATGAACTCTTTGTTCTGGCATCAACAAAGTCCTGTTTCTCCCCCTTCAGCTTGCTCATCATTCAGGAGAGAGAATTTGTTACAAATTTCTTACACTCCCCTGTGATAAGGCTGTTCTATTATTTAAATATTTCTGCCCTGACCTTTAAAAGATCACACCTGTGTTTTTGTGACTTCATTCTATTTGGTTACACACACTCTAATTTAAATTTTTATGTTTTTCTTGCCTGCTGGACAGAAACCGTTTTTTATTTCGAGTCAGAATTCACAGTTACTGGAAACATGGTGTAGTTATGTAATGCCTCTGCTCTTCATGCAGAGACATAAATATGCATGTTTTATTCTGCACTGACATGAAACACAATGTTAATAGCATTTGATAAACCTGAAGTAGCCATGATTATGTACCTCACGCGAATCAAAAATCTCTGCAAGTCAATTATCATATTGAATGGAAACCGATGGCTGTGTGAAAAACAGTAATGTTGTTAGTAATGCTGTTATTTCAATGGCTGGTGCCTCTAGTGCTGTCTATTAGCACAGATGTTTAGAATCATTGTACGCACTAAATGTTAAATAACCTGTTTGAAATCTGCTTGAAAGCTTCAAACTAAAAATACATATCAGCTGCAAACCTTACTTTGTTACTTCTTGAGTCCATCCCCGTTATGACATGAAGTACTATCATTTAAAAAAAAAGAATGCAAGTGTTTTAAAACTAGCACCTAGCCAATTTGATGCATTGTCAGTGCATTCAGTGTGACCTCTGCTACACTGAGCTACGAGCATATGAGACAACTGCTATTTTTTACTGAATGAACTTTACAGTCCAATCCTGCAACATGAAGCATTGTGCTGACATAATGTGACAGAACTATGTTAAATATGTATGTGTTAAATAAGATCTCATCAATGAACTGCTGAAGCCTGTACTGACCGTGTCAATGTAGAAGGTGTTGGAGCCGATGAAGGTGACTGCGTCCTCCAGATCGTAGTTCTGGACTCCGTTCTGGAAGTCCTGATAGGGCACCACAGTCAGAGCCAGAGGGCCCACCGAGTTCTTGCTCAGATTGGTCAGCTGCACTTTCAGGCTCACAGCGTCACCAACTTTACAGTCAGCAATGACATCACAGTCACATGGCTTCCCATTCACCAAGACATCTGGAAACAGATTAAAAAATAGAAAGAAGGGGATTAGTAGAACCGGAGGGGGGGCGGTTCTTTTGTCTAGTATTTTGTACAAAAAATGGAACTCTGTAGAAATTGCCTGAAATATGAATAAAGACATTTCAAACCAACGTTCAAACCTTGTGCACGATCATTCACACGATTTCCATCCAATCTCCACTTCATTTGTATTCATCTCAAACCCGACCCGAACATTAATTGCCTATCATACTGTTTCTGTTGGCAGATCAATGGGCTTTGTTTGTCCTAAAATACATGTTATTGACATCAATGGGGAGTGCCGGAGCTGTGGGGATTCAACTGAATTCCCTCCTGTTAATCTCATGCATGACTAATTTCTGTCAAGAACGGACGGATGAGATTGTTGGAACAATCCCAAAGTGCCACACATATACACTCATACACACACACTCGCACCATCCTGAAGTACATTTCTCTCCCCTCACACAGCTATAGTTCCCTCTCTGCTGTCACAACCAACCAAGAGACACTGAGTGAGTTCAATTCAATTCCACTAATGCGGGGCAAGTCACTCCTGATGTGGCCCCTATTTGGCTAAGGTGCAGAGGAAGACACGTTGATTTGTTTTAAACAACAAGCTCAGTGAACTGAGCTCCCGCTCGCTCCTGGGCTGCTGAGGAGAAGACTGACTCCAAACATGGGGAATTCAGGGACGCTGGAAGAGATCACCCGAGTAATGAGTCCTACGAGAATAAACGGCGGCGTAGACACACACAAACACAAACATACGCGCACACAAACACGCGCGCACACAAAAACACACACACAAAGCAGCAGTCATACGTTTTCTAGTGTCACGCCTGAGGCTGTGATAAACACTGTGAGTCAGGGCGGCTGTGTGACAGCCTGATGAAAGAGGCGAGCTGCGTTCGGTGCCACTGGTATGCCGATCTGTTGCGTACAGCAAAGGGTGGGGGGGTTAGGGTGGGGGGTAGGAAGATAGACAGACAATACAGCAGGAGGGAGGGAAGGGAAGGGGAAGGGGAAGGCAAGGGTGGGGTGTGGGTGGCTGAGGCTGTGCTGTCACAGTCAGTGGGAGAGCCCTGGGGAGGCTGCAGCTACAGGAGGGTGACATTCAGCTCCACGTCTGTATTAAAAGCACACTTCAGTCAACACAGAAAACCAGCTGCACTGAGGAGCTCCTGAGAGGGTTTTATCTTCAAGATTTTTGTTATGAACACACACACAGACAAACATAGAGCCTTTTATTTCCACATTCTTCTTTAGTCACTAGGTGTCACTCATCTCTGATTACATCCTGTGTGTTAGTTATTATATTACTATTTATTTATGAGGAAATCACAGATTCATCTGTGATTTTTTTATTCCACACATGCAAGTACATATATACATTACTGGTATCATTTCTATTGTGGTCTGTCATTGGCTATAGGTCAGGACCAAGAGTGAGAATCACCAGAGCTCACCAGATCACCAGATCACCAGATCACCAGATCAGGTCTTTGTTAACTTGGGCATTATATTGATACGGACATCAAATAATTTCAAGTGATGAGTCTTATGGACAAGTCCTAGGCTTCCAATATTGTAATGCTGCAATATGCTGCATTTAATCAAATTCCAGGTCACATGTTTGCTATGATATAGATCCAATCCAATCCAATCCATTTTATTTATATAGCACGGTTTAAACAAACACAAGGTTTCCAAAGTGCTGCACAGCAAGATAAAAATACAGTAAGTAACACAACGGAAGCACAATAAAA
>JAQMCX010000020.1:4016290-4038582 GCA_029814765.1 Acanthurus leucopareius
ACTCAATGACTGTCATTCAGAGACATTAAACTACGTGTCTGGAGCCGAAGGGATTCTTTCTCTGATTCAAGGGGCCCACTGTACAGGAGTGGTAAGATTTAGTCACTTTACACTATCTTTATTTGTCTTTACTAAATGAGAAGAAATAGTGTTTATTATTTGCAGTGAAGTAACTTTTAGTGAACTCTACTGAAATTCAGTAAAAAAAAAAATCTATGTTAGGTAACTTTCATTTAATTCCAATAAAATACTGAAAGGTCTCTAATGTAATATTGACATCAAGTAGTTGATTTTGTGGCTTGTATGTGGTTTTAGAGGCTGCCTAACTACAATAATCAAATGGTGGTAAACCCAAAAGCCACAGAACTTTAAACAAATAGATAAAAGCTTTAAAGAACATTGTAGCAGTACATTTTATTTTTTTATAACACTGAACATGTTTTGTTTGATTTCAGGCTGAACAAAAAGCAAATGTCTGCAAAGAACTTGAAGAAAACATGAAGCGTGAACTTGAAGGAGTCATGAAATCTGTAGAAGAAGCTTACAAGACTTTTGAAAAACGCCTCAGTGAGGGGGTTGAAGAATCAAAAAGTTCATGTAAAAAACTCTTGAAGCCTGTCTTAAAACCTGTATGTACTTGAATTACAGAATGCATTATAAAAATGCAGTTCACAAGTATGTTAATTGCCTTAAAAATATTCTGTTTTTACATACGTGTTTATTTAAATTTTTGTGTCAGAGGATGTCAGGTGCTGCTTTTCACAAGATATTGAAGAATGTAGTCAAGTACCGTGGAACCTACAAACCAAAAAGAGGGAAATTAATAGAGCTTAATGTGAAGTTAGCTTCATGCCTCACTGACAGCATTGATGAAGATTTCAAGAAGACCTTCCCGTGAGAACATAAAAAATTATTGAATATTGAAATTATGAATTCATGGAATATAACTTACATGTTATGCGAGTGATGGTAAAACACAATACATGCAAGTGGCATTACTTAAATACAAATTTGTTAATGCTACTGTTATGAAACATTTTAACTTAACATGTTTCAGAAATGAAGGAAAATCTGGACCATTCAGTGGGGTCATCAAATCATTTTCACTTGGCACAGAGATGTTGACTGAAAAGTACAAAGACGTCAAACTACAACTGATATTTCTCAAGACAGAGGTAAAACATGTAAATAGTACCATTCTTTTTATTAGTTTATTATTATTATTTCTTATTATTATTATTACGATTATTATTATTATTGTTGTTATTATTATTGTTGTTGCTGTTGTTGTTGTTGTTTATTATCTATTCAGTTCCTGCTCTGAAAATCAGTTTAAAGTACTGATTGCTTTTAAGGTGATATCCATAAAAGAAAAAACAAAGTGAACTAGATGACCTTGATGTATAAAACCTTTTTTTTAACTTTAAAATAAATTGTAATACGTTTTATCTTTCTAAGGAAGAAAAGGTTAAAACAAAACTCAACAAAATCATCCGGGAGGACAAAAAAACAATCTATGGCAGTCTTACAGGAACGATCGAGAAAAACATGCAAGAAAGCTATGAAAGTAAGATAAAACATCTTAACAAAAGAAAACCGACACTGTAACAACACACATAAATGACGTATGTAATAGTAATGAAGATATATGTTGTTGACCACCATTTTTCATTCATTGTAGAAGCAGCCAAATATAGTGGAGATGGCACTCTGAAAAATATGAGGACCACACTAGAGGAGCATGTGCATGCATCAAAGAACACCATGTTTGAAAAGGCCAAACAGGTCATGTTGGAGCAGCTGAATGACTTGAAGGTTTGTCACATTCTATTAAACTTCCTATGATGATGATACAGTAAAACATGTTGCCTGTAGATCTTTTCCTTTATCCACAATTATAGTATTTTTTATATTAAAGTGAAATATGCATCATTCTAAAAGGTGTTTCTGTTATTAAAAACTCTGTGGTCGCTGTTGCAATCATTTATTGCTATTTAATTTTAAAAAAAAGGGTGAAGATTTTGGTTTTGCTTTCCTTTAAACGCACATCATAACAGTTAATTAATGCAGAATTGACACAATAATAAACATTAATGAACAATATTTGGTTGTGAAAGTGACACTTGATTTTTTATGCTGAACTAGGGGAAAATCCGAAAGACACTGGAAGAGACAATGCAGAAATCAATTGAGCTGTCACTAAAGACAGACTGTGACTCTATTCCAGGTAAAAGAAATATTAAACATACATACACTACCAGTCAAAAGATTGGACACACCTTCTCATTCAATGTTTTTCCTTTATTTTCATGACTTTTTACATTGTAGATACATACTGAAGACATCAGATATATGGAATTATGTAAAAAAGAAAAGGGATATTAAATAAATAAATATATATATATATATGATAGATTCGAAAATAACTATGTATAAGTTAATGAAAGTCTTAAGTGTAGAAATTTCTGACTGTGTAATTAATTTTGCATGTGTTGTTACCTTTTTTTTCGATAGATTTCACATGGGAACTTGAGGAGGTGAAGAAATATAAGAGTGAACTGGCTGGTAGCCCAGATGAAGAAATTCGGTAAAACTTTTAAAATAAAGTAATATAAACAGTAACATGAATAAAGTCCTAATTATAAGCGGTTTTAAACAATTTAAATCATGTATTTTTTCATTCTAGCACTGATACCTCCGGTCCAGCAGCTGCATTTAGTCCATGACAACTGTACAGGTATGTCAAAGTAATACTGATGATCCAAAGTGTATGTTCACTGTTAGTGTGAAAACCTCACTATTTATCCTTCTGTTGGATGTTCCAGGTTTGCTTAGTGGAGACAAACAGCTAAAGGTCTGATTATCCATTGATGGTTCCTGCTGACTTGCTGATTAAAAACATGAGGCCTCTGGATGTGGTCTCAGCTATTTTCGTTAAGTAAATATCCCTTTTCTCTCTGAGTATTCTAATAAGTAAATGATTGTTTTATTCACATTTCTTGCAGAGAGAATTTAGTTTTTCTTGGCAAGAAAATTTGCCTTTAATGATTTAGATCAGAGACAAATAGAAAATGTGTATTGGAGAGTTGGTTGATTGAAATGGATGTTTTTTTAGTTTTAATAAGTGTCTAGATAAAACCTTGAACCTTGAACCTTGATCAAAGCTGTGGTTTAAATATGACAGAGACAGTCGGCTTTTTAAAGAATGATTGAAATTGATGGCTGTTTTTTTATGTTGAAGGTCCAAACTGTTTCTTACAGCAAAAATAATGCTTTCTATTTGTTTACATTTAAGAAATAGAGAGAATGGATGATAGTGATTAACACGACCTACTGCTGGATAAAATGTCCATCATTTAGTTACTGAATAACTGACCAATCACTAAGCTCAGCCCCTGAACACAAACAGGCCAATCATAGCATTGTAACTTCCAGCTCTGACCAGGTCCTGACAGTCGTGCAGCTGTGCTCCATAGAAACCCATGCAATCTTTGGAGTCCATGGCTCTCATCATCACATGACTCTCATCATCTTGCCCAGAGCACTTTCAACTAATAGTACAATTATATCCGCCTGTCAATACATCTGATGTCAGCAACATTGATAGAGAGTAGGAGCAGCTGCAGCTGTTGTAGTCGTAACCAAAACACTGGATTCTTCCACATGTGCTATGATACGGCCTACTTTTTAATAGTCCAATCAAATTGTTCCAAATGTTTTTCCTACCTACATGTCCTATTTTTGCATGTATGTACTATTTTATTTTAACAGATTGTTGTTTTGATTTACTTACTAATTCCTTACTTTGTTAGAGTTGCTTAGTTACTTATTATAAAGAGAACTTGCAAACCTAGTCGGCTAAGCTGAAGTCTATGGCTTGAGTCTAGAAAAAGCGGTTTGTAATGTTGGTAAATTGAACCCAACCCAACAAAACAGCCCAACTTTTAATGTAAATATACAAAGAGACATGTCCTCTCCCTGTCCTAAATGGGTCCTAAATAATCATGAGAGTCATTGCTTGTGTTATGAATGAAGTTAAACACAAGTTGAAGCCCTTACACTGATCTGTAGGCTCCAGCATGTATCTTTATGTTCATAACTTTAACCTGTTTTTGCTGCTGAGTCAGTTTTCCATTCTGCATATATCATTCAAAGTCTGTTGCCGTCTTCTGTCTTAAATTGCTTTTTACAAAAATTAGACAATATATCTCCAGGGACTAAAGTTGGTCATAGTTTGAACTTGCTCCAAAAGGGGGGCATGGCTTAGCGAAGGGTCACTTGCCTTGTTTGTTTTGTTTTATTATGTTTTATGTCTTTGATATCAGAAACTATCCAACACACAGCAATAAAGTTCATCTTTGAGAGCAGTCACAGGTTGTTTTGATTATTTGTTTATGTTGTTGTAAAAGATCTAAAAGCTGCCCTCGATTCTCTGTGATGTTTGTTTTGATTGTAAGATAAGCAAATTATTGTCTAATCCAGTACTTAATAAATCCTCTTACTTAAAAACTTCTTGCCTAAAATTAAGTTTCATGAGTCAAATCAATGTAACAGTACCATAGTATTTTTTCTACATACACCATAAATGTTACCTATACACTCTAAAAGGTAATACCTATTCTTACTTAAATGACATTAGTATATGTTACTTATTTCTCACTATCCTGTTTACTAAACTCTGATGATATGAGTAATGTATTCGTTTAGCCTGGAGGAGGTATAAAACTCAGTTCACTTGAGTAAACCGAACTTGTGTTACAGGAGTAAACAAAGCGCTCAATGGTGCACATGCTCAGAGCAATTTCCCAGACAGCATGTGAAGAAGCATCTTCTGAGTTTCTAGGTACGTTATTTATAGGGCTGGGACTTTATCGCCTTAATTACGATAATTAATTACAGAAAAAAATAACACGACAAAAAAATAAAATAACAGATTTGCATGAGTTCCCAGCATAGATCCGTCGGTAGGGCGGACAACCCATATGAGGAAACTTCGTCCTCCACGCTACTCGGCTCTGGCTTCGACCATTTGCTGCTGGTATATGTACAATAAATAAATAAATAAAAAGGGATGAGTTGCCGTGTATGTTGTGCGAAATAAAAAACTACCGGGTGGAAATCTGGATTACACAATTTGTGTAAGAAAGAATTTGCCTATCACCGGTGCTCTTCCAGTCTCCGCGACCATCTCGATGCCAAACATGCTGCGAGAAAGATGGGGCCAACTAATCCTTCTTTGTTTTGATTACTTAATTTGTCTGAGGCAATCGGTTTCCTGGATTCTACTGAGTAAATACAACTGTTCGATTAGGATTAGGTCAGATTTACTTGGTTTACTTAAATTAAGTAAAAAAGTAAGTAAAATGTATTTGTATCACACTTTTCACAGAACAGCAGTCACAAAGTGCTTCACAGTAGTAAACATATGGATCATATAAAATAGAAACAAAATCATATGAAATATTTAAAAGATCATAAAGACCAGTACATAGTACATAGTACAATCAAAGACAACGCTGAGTCAGTTTGGGACCTTGTAATGGCAAGACTTACATAAAATATTTTTATATGAAAGTGAAGAAATCAGGATGACGATTACTTCTTTTTTTGCAATTCAAACCAATTTAAACTGAAATGTTGAATTGGCATTGCCTCCTGTTTGCCAATTAAATCAACTGGTGTCGCTGTAGACAAGGTAAGCTATGGAAAGAAACAATTTGAAAAGGCCTTGGCCTATTGTGTCGCACATTTCTGGTTCTGAACCTTCTCCTCGTGCCCCTAGATCTTATTCCATAAGTTGCTGACAGTAAGGCTAAAAGCACTGAAGGTGTTGCAATTTAGCTAAAACTGGGAGTGTCTCGGTTCCTCAAAAACAGGAACTCCACCTTATTTAATATGTCAAGTGGTTAGCACAGTAGCTCAGTTTGAGAAGAGCACAGACTTTAAAACAACATTCCTTCGAAGTTTTATCACCTATAGGTTCAGACCTTTGGATGACTTAAAAACGTCCATGTATGATCCAATAAAATGTTTCAATACACATCATACCCATATTTGGAAAGTGAATTCAATTCCTTTTCCATTAAAAAATGATGGTCAGTTTATGCCTGAAGGGTTGATTCCTCTTCAGTAAGAACTGCATGCTTTCTTCTTGCATGGGCTTGTCTGTTTTAAGTGTTTGCAACTGATAAATAACTAGTTCCCATGATAAGAATGATTTAATCAAACAAATTCCTTTACTGGACAAAACATAATTAAAGCTTCTAAAAAGGTCTTTCAGGAATTTGAGATCTTGTGACTGCAAAACTCATATTAAATGTTTCCATATTAAAGCAGAAAATCCAAAAAATATCTGAAAGTTAAGAAAATGAATAAATACATAAAATATTTTTAAAAGTAGGATCTTATAGAAAAAGAACAATAATGCTGGTGGCATGAAATCAGGCAATCACATTGCATTGCTGTCAAACACCTTATCATTAGCAAACGGCTGTCATTATATGCCTTAAGGATTCATTCCTTTTCAATACAAACTACATGCATTCTTTTTGCATGGACTTGTCTGTTTTAGGTGTGTGTGAGTTATAAATTACTAGTACACACAATAAGAGCAATTTATGATAAACAGATTTACTGGGGAAAAAAAATTAAAATTGAAGCATCGTTAGTTCAGCTGTTGTGTGATAATGACAGCTGTTCATGTGCAAACAGGTTCTGTAAAGGTGTGTTGTTTTTAATTCAGCACTGGCAGTAACAGCAGATGTTATGCTTGTTCATATTAGCCAAACAGGGTTGGGCATCATTTAGACTTTTTTACTACTGCTCTTCAGTCCAGAGATCCAACACAACTGTTATCCTTTTTTATTATTGTAAATGAAATATACTAATTAAATAAAATGTGCCTCACTCTATAAACTAGAAAAATTACAAAGAAAAGTGGGATCAGCAAGAATGAACAGTTTCATCAGTGGTGTGATACTGAGCGACTGCTCCCAAGTCTAGTCTTGTAAAATGCCCTGTGTTTTGCAAGTGCAGATCTGATTTGCCGTAAGGGTAAGTTTCACTTCAGGATAAATCGTTTGCATAATATTTGCATGAGTTTCCCTGTTTTGGGTGTGTGAAATGGTGAGTAAGTTGCTGCACCAGCAAGTTATAAATGGTGTGTGCAAATGACGAGAACAACTTGCACAGACAAATGACTTTACTGAGAGAAATAATGAAACCATAGCCTGCTGTTTGTATATTGGGAACCTGCGACTGCAGCACTAAAATCCAAAGCTTGCAGTCTTTTGTAATTTGCACAGATTTCTAAATTGAAAAATAAGAGACAGAATCAGTTACGAGCATGATCCATGAAACTCAATAACCTCTACAAATGTAACTGAAACATATAGTAATGTATTACATCAGTCGAGATGTTTTTGATTCACTTAAGCTGTGTATTGGTCTCAATATTTGTAACCTCATTTGAACCTTACCTAACCTGTTTTTTTTTATTGTCATATTGTTGTAGACTTTGTGCGTAGAGCCAGTAAACCATGTGATCTCTATCAGTTCAGGAAGGTGACAGTTGGAAATTAGCCTTTGAATATAAAAAAAAATATGAGAGGAACAGATGAAATGGAGTTCAAAAGCAGAACCAAAGTAAAATGTAAGTACTTCTTTTTTTTTAGCAAATACAAGAGTGTTTATGAAGTTGATATTATGCCTCACAAATTAGCAATGGCACTGACAAATGGTTTTGGTTTATAAGGGCTAATAAGAGCTAATATTACCCAGGTATTTCATGTGTACTGTCATGATCTGCTTATAAGGTCAATTAATTCTTAAGTTGTGTGTCAAGTTTATTTTTGTATATATCCTTGTTTCATTGTTTCCTGTTTTATTTTGGTAAATCGTGTCCTGTCTTGCTACCCATATCCTGTCAAGTTTCCCTCTTTTGTAATTATATGCCCTGCCCTTATGTGCTTCACCTGTGCTGATTGTCTCATCACCTTAGTGTAAATATAGTCCCTGTGTTTCCCCTTTGTCTTTGTCGGATCGCCTGTTGTGCCCTGTTATGTCCTGTTATGCCCTTGGTCCTGATCTCCCTGCATCCTGGTTTGTATCACTTGAGTTATTTTGTCTCCCTTGATTTAGTCTTTTTTGTTGGACTTTGCATTTTGTTTGATTTTGTATTATCAGCTTGTTTTTTAATAGATCTCGCTTTTTGTTAAATCCCGGGATATTGTCTGCATTTGTGTCCTTAGTTTTGTAATTCCTGACACGAACAAGCTTTAAGGTTGGAAAAATCATCTTTCAGTTTTACATTTGTATCGTGTATTATCTTGTTCCTTGCTCATTGAAGTTATATTTTACACATGTAAAATATTAAGTCTCCTTGATTTAATGGCTTCTTTAAATGGCTGTTCTATCAAATGTTAATATTTAATTGAATGTCTTGTGCATCATTTTACACACAACTCACAAAAATACAGAAAAAATTTCAAACTAAAAAATACTAAAATACAAAAAAATCACTACTACTACAAAATGGAGACAAGAACTTAAAAAGGATGTATAATATGTGCTGTAATACTATATTGTGTAATGTTTAGCTAAGTTGAGTTCTCTCTCTTTTTTAAATTTTGGTCAGTCTGTAGGGAAAATTGAATTTTAGTGATGATCAACAGCATCTGCAAACCCTTATTTTTCATGGTTTTTCCTGTTCACCTTAGTGTCTTTTTATATTTTTCATATTTTTACCCTGTTCACCTTGTTCAGGCAGTAATTTGGATTGTTTGATAATACTCATATTATGATACAGCTTTAATTTCTGCCCGTTTTTGCAGTCAATTGAAATGGAGACATCTGATTTTGTGCGGGACAAGTTAACTGAATGGGGCTTCAGTGAGTTCGTGCAGAAATTTGAAGGTACAGTATTTTCAGCATCCCATAATAAAAAAAAAAAACATTTGGAGCTCATTAATGCAACAAGATAAAGGCTGAAAGTTGACTAATTACTGACTAGTGACATATAACTAGTTAGTTTTTGTCTTTGTTCACAGTGTATGTTTTTTTTATTTTTATTATTTTGTGTTTTACTAAGTTTTGTTTTTTTAAACCAGGAATTTATCATTAGGAATATTTTATTTTTCTTGTTTGTTTGTCTGGTTTATTCCTATTTCAGATGAAGGCATTGACAAGGATACTTTTCTAAGTCTTGGAGATTCGGACAGCATCAATATCTTGATTCCTAAAATTGGCCCCAGAGTAAAATTCAAAAAGAGACTGAACGAATTCCTACAGGTGAAGAGTCTATGCTAATAAACTGTCATTTGAGAACTTTGCCAAGTTCACAGAAACTTGAACTTATATTCAGATTTTAGATAAAATATTTTATATGAAAATATTTACACAAGGAGGACTTGCGGCACAGAGACGTCCGAAAGAGTACAGGGAAGTGTTCTTTTCACAGACTAATCCGCAACCAAACATTTCTACTCTTGTGTTAAAAGCAATGAGGGTTCTTGTAGCTGTTCTGCAAACTTGCAGCTGCTGTGGCCAATTTAAACAACCGACAATTCAAAGCATCACATTGCTGTTATACGAAAACATCAATCTCCTTTTTAATGGATTCATGTTTCAAACTACTTTAAGATAAAGGTCAAAGCAGATAAGTTGCAGCTGTTCCAACAACAAAAAAAGGCTCCACAGAGTTGAGCAAATGAAAACAACTTTATTAAGTCTTAAAAGTGGAATACATTGTTTATTTAATATACTATCTATCTATCTATCTATACAATAGATATGGGTTTAATATACTTTGAATGATGATTTATTAAATATTATTGTTTGCTTGTTTGTTTAAGCCATAAAATAATTGTTTCCCACTTTTGCAGTGGAAATCCATGAAGACAGGTGATTTTGTCTGCGATAAATTAACTGAATGGGATCTTGCAGAGTTGATTCAGAGATTTGAAGGTAAAGTACAAAGTTACAGTTCTGGTTTGGTAGGCATATTTTCTATTTGTGATCGTTTATAGCAAATCAGAGTCATTTAAATGTCCTCTTTTTTCCCCTCTCAGACGAAGGCATTGATAAAGAAACTTTTCTAAGTCTTGAGGAGTCAGGCAACCTTAGAGACTTGATTCCTAAAATTGGACCGAGAGTAAAATCCAGAAAGAGACTCAGAGAATGTTTACAGGTAACATCCAATCCAATCCAATCCATTTTATTTATATAGCATGATTTAAACAAACACAACGTTTCCAAAGTGCTGCACAGCAAGATAAAAATACAGTAAGTAACACAACGGAAGCACAATAAAACAATGAAGTCAATAGGATAAAATAGAATAAAATAAGATAAAACAAAAAATAAAATTGATAAGATAAACTAAGATAACTGAAGTCATGTTAGCAAGGAAAATTGGTTTTCATAGACGATCAGCCTCTGCAGTTATTATTTTTTAATTTAATTACAAACACAAATTGCTCAAAGAAGAGAGTAAATATATCAGGCAGCAACCTCGACAGCTGAAATATGAAGAATGACCAACTGAGGCTGCATCCAAAAGCAAGTCAACTCTCTATTTACCCCCACATTCAAATGCATTAACTGAGAGCCGAAATAAACATGTTTACAGCATGGTATAGTATAAGGGGTTTTGGTGCAGAGGTGATTTTCTTTTTTATAATTCATCCTTTTTAATTAAATAAAGGATTAAGGTTTTGCATAATTAAAGGCGTGGCTGCCTTAAGTGCAGCAGCTGCCTGCTGTGTCAACTGAGCTAATGCAAGTCACTGAACTTGTGTGTGGTGTTTTGTCTCTTTCATGCAAATGTTAGACAAAATAAATGGCTCGCGGATCATCCAAGAAGTCTGTTCTCTACCAGTGTTCCACCTCATTAGGGTTAGCAGAGAGTTCAGCAGAGTCAGGCACTGCCAAGATGGTGAGGGCCGAACAAATCACACACTGAGCTACAGAACTGCTCCTTGCAAACCTAAGAGTGACGTCAAAGAGACCCTGTTCATGTTTAATACAGTCTATGGTGAATATCAGCTCCTTAGAAGATTCAGTAAAGTACAGTGAAGACAGACAGTAAAGTAAAGTGATAGATAAAGTCAGTAGGTAGTACAAGAAGGAGATTGTAGAATTATTAGCTTTGCTGCTGTATGGCTTAAATTTTTTACTTTGTTGTCATCTAGTGAATTTGCAGGGCCTTTCTAGAGACAGCACTGACTTGTGTGGACAATTTCTGTTTTTTAAGGATGTTACCAAAGTGAGTATGTTTACACCTGACAGAGATCCAAACACAATACAAGCCAAACCCACCACCAGATGAGTTTGGCTGATATGATTGTATTTTTATTGCAATGCATTCCACATGCATCTACATCTGCATATCCTTTGTTTCACTTCATCCAGATAAGATGTCTGGATACAGATCTCATGGTAATGCAAGGTGTGAACAAGGTGCATGTACTCTATTAACTTGCACCCATATGTAAAGTGCTTATGGAAGTGCTCATGGAAACTTGAAATTTATGCTCTTTTGACCTGTGCCTATGATGCACTAAAACACCCCTCTACACACACACCAGAACACACATTAAAAACAATCCTTTAATAGCCAGTAGTGCTGAGCATATAGTGTCAACTTAGCAAGTAGTTATATTTAGTTTGTTCAAGGTCTTGTTGCTAGGAGATGTGCAAATTATAGGTAGCCTACATTGGCACTAAAACTGTAAATAAATTCTTTCACATTAAAAGCGAACAAAAGAGAATGGTCTGTAATGAGCTGATGAACTCCCACACACACGAGCCTCAGTCACACACACCCTCAGCCTGAAGATTTGCTCCAGGGTTTCTCTACTCTGCTATCCTGGACTGTGTATCAGCGCAGTGGCAATCAACTGATTTGGATACAAACAACTATGCAGAAAAACAAGTAGTGTGAAAAAAATGGGGGCCTACTTCAATAGGGAAAACTGCCACTGTGTCCAAAAAGACATGTAATTGTATATAATAACACTTTTTATTCTGGAAAAAATAAAAATTATTACAAGTGTGGTAAATTAGCACTGATTAGATGGCATGGCACAAGCTGATACTGAAGTTTTAGAGAACTCATGCATTATGTATCCTTCAAAACAAATAAACCAACTGAGAATGGAGAAATCAAGGCTTTTGATTGGCTGAGGTTCTCAAGGGGCTCTCAGCCAACATGTTTGTATCTTCCCAGAGAGCAATCGAAAGGTCATGACAAATGGCTGCTTTTTAAAAGCATCTGCTGTGTTTCCTGTTGTGCAGAGCTGAGTAATGTAATGCCACTGCACTGATGCTCTCTAGTTTAACTTCACAGTGCTTCTGTTAAGAAGTTATGTTGAGGATTGAGTCGTTCCCTCAGGATCAATAAGTTCAGGTTACATCCCTCAGGCTACAACTGCTTTAGCTCAACATTAAGATTTAAAATGACTATCTTGTATAAATTACATTAGGTCTGCACATTTGGTCTACAAAGTATCACACAAGGTATGTGAAAAACTACTCCCATCCCACAAGTTTTCTCTCTTTTTTTTAAACTAAACAGTTGGAGAAAAATCAATTTTTAAGTAAACTTGTTTAGCTTTCTGTATAAAAAAAAGTAGTGCATAGTTTGCCTGTTGTGCTGACAACATTTTGACAGACTGACGACCTGTTATAACCCCAGCAGAATGCTGTGCGCTGTAGCTGCTTAAGCTAACATTAGCTTAAAAGACAGACAGCCCAAGCTTGTTTCAGGCTCCCACGGCACAAGGCCTCAAAAAATTATTCAGCATGACTTATTTAAAGGTTTAACTGAGAGTTTCCAACAATTCTATTCACTAGCTGTCTGTCATCAGTGCTCCACAACTCCCAAGCTTCCTGTTAGCTACCTGTTAGCTATCTGACATGATGCAGGAACTTTGTTTACAAAGTAAAAGACTCTCTATTTGTGTTTTATGAACAGCAGGGACACAGAGCACACTTATTATTATTCAAACAGCAAAACTGAAAGAATGTCTTTCTTAAGCAAAATGCACACAAAATGTTCTTTTGTTTGAGCTTGTTAAGACACTGCTGATTATACGTACTAAAAATCATCATTACGGCTATGGCAATATAAGAAAAAGGGTTTGTGCTAAAAAACAGCTAACATCCTGGATGCACACAAACATAAAGCATGACTTTCTTCCCAGCATGTGAGGGAGCTGGGATAAGGAGGATACAAGCTGCAGTGAGGAGGAAAAGTAGGGAGAGCTGGGGAGGAAAATGGAAAATGAAGAGCTAAGAGGAGCAGTTACACCCTTTAGAAGAATTGTGCTAATAAAACAGACCACAAAACACAGAATGGGTAACTGTCCTCAGGAGGGAGGATGTGAATTTAGAGGGAGAAATATGACTGCGACAATATACTGCTCTAACAAGTGCTGCACGAGCAACAGGTTCATCACAGGGTGAGTGTGCAAGAGAGCGCTGCTTGTTAAGAAATGACCTGGGACTCCAGTCAGCTCATTTTTAAAGCATTGATTTGTTGCGCTGTGACAGGTTCATTAATAAATTGTGAGGAATGAAAGGAATTGATCTGTTTATTAATTTCCTGTTTGTGCTAATGTGCAGGTACAGCGCTTACAAAATGTTATGTAACCTGTAACTGGATTTGCTCTCACATTAGCGTCCGCACGGCTCAGCCCATGTGCTGCTTCTGCTTTCTGCAGAGGCAAAGCGCTGCGGCAGGCGTCGCCACAGCAACCAGGAGAAAAACAGAGAGAGAGAGAGAGAGAGAGAGAGAGACGACACCTCCTCTCCTGTATGAGTATGAACGCCACAGATCAAACTACGACTCAGAGATTAAACAAGCCTCTCCGCCTCTCGTCATATCGCTGTAACCCATGAAGATAAGGATGACGGCCAACACTAGGAGGTTTGCCAGTGTTTACAGGATTATGTCGTGCTTTACACAGGGTGTCGATTCAGCTCATTAAGATTCACTCACAATATTGTGCTGCATGAGACGAAAGCACACAAATCCCAGCCAAACAAATACAGATGTTATCATACCTCATGTAAAATGACATTTCTGAGGTGTATATAGGAAATGCTCATTAAACAAAAGGATGCTTTTCTGCTGCTGCTGCAAAACTGATTACATCAGCAATATAGTATTATTTGGTGCAGTCTTTCACAGAGTGTGTATATATGTATATGTATATGTGAGTGTGATTTGTGAGTTGTAAAAAAAACACTAGTTTCAAAAAGAGAACTTGTTTAAAAGCAAGCTGTGCACATTAAAAGGTAAATAAAATGATAAATTAAAAAATGTGTTAATTTAAACAACAATTAAGGATAAATTTACATCACATACATATATACAAAACAAAAAAAGGAAAGTGAATAAATAACATCTCACTGCAGTCTCTGCGAAAAACAAAAAAACAAAACACTTTGAGTGGGAGGAAAAAAGAAAAAGTGCAAGAAGACAAAAAAAAGCCCTCGGAAAACAGAAAGTGTGATAAATCCATACACACCTACATATTAAAAAGAACAGGAAATTCTGCACTGCAAAAAAAAAAAAGTAAATGGAGGTGGAGAAACCCATTAATCAATACTACTGTATTAAAGTGAAAAAGCACATTCTGCAAATTGTTTGAACTAAAAATAAACAACAGACAAACCAAATAAGCAAACTTGAGAATGGAGTTATTTACCGTGGTTTATTCCAGCCCAGATATTTTCATTTTATTTTTAAAGACCATTCCAAGAGTGTGGACAAAAACATGAGGAAAACATGAATGTTGCCTGTTCCATCTTTGTCTGAACATTATAAACAGACAGCAGGGGTATGCTTATGGTGTAATGAATTAAAATGAACTTTTTTAATTAAATTTGATGAAATATGATGGATAGTTTGCTTCATAATGGTTTAATAAATCAAATAAACCAAAAGCTTCATCAATGTGTAGACAGAGATGGTTAAAAAATGCTTAAAAAACACAATAATGAATGAACCTTTTTGAATTGGTTGCAAATTAAAATGTGTTTTGATAATCGAAGTCTAGCAGTTTATATACAATTTTATATTTTATATACAAATTTATATACAATGAAACAACAGCAGGATATAAAGAGGCTCCAAAACAGACACAGTGTCTAATATATAAATAAATTTAATATAAAAAATTTCCATTGCTTGGAATAAAGACATAAACAAGAAAACCTCCAGGTAAGCAGTGCTATTGTCCTTTCCTCCAGGAAGAACATTAACAAAGAACTGTGCTGCCACCCAGAAGACCAGGTCATCAAGGTTTAACACCTCATCCCAGCCAGCAGCCGATAGCCAGGCACGGTCATTGATAAATGCTTCGATGGAGCCTGAGGATGTGCTTTAAAACGTTGAGGTGCGCTGCAGTGAGTCTAAAAATAACCCAACAGCCGCTGACATCTCCCTAAGCCATCTGCCCCTTTTACAATTATCTCCATAACAACTACTCACTTGATATCTGTTGTCTTTTCCATCACTGAACGTTTAAAAGATTCCATCTGCTCTGGCAGAAAGAAACCAGGAACATTTCGATATTCTGCCTTTCACTTGTGGTGGACATGGAATATTTCCACATTTATCAGTCTGGGCCAGAAGCCCTATATGTCAATATAGACCTCTACTAATTTTAGACCGTTCTGTAGTAACATGTGCACTCTCAGAGATAACAAATTGGTGAAAGCAATATAAACCACCTATTAATTTGCAGATTAAACTTCTCCTATTGCAGCATTTTTCTAAAAGGTCCGAGCACTTGCTGCCCATCCGTGCCTCTCTTTGAAATCCAACACTGGCTGGGTTAAATGATTTCACTGTTAGCGGGACATACTTAAGAAACATCACCCCAAACATGCAGACCTGCTCAGGTGCTACAATTTCAGTCAGCAGTGAGCAGCAGCCTGTGGCAGAGAGATTGGAGGGTTACGATGCAGCAACAGTTTGCAAACTCAGTGGACTAATATTGGCTCATCTCCACACAGGACACCTACCTGAGCCGAGCTGAGCTGCTTTCAGCCTGCACACACTCATCGCTGCTCTGTGAGCCTCACGACCGCAGGAGCAACGGTGTTACTCATCCAAAACATTCAACATAGCTCTCAATCCCCAATGGCGGCTTCGTGACTTATGTTTACTCCAATAATAGTTCTCTTTTGTTTCACCCTCGATGTTTGATCTCGCTATTTTTCCTCTCCAAGAACAGAAGTGTACTTTGCTGGCTCACTGTTTGAATGGTGGCACCCAAGGTTATCACTGTTTAGCATCCTTATCCTGCACTTTCAGCCACACTCAGCTAGGCTTTTCAAAAGCAGGTATAATACTGTGAAGATATAGAATTTAAGATGCTTACACACACTTACTGAGATATTCAGCAATGCAAGTTATTGTTGCATGTCAGACTATGCCAAGTGGAAAGAAGAGAGTACTCTACGGTGCTCTAAAAGGGAACACAATAGATCAGAAGAGACTCTTGTAAGAGTGAGAATAGGAAAATAATGAATGAATACAAATAGAAGCTGACACAATGACCGACTCTGGGTGAAGGATGGCTCTCAACGTCTGAAGTTCTGTTGGTTTTAATGTTAAACCTAATTTTAACCATCTCTGTCAAGCAGTTTTATAAATATCAAGAGGCATCTCCGAGAGGAGTTGTAAGCTGCCAGCAGCAACAGATTTTCTTCTCTATGTTTACACTTAGAGATGCCTAGTTTGCTTAGTTTATTGGTCTCAAGGGGAATTCTTCACCCAGGGATTAGTAAGAAAAATGAAACACGACACAAAAAAAAGAGTATAAAAGAGCAGAAAAAGATGATGATGGAGTCATCAATGCACTTTAAAGAAGTGCTTGTCAGATTGCTAAAACAGCATCTGAAACCCACTTCCTCCCACCTTCTAGTGAAAGAAATGTCTGTGAAAATTTTGTTAATTTTCACACTACTTCCATCACTTTTCATGTGAATGAGTATAACACAATAAATGCCTATGAAGGGGACCGGAATTGTAGATTGTTATTCTAATGACTAATATCTGACTAGATGCGTTTTTGAACTACAACAATTTATTTCAAGCTTAGCCAGGCTTTGAGTGGCCTACTATGTATTGACCCTAGACTCCCAATATGCATGGAGAGAATAAACCAAGGTTTTATTCTGTTATGGCCACACCCAGCCCCTAAAATCAGCTTGTCACAACAGACATCAAGGTTTGACAAGTGATGGAGCCATTTATCCTTCTTCTTGTCAGCAATGGACAGTGTTTGGGCTGTTATTTACATATTTTAGAGCTGTCTGTCTCTGTAAGTGTGTTACTGCTTGAATGTGTCTGGATGTTTTGGTTTGCCTATGCTTGGGGCTTATAGCACCTTATAAAGTACATGATGTCTAAATTTAGCATCAAGTCACTTTTTGAAGAAAGAATCCTTATGAATACCTTATCAGTTTTACCATTGCCTTTTTTATCTATTAAAATAAAGAGTAATTCCTGTCAAAATGACAATACTTACATGCTGATACAGATAATGGACAGGTGATTACTGTTTTGTTCAAGAAAAAGACAAATACGTTTGTCGGCACACCGCCCTGGAAATAAATAAGGCCTATGGCCTGTTTTAAGCATCATTACAGCAAAAGACATGCCAAACTGGATGAGTTGCAAGGCTTAATGGACATTGGTAAAGTTAATGCAGAGCAGCCAGGGCTGGTCAAAGTGAAGTATTTTCAAAGTCACTGATTTAGCTATTTTTGTTCGTGGAATTACAGCCACATTTGCCTCAAGGGAAGAGCTGCTGTCTGTGAGAGCCATGCATGGCACTACCAAAGGTTGGGATTTGTTTGAGCCAGTTCTTTTGGCTATGAATATGTTTGAACAACTATTTGAAAAAGCTTAGTGGCCTTGCCACAGATGGGGCTCAAGCCAGGAACTGAACATATTTGCTATACTATTTTACAGAACAATCGCTTTGTCTGTCAACCTTTAACAGGAAATCACTGCATTGCAAAGCAATAAACTTAAAGCCAGGTAAAACAACCTCCCTCCGCCTGAGTTCTATGATTTTTTATGCAAGGCCTTCTATTTTCCCATTCCAAAAAGGCATGAACCGATTTATATGTCTGCTTGGGACAACCCACTACTGTGAGCAGTACTTTTTCAAACTGACTCTCACAAAGATTGGGTCCCACTGACTATTGACTGAACCATAGCTTTGCATAGCATCATCACTAACATCTGAAATAAGAGGCCTTTCTTAAAAGACGCACAGTTTCAGCCATCACATTAGAAGTAAGTGTTCAATAATTTAGCAAGGCCCTTGAAGGATGTTATAAAAACTGAAATGGCTCTTGATAGGTAAAAAACCCCAGACTTAATGTCACTGGGAAAGAATTTTATTCATGTATAATCAAGTCAACTTTGATTGATTTACTGCAACCTAAGAGTGAAAAAAGACAAGCAAAACTTGGAGAGAAGAAGTGGACTTTAAAATGCAGCATGTTGCAGGCGCAGAGTTTACACTTTCAGAAACATCCGGCCACATTACCCCAAACATTTTGTTTTCCACTGAACTGAAAGTGCGGCTGATCAGGAAAAAAACAACTCTAGGCAAAATATATTTGCTATACAGCAACTTCCGAAAATAGAACAAATCAATAGTGTGGGTGAGCACTAGTATGGTGGCTGGGTGCCATTACACTTTAATGGACTCATGCTGAGATGGCAGTCTTGGCTTGGGGCTTCCTGCTGTACAGTCATCTAATTCTTCACTCTGTGTCTTTTCCCAAACAATGCCTTCATTTTAGATACTCTGTTCAGAGCTAAGATAACCTGTTGAATACGCATTGAGACCTCTGCAGTAATTGTGCCATTAGTTGTGCTTCTGCCTAATTGTGAAGCTGATATTTCAGTAATTTTTTTCAAATTTTGCAATTAAAAAAGCAGAGAATGCAAATTAGACAAAAATTTGTTTGACAACCAAAAATAAACATCAAAGAAGAAGAAACAAAATAAATTGCATTGGATATTTATGTGAGAAAAATAAAGATACTGTTTTTTAAGAGAAAACAGTTAATCAGCTCTATGTGTAAATTGATCACTACACCAGACAGTGTTTTTAAAAATTCCAATTTAGTTTTATTAGAAAAGGCAAAAATTATCTTTAGTGATTTTATTTTCTTTTAATTAAGGACATTTTTTTTATTTTACTGTTTCCATCATCATGTTTTTTGATTTAACTTTTCAAGGGTGTGCCTAAATAAATACTGAGGGAAACCTCAATGATGTATTCTCAGTTATATATGAGTTAAAATCTGTCTGTGGATGGAGATGTTTGATTTATTCTAGGGCTTAAATGAAAATTTTTACTTAAACACAATACAATAATGTTAAATTAATAGACTGGGACTCAATAGTTGCTTCAGTAGATAGAATGACTGGGATTTAGACATGAACGTTAAGGAGTTTCAACTTCATTTGTGCATTTTAATTTCAGTTCTAACACTACTTCTTTTCTTTCTTTTCTTTTTACAAGATGGGCTCACATATGCTTAGGCACTGGGTTGTCCTTTGTTCCAGTACACTGTGTTGTGACTGCTTTTGGTGTTTTTGCTCTATTAAAGTCCTTGACCTGCTGCCAGATCTAACTGTGGCAAAAGAAAAGTGCAGAAACAACCCGTGTCTCTGTTGTGTGACCTCCACAGCTCATTCAAGCACACAGCAAAAACAGATATTTCACCCAAACCCTGCTGGATTCCTCTCAAAAGACTACACCATAACCTTGCACGGAAGCAATGGAAGAGTTGTAAAAACAGCATCAACAGCACCTGGGTGGAAAAAAGCCAAAAATGCTAAATCGATGCCTCTAGTACAGTGTCTTATAGCCATTTTAAGAAAGTTGTGCTCTGTAAAAAGTGCCGTGAGTAATTTAAAAATATGTAAATGTTTTGTTTCTCTGTTTGCAATCTCATTTATAATTTATGGTTAAATTAAGGCCATCCATTAGAGCAGATGTTTGGATAATATTTCCCTTTTAGTAAAAGTCTTGTTTTACTAATTCCGCAGTGGTTTAAATGTCCATGACATTAATTAAAAATTAATCCAAACCAAAAAATCTATGATAAAACATTATAGATGATGTCAGCATTTCTCTGCTGAACACTGTTGCCATCATGCCTATGAACTAAACTCTCATTCACTCATCCATAAGGGCATAATGTAGGTCGACTGACATTAGCTTGTGGCACTTCTAGTACAACCACTAGGAGCACTGAGTGCAAAGAAAGCCCCGCCCTTTTATAATCTTCTGCTTCCTGAGATTCCAAAAGATAAAATCAATGTCTATCACATCAAAAAAGTACTAAATTGGATTCAAAACACAATACTCATGTAGATGACATCCAAAAGAGATCAATAACAAAATTATGTTAGGGATTATCATTGTTCTTATGGAGACGGGTCACATTCTGTGGTTGTACAGGAGGTTTAGGGTTCAGCTGCACTGAGTATCTCCTCTGAACTTAGATCTATCTACTGTACTTCTATGTAAAAATGGATGACTACAGGTCCTTTGAAGTATTCAAAATACATGGTGCCTGCTGTCGCTACTTGAGCATCATGTCCCAGACTAAAATTATTCTTTAGACAAACAAACAAAAATATAAAAACAATTGTAAATTACATACATGTTATTGATAAAGTACAAGACAAATTCAAATACTGGTGTGATGATAATACTTCAAGAAAAATTAAGGGATAAGCAAACTTGTTGAAATTTATTTTGAGGTGGACATTGATATGTGTACTGATTTTTGTGACAGTCAATGCAGTACATGTCTAGACAGTCTTAACACAAACTGTCAGCCTCATGGTAGAAGGAGAGAAAAGTCAAGGAAGCCCCAAAGTCATTATAGTTCACCCTAAAATTTCATGCCATACAATTTACTACCTACTGAGAGATTTTAGTCAGAATGAACTAAGAGGCATTGCTGTCTGCAAAAGAAAAGGTCTTCCTTACGCAGCCACAATTAGAAATTAAAGAAAGAAATTAAAGCCAGTAGGCAGTGCATATTTTTAAAAGAAAATCTATCAGCTTTAATTTTGTAGATTTATTGTTCAAGGGATGCTGCTTTTTGAATTTGTATTCCCTCACTGTGTATCTCCCAGTCAACATGATTGCACCTCAGGATATGAGCTAAGGGTTTTGGCAATCCTTCTTATTTCTTTCCTTTTCCAAATATTTACATGTAACCAAACAGCACTGAAAAAGTCATGACTCACTTTTTCCCCCCAATTATAATTTATTGGTACTTGGCAATTAGACCAAAACAAAGCCTTAATGCCTTTATTTTTGGATTGGTGTCAGAGAACTCAGATTTAATTAGACTCACCAACAAGGCTCATAGATACACTCACCTGCTTGAGGGGCAACAATTACTTGGCTTTTTAAAAATGTAATATGTGGGAGAACCATGTTAATCAAAATATAAATCATATCACCGTGCTTTATAAACTTTAAATTTTGTCTATAGAGGAATTTAAAAATTTGTGTGTAATAACTAATGCAAAGTTGTTAAAGAGATTTTGATTTCATTCATGTCATTCATGTAATATAATGTTCTCATATTCCCATGGAGGCGTGAAGCACAGTCAGCCATGAGCTAATGGAGCCAGTCAGAAGCTAATGGTCTGTATCCGCACTGACTTGGAAAGGAGGTGAGTGTTCAACAGGCCTGAGCATTTACAGGCAAATCTCTGTTAATCTCATATGGATGGAAAATAATTAGGACTATCTTCCCCTTGCAAGCGTCAATAGCCTGGGTGTTGAAGCAGGAAAAAAACAGGTGGTGCAATAAATCAGATCTGATGATCAAGTATCCTGATTTGAACACAACCAGAACAGCTATTCTCACAGTCAGTGACCACAAAGTAAGACAGACTTACCCTTAAGTCATTATTCTGTGTAAAACGAGAGCATGTGCCCCGTTATCTCAATTGATCTGTGTAAAGAAAAAACCTCTCTACATGATGACTTTCAAAAAACAAAATCACATTATCCAGCTGACTGAATGTTGAGCCACAACTTCAAAACTTTACTTTCCACAAAGAAACTGTATTATATCCATTGTACAAGAATCCTGTCAACTCATTGGTTTTAATTCAGAGTATGACTGTAGTTTTTGGGCGTTTTTTTTTTTTTTTTTTTTTTTTTTTTTTTGCAAGATTAAAAAAAGAAAAAAAAAAAAAAAAAAAAAAAAAAAAACAA
>JAQMCX010000020.1:4038592-4071180 GCA_029814765.1 Acanthurus leucopareius
CTTTACTTTCCCAAAACAAAATTTTTTATATCCATTTTACAACAAACCTGTCAACACATTGGTTTTAATTAATTTTTTTCCTGTTTTTTTTGGGGTTTTTTTTTTTTTTTTTTTTTTTGCTATTTCCCTCTATTATTGGATATTTTGATAACACTGTACCTGATGTTATTGTGAGAGTAACTTTTTCTTTGTATCTACTAGGAATCTATTCAAAATTATTGTATTCCCAACATAACTCAGCTGTAGTTCCAATCATTGTTCAGAGATATAATTCCATGAATCTCTCTTGATTGTTTTTCTCACTGTACTGATGGAACATGATTATGAAATAACCATCAAATGTATTACTGGGATGTGGCCTATACAGCTTTTGAATGCCTGTTTCCTACTATGATTGCTGATCTTTTTGTTCTGAGTTTTGGGATTAAGTCTAGTCCCCTTTCCAGTTTTACTTCTTAAGTTCTCTCCTCATTGGTCTTGTTTTACTTAATTCATTTGTGGTTGTCTGATTAGTTAAATCCATCCCTAAATATTTGCCTTTGAATTTATTTAGTGATGGGCGATCCCTCTTTAAAGATCCCTCTTTAAGTTGTCAGTTCTCTTGTGTGTTCCTGCCTGTGTTGCTTGGGTCACCCTGGTTAGTTAGCTTACTTTAGTTTCTGTATTTATCTGGTGTTTTGGATTTGCCTCAGTTTGCTCCTCCAGTTTTAAGTTACTTGGTATCAGCTTTACATTATTAAAGCTCACTTTTTGTTTCTTAAACCTGCCTCCCTCCCTTGTGTTTTCCTTTGTTTGAACTGCCTAAAAACATAACAAAAGAAGCCTCAAGGCTGGAACACCGTCTGAATAAAAGAAAAATGTATATGGATACAGAGTGTGCAACACTTCTTTTTAACAAATCTCTGTAGATCCATAAACAAAAATTTAATTATAAAGTTGTGCTGTTGTTGACTCTGGCTACTGTCAAAGTCTATAAACTCATTCAATCATATATTGTCAATAAAGCCAGTCCAGAATGTGTCTGCTGACAGAGCTCTTCAATAATTGTTAGCTGCTGTGGAGTTTGGGGGTTGTCCTCACTCTTCGTTAAAAGAAATTTAATAAAATATCCACATTTTATTTACTTACAGAGAACTTTATAGGAGAGGCTCCCTTTCTTGCTAAGAGTAAGATGAGAAGACATCATCTTTATGTACATCTGCATAATAGAAGTTACAAGTGGGGGAAATACTAGCTTGGTGTTGTCCAAAGATAATATATATCTTGATTGTTCAATTTGCCCAAAACTCATCTTACTTATCATTGATTACACACATAGCCCCCTGTTAGACAACAAATTGTTGTTTATACACCTTAGTTTTTGTGTGTATTGCTTTTGGACAGTCAAGTTTCCAGGGTCTTTATATCCAACAGAGAAATGTATGATATCAAGCTTCTGATCAGACCAACGGCGGTGAAAGCAAACTAGCGCGTTTTCCAAAAAAAAAGGCTTTTGCTTGAACATTTTTCCCATTTTATGAAAGTTATACATACTCATCTCAGTCATGTAAGGCTAATGGCGACATACCCTGGGATAACCTGCCCTTCATTATGTTAATTTAATCTTCTCATACTCCACTGGGAGATACATCTCTCCACAGAGGATTTGAAGCACTTTGATTCTTTTCTTTCCTCTTATTTTGTGAAACACTTCTGAACATCAAACACCCTGACATAATGTGGTTTCCTGTCATATCTGTGATTACAACTCTGTGCACATCACACCTAATTAAATTTGAATGACTTTTTTTCCTGAATGGCAATTTCTTGAATGTATCATTGTAATTAATTAGGTGCTATCTTGTCCAAAGGTGTAGGAACAGACTGCTCATATTCCTGGGGTGCATGGAGGCTCATTTGGTATTACAAATATCACCACACTGCAACTGGTGAGACAAGCAATCCACAGGGAGCACATAATTATCTTGAAGCTAATTAAAAGAAATTGAAAAAAAGATTTCACACTATAAAAAACTGAAGTTATGATTCACTGCTGTTTAGATTATTTTTTTAAAATGGCCATTTCTTCTAAAGCTGAGGAAGGCACAAAAAACCTTTTTGGTGTCATCGGGTAAGAATTTCATAATTACTTTTCAGCAAAGAGGAATTCAAGTAGAAAACTTAACTTCTGAAACCAATATTGGCTCTTTTTCAAGCTTTGGAAAATCCGCCCATGACAGGAGACTCTGGCCAATCACAGGTCATTTCAGAGAGAGAGTGTCTGATTCCTGACTCTGATTCGGTGGAAGAAAATCCTGAACTTGAGATGAATTTCTCTTTTGGCCAAGGTCCTATATAGCACAAAACTTGTGTGATCACAGGGAGCTTCAGGCTCAATGGGTCTGATGCCATGGTACTGCTATTGACGAGTGGCAAAGAGACATGATGACAATCAGTGGTGAGTAACTTTTGATGGAGGACAGTGGTGTGTGTGAGGCTTTCACACTGCTGTTAGTGTGCCTCTGGAGCTGCCTCTGAAGCTGCAGCTCAGGGCTCTGAAGTCAAGGCCAGAACGACCCAGTCTTGGCGAAGCTTTAGCTTTGGTCATGAAAGAATAATATCTATATCTACAGTGTGAGGTGGTCTGCCATCTTGAAATAAACTGAGAGATGTCTGATTATAAACTAAAAAGCTTCATATGAGAAATGTGTTAATGAAAAGGTTCCAATGAAGTACAAAGTCTGTATCAACATCAAATATCTGGGGTGGTGCTGTGCTTGATAGTGCAGGGGGCGCGGTGCACTGTAAAGCATCAACCTTTCCTCCTCTGACATAACGTGCAAGAATGTAAACCAAACAAGGCCACTGTTCAATAGCCTACTGTGTCAATTCCTCTCTCTGCTCTGAAACAACCAAACAGGCGGAGGAGGTGCTTGTTTGAGGAGGACAGAGACAGAGTGGGGGGGAGTGGGAGGAGGAGGTAGTGGCAACTGTTTTGACTCATCTCCAGAAAAATCATTAGTCATAAGTCATTAGTAAGCCTCCCGTGAGAGAGATTCACTGTGGTGAGGTCTAAACATGGCTGCTGTCATATGCGGCACTGCACACTTACTCCCATTTCCCTGCCTCATTACTATGTTCTGCCTCCCTGCCTTTTCTTCCTCTAGTTATGCAAATGAATCCACTTTACCTTCAACATTACAACTCTAATACATGTTGATACCTTCAGGCAGCGTGCTGGAATTCCTGTCCAAGTCCTAATCCCAAAGCCAATTGACGGCAAGTGAGAGGAGACACTGCTGCTGTTGTTTTGCTGACATCCACATTGATCTTTGTTTAATGAGGCAAAACCTCCACTGACATGATTAGCTTCCACGAGATTGATCTTTGGAAAGAGACATTGCTTGCAACTCAGTAAGAAATCTCATTCCATGTACTGATACTCTAAAATGTGAGATAATGGCAGAGGCTTAAACAGGTGTAAGAACTGCTATTAAAACCATGATAGACAAGGTTTGTCTGACTTTAAGCTGTGTTAAAGAAGGCAGGGGTAGCACCTCCGTTTCCCATTGTGCATTCTCTTTGTGTTTTAAGCTTGCCATCAGGAGGTGTGCTGAAAGCTGTAAAAATTGCTCCCGATGACGCATATGCAGCACTGACTAGAAGAGGATTTCCCAGGAATAAACCAACGGGTGCTGCTAAAGGGAACGTTGTTTTTTTTGTAAAAAAAAAAAAAAAAAAAGACAAGCACAACAAAGCCTTGCCTGCACACCTACACAAAATCTGCTGCTGCATGATGTTCCTGTTACTGCTTTTTTGTTTCTTGAGTAGATACTTTACTTAGTCACACTTGAGAGGATCGCTACTTTAAGGTGGCAGTTACGGCAAACACAAATGAACCCTGAGGCACTTGAACTTTGGCAAACTGTCGAGGAAGGAAAACATACAGCATTTAAAGTTCATGTAACAAACTAACTGTTGTGTTTGAGGAGCAAAAAGGGAGATGGAGTGAGTGATATCAAAGACCTTGAGGTTTAATCTACAGTAAATAGATAGTAACTAAGTTTTAGTTTCTGAGTGGCTGGCAGATGTCTGTTAAAAGCATATGCAAGGACATTTAAAATACAGATAGAAAACAATTCGAATCATTGCAACAAAAACGACCTGACTGACAGTAAATTTGTGAGGCAAAATCCTACATCAATATTTCAACAGTTTTTAAAGTTTGATATTGACTGATGTTAAATCCTAAACAGCATTAAAGTCTTGGTGTAAATATTTTTGTAAGAACTCATCACATATTTTTTCCTTCTTCTTTGTGTGCGACCATGATATAATCTAAGCTGGATCCTTTTCAGCTGATAAAAGATAAATTCCAACTGGCTGCACCTCAGTGAGCAGTTTGGAATTAATCTTTTGTGCAAAATTTTGCTGTTATAAATGCTGGTATGACCTGGAATTTAGCTGTCTGTTTAGAGTAAAACAATCATCTCTGTGTTTGGAGATAGGTCCTTATCTGTTTTATTTCCACAAGCGTTTAAAATCAAAATTATTCTTTGAAGTACAATAATCAGAAGAAAAAAAAAACCAACAAGAGTGGCGTGACACGCTCGACTTTCTGGGTGAATTATCAGTGTGAAGCAGGAAGACGAAGGTAATGAGCTGTCAGCGCTGCACTGGGGGGCAAATCAGTATAGACAGCAGAGCTACCTGCAAGGTTATTATTTCCTCCACAGAATGAATGGCAATCAATGTCTTAGAAAGTTACTTCAGTCACCTGCAGGGGCATCACGGATTCAGCTAGGATTGATAGAGTAAAAACCCAGTCCTCTCATTAAAGACCTGCTCTTCCATCCTTCATACTCACACAGACTCAGATCCACAGAGATTCTTTATCTTATCTTGTAAACAAAACACTCATTACCCGGGAAAAAAAAATTACTACTTCAGGGGTTAGTGCTGTCAGTGCAAGAATAAATAATGAACTTAGTTCTGACAAGGCTGGACATCCAAGGTTTGTAATAAGGCTATGGAGCATTGTTTGTGTGTTTGTGTGGATGCGATTGTCTGTAAAACCCAAAGGTAAACCAGCCGAGCAGGTTCAGCTTCAGCTCTCGTCTCCATTGTGATGTTTTAGAAAGAGCTGCTCGACTGCAGTTCTTCTAATGACTGCACAGTTGTATTTTAACACATTTTAATTATCACCATTCTCACCACGCTGGAGATGAATGCACTTAATTTTAGATTTTACAGTGCCAGCCAGCATATAATCAATGCTGATCAGCATCTTGTGTGACAAAAGCTGAGAAGAATGTAGATGTTATTAAATAAACAAACAAACAGTAAAAAGAACTCTGTTGTGCTTTTATCACTGTATAAATTAAAGACTGTGCATGCTTGGCGCTAAGGTGAGGACTATATAGAAGAGGGTCAAATAAGTCCATCAATACTTTTCTCCATCTGAGAGAAGAAATACACAGTATAAATAAAATGCCTACTTTCACTGAATGTTTCAAAATAAAATAATAAAACTAACATTTAGTCTGTCATACAGAAAACTAATTTATTTCCTATTATGCAAAAGAAATTATATAATCATGTTAAGGTTAGAAAGCACTGTTCTTCCATCAAGGCTTCACTGCATTGGAAAACACTGTAAGAGTATTTTACCTTTAGGCAGCTTTAAATTTTAACTTAATCTATAAAAGTGATAAAAAATACATGTTACTGCTCTACTGGGACACCTGTTAATGTAAATACTTGTCAAGTTAACATAACTAACATCTGTGATTAGTGACTGGAATCGAGATAATGTGTTGTTCAGTGTTAAAGATACTTTACTGTCAAATACTGAACCATTTTTGAATGACATTGATAAAACAGCAACACAGATGCAGTGAGTGATGTGCAAACAATTCTGAAGGCTCTCCAGCTTTTTAGCTTTAGTCAAACTAATGGTTGAGATTATTACCATCTTTACCACTACAAGACGTGAGAGCTATCAAAGCAAAAGTCTGGTGATGCCAGGTGAGTATTTTAGTCAGCTTGTTACTGTTTCAGACACACCGTCGCTGCACCCTGAACTTGGAGTTGCTGACACAGCACTGTGGAAGTAGGTGAACGCTATGGTGGACTATCAAATCAGTGGAGTCAACTCAGTCCCGCTGACGTGAGTTTACTCAACAAGATTAATGGAGAAATAATGTGAAATCCCTCTAACAGCCTGAAGTAGGTCAAACAGAATTAGCCTATGCTAAGTAATCCGAGTTCCTAAAGTCTAAATTAAATCACCCTGAACTGCATTACATCTCTAACCTGTCCACCATCAATCACCCGCCGGACCGCAGCAGGTACCCAAACGCACTCACTCCATCAGTCAGAGCTCAATTTTATCCTTCTTCTCTCAGATCACCCTGTCAGCCAGGGAAACTCTTTCGTACCTGTCCACTCAATCTCTTTTTCCCACTTTGTCACCTCTCACCTTTATCATCTGGGCTCATTAAGAATGGAGTCTTGCTTGTCATGGCTATCTTCACAAATCCAACTTAAAACCCCTCTTTCCTATTTCTTTTTATTCCTGTACCTTTAACCCCCGCTCTGTCCCGCTCCGTCTCAGTGTTCCTCCATTAGCACTGCCAGCAAAAATCAGCACAATCTTTCATTTCACTTTCCATTAGTCATATCTTGTCCTCTAAATGTGGCACAGACTTTGCTACAGTTGGTGATATTTTTACAAGCTGTTATGAGTGCTGTTTTTATTTGTCAAAAAAGGATAGGGCAAAAAGCAATGATTTCGAGAACAGACGACTTAGTTGGAATGGCCACTTAGCAAATGTGATTGGATTTTTAAGGAGCAGCCAGTTAAAAACATCATTTTTTTTCCCAGCAACTTTAGTGTCAAGTGGTCAGTGTAATAGTGGGTTTGCACTTCCCTGAGATCCTGTGGCCTGATTCTGTTCTTCCACAGTAATCTGCTGTAGCTGCTGAAATACTGAAACACATCTTTCACACACTCCTCTGCTTCAGGTCTTACCAAGACCAAGCCTCAAAAAAAAGTTTAAATTAGTTGCTTTATGATAACTGTTAAAAGAGGGTAATATAACAGCCTGTTATATAATAATATGGTAGGCTATTTACAGTAACTGATAAATACAGTTTGAAAATGTAATGGCAATTTAATATGGAAATAGAGATGAATGCTACAGGCTATCAATTATTCCTATAGTAGATAAGTGAGGTAAAATAGCTCTAAAGGTCATCAGGTAGGTCATCACCAGACAGCCAGGAGTGTAATAAATGTCTCTAGGTTAATAAGAGTTTCAGTCTAAGCCAAACAGCAAGGCTCTTCTGATCAGAGATATATGCAACTATAACGGCCCCTTGATGAAACAAACTGGTCCTTTCAAAAATTTAAGACCAATGATTTTAGAAATAAAGCAGTGCCGGTGTAACATCCCACCACACCTTTTAACACACAATATGTTGTTTCTCTCACTAGAGGTTTTTCAATCAAACTAATGAAAATGCAAATGTAGTTTGATGATTTTGTGGGATTAAGGGAGTTGTTATCTTTGCTATTAAACAGCCACCATTGCAGGTTAAAATCTATCTGACTCAGGCTGATTATTTTCACAGACAAGATAATGTGTTAAAGTTTCATCACGTTGCATTAAGTCATTTTTGCAGACTTTCTTCCTTATTCTCTGAGTGGTGTTAACCTATTTGCATATTTATGGAATTCTCTGAGTTCCAACATTTTGGAAACACTACTAAGCAAAGTATATGTAAAAATATAATTGTTCTAAGATATTTCAATGTGAAAATTTGACACATTATACTTTAATTAACCCATTCTGCCATTAAAAGATAAGCTTATATCCAACAGGGCCCTCCCCATCCAGCCATCATTAATTACTCGTTTAAAACCCTAATCAAATCTTCAACATTCAAAAATAATTAAGCTCTGCTCTTAAAGATTTTGATGGAATCAAATTCTCTTTTTGATCCTAATTATGATCTCCCTTCTTTAGCAATAACCCTTTAATATATTTACATTCTATAAGTACTTAATCTATTAGGGTTGTCATGAAAACCGTTATTTCGGTACCGAGTCAATGCCAATGGCCAAAAAATTAGCCAATACCTGTTTTTATTTGGTACCGTAGGTTTCGGATGTAAGATTTGGTCATCAGCGGGCTGTGAAATTTCCTGTCGGAATTGACGGGGGGCAGTATATTATTGATGCATGTGTGAGTCAGTGCTGAAGAAGAAGGCCTGTTAAAAAGCAAAACACACACACATTAAGCATGGCCTCTACAAGTACGGCTGTAGAGCAGCAGGCTTGTGAAAAAAAAACAGTAGTGGGAGTGGTCCAATTTAAATTTTGTGCAATTTAGAAAGTTGCTTGTAATTAAGCACAACAGGCCTCTTGTTTGGCCCAAGTACTTGAAGGCTACATGCCAGTGCTCTTGTCTGTAATGTAAATAGTCATGTCTCCTTGTTCTTATATAAAGGCATGTTAATTTTCACATTGGTCTTATATCTTGGCAGCTCATCCTGCACTTTAAATTCTGTGCAATTTAAAAAGTTGTTTGTAATGATGTACAGTACACCTTCGTACTAGAAGTTGAGTGTTAAACAGTTTTTAATAAAGGAGTGTATTTTGAAGTACATGTGTTCTGTTTTCTGTTTTTTGTTGTGGTATTGAATGAGTATCGGAAATCATAGAAATTCACTGGTATTGTTATCGACTACTGAAATTCTGATATTGTGACAATCCCTCTAATCTATACAGCGGTTCTCATTGCTATTGCCGTGCTCTCATAATGCCAACAGAACATTTAATCCTTGTAAAGTAAAAGTGCACAGTTGAGGTATATGTACTGTCTGTAAATAGCTTCTTCCCTGGGTGCCAAGACAAAACATACTTGACTTGAGATAAAGATAAACACAAGAATGTAGATGTAATGCAATTTTAGTGTTGGCACAGTTAACTTAGACTGAATGAGGCCAGTTTTCAGATAAATGAAGATATTCATTTAAGTGAAGAGTGAGCAGCTGCCAAGCTGGAGCAGAATCTGGTCAAAATTCCATGTGCAGCCCTCAGCTGGGTGATGAAAGAATGATGACAAATGAATAAATCCCAAGGTTAATCTCAACATTTATTATACAGTAGCACTGCCGACCCCTCTGTCCTTGGTGTTAAAAAAACTTCAACAAACCCTTTTTACAGATCACAGACATGGATGAAGCTAATGTAAAACAATACTACCACAAGGTCTCGTAATTCACATAAATAGAAGCTGAATAAACCCACTTCTACCAAATGCCTCTCAACACCTGGCCACTTATTAGCAGTCTGTGCATGAAGCAAACTGGTGTTTTAGCAAATGGTAGCTTGTAATACCTATTTATGAACACCTGCACAATGTAATGCAATCCAATGCAACAGCCCTGCAATCAATGTGACTTTTGTAAAGCTTATAATGCTCAGTTCTGATTTTAGCACAGAACAGTTGATGGATATAAAGCTTTGTTTAAAAAAGCCCTGATTAATTTTGCACTGAAAACGTGTAGTACAGTGGATTTTTGGTATATTTTGAGGAAAAAAGTCACAAAGTGCAGAAGATCAGCGTTCACATATCAAAACTGTGGTTAGGATTTGTGAGCAGCCTCTGGTTGCAGTCAGATGTTTTGCTAGAGTTAAAATAGCAGTATCACAGTGTGAAAATAGAAATGTCTAAAGAGAGTTAGTGATAATAGAGAGGCTTTTACTTGAGGTGTCATGACAGGGTTTAATTGCCAAAGAGACTTCTTGCCTATTATGTGCACGTGTCAATCAAATAATTACTTAGTCTTTGTGAAGTCTCTCCTGACTGAAATGAATTGGAGCGTCAGTTCAATCAGGAAGACTGTCCTAATGTTATTCATTCCCTCCCCTCGTCTCCCTCTCTGTATCTGTGACTGTATCAGTCAATCATATCTTTGCTGGTCTCCTCTCTTTTGCTGTCAGCTGTCAATTTAGCGCGTATTTATTCTTTGCCACACGGATGATTGCAATCAGACGCAAAACAAGGGCAAATTGTGTTCAGCTGCAAACTGTTTCGAGCGAGTGTTTGCGCTGCCATTAGCACAACGTCTTTTGTGAATAAGGCTTTGTTAAGAATCAGACAGTGACTCCAGGTGAATTCAGGGTTCAATCAGTGGTCACATTCAAGTCTTTGTGAATTCACCCCTCAATGTGTCATAAATCACAGAAAGAGAAAAGCCGGCTGGTTCTCAATCCAAGGTAAAGCACTTTATCTAGGACCATTACAATTCACAGGGAACCTGATATAGAGGGGGCCAAAAAGCGAATTGACAGGTCATAAAGAGCGAGAACTGGCAAATTTGAGCACTTTCGTACTTTATAGAAGTTAAAAAAGTGAGAATTTATCCTGTATATGTACAACGTACAATTTTAAAGTCCCTGCACATCGTTTTTATGTTTTCACTTAAGACCTCTTGTAAGAACAGTCAACGTACAAACTGTATTTCATCCTGGACTCCTGCAAACCTTTGTTTTTCTTTTTCCCTGTCATGGCAGGTCAGGAAACAGTTTTTATTTTAAATTAATGCAATTTAATAAGCAATTAGACCACTTCATTCTGACACCCAAACAATAAGAATAACTGCTATGACCAGCTTTGATGTCAAATAATAGCTGTCATAGAAATGTAATTTTATCAAAATGCTATAATATAATTTGAAATAGAGTTCAGTATATAATAAAGTTTTATCACATGGAAATACTAGAGTAAAGCACATATTTTTATCAAAATTGTGTTGAAGTACAATACACAAGTTTATATACTTTTACTTAGATACATCACCATTAGTTTCAGTGCTTTTTTGGGTAAATATTTAGAAAGAAAACATACATTATGGTTAAAAAATTATTCTTGACTTTGGAACATATAACTATCTCACTACAATGATGTGGACATGATCAAACCTCATGATCTTCAGCAGTCAATGGATGTAGTCCATTTGTCAGTGAGTTGTAGAAGAGAGAGTATATGTCAATAAATATGTTCGATATGACCATTTCTTACATATATCCTTACAGATAGTTGTGTTTGCCTCCCTGTTTTGTCTTTTAGATTAACTGTTTACTGCTCTTGCCTTGTTTGCTTGGCTTATCGAAGCACTTTGTAATCTTCTGTTTTTTAAGGCACTATATAAATAAAAAATATCATTTTATTACTGTGTTTAAAACTTTGCAGATTTTGAATTAATTATGTTTCCTCATTATCTTAATAAAGAAAAAATAATCTGGGTACTTTTATGTTTCTCAAATTTTATTCCATGTAGTAAATTAGTTATATGTCAATATCATTTTAGGTGCCAGGTTTGGTGTACGAGGAGGTTTTGACCAGCTGTTCCAAAAGATGTGATCAAACCATTGTAACAGTTCATTTTCTTTTTTCTTTTTTTTATTATTAAATACACAAAAAGATGTGATGGACAGATTTAGGGATGATATAACCCCCATACACGATAAGGTGCCATTGAAATCCTCAAAGACCCACTTTTTTAAAATTAATTCAACAATAAGATGACTGCCAAATAATGCAAAAGGTTAATTGATACCACAGTGAAGAAAGGGAGAGAAGGTTTAACAGAGTGACTGATATCTGCTGCTCCTGTTGACTGATCAGAACTTTTAGGCGGGAGGAGACTTTATAGTCTAAATGTCAATAGAAGGTTAGCAAAATCTTGTTAAGGAGTGAATATCAGATGCAATTATACAGACGGCTCAAGAGGGAGACCTCTGTGCCTCTCAGCCAAGGTCTAATTACACGGAGCAGGTCTGCCCGTGTTTGATACAATTAAGAGGTTGAGGAGAGGCCACTGATGAGGACCGAGATCAGCATCAGGCATAACCTGTTGATGAAGTGCCATCATCAAAACACTTCAGTGTTTTATGTTAGTAATTTGATGCGGACAGTCATTTCTTTAGTTATTATAGCATGTATGCAGATGTTAGCCTGACTAACAAGGACTAAGGCCCTGACCTGACTGCATTAAAGTGTTGTCTTTCAAGTCCCTTTTCCTCTGAGAAATGCAGCTCATTTCACTTTCCGTTGTTTAAATTTGGGTTGTTATTTTAGCATTTCCAGCTTTAAAAGTTGTGAATACCAACAGAAGCATTTTAATTCATCTGATGTTGTCCTACCTCTCTTTCAGGTAGCAAACACACTGATCAGATACTAAAAAGGTGGAGTTAAAACACTGCAGTTGGTTGATTGGTCAGAGAGAATCAAAGCTACTAGAGTTGCCTTGCTGCATAATGAGCTCTGATGTAGAATTTCACAACTCTCCTGCTTTTGTTCCATCAGTTTTTTTTGTCTTGTTGCCTACTGCCTTTTCTCAAACAAAGCTTGTTGTAATGAACAACCACATACCAAGCAGAGAGGACAAGAGACATGTGTGTGTAGTGAGTGTGAGGATGAGAGAGAGAGAGGGAGAGAGAGAGGGTGATGGAAAAGTCACACTGAATGTGAGAGGAGCAGAAGAAAAGGTTTGCAGTAAGTTGTCAATCTGGCAGTAAATGTGCAGTTTAGGTTAGAATGTGTCAGATAGTCAAAGCTGCAGCTTCATGAGACCAAGAAGTTAGAAAAGCCCTGGAAAAGTGAAGGGCTTTAGCCCCAAAGCCGTGGTTATAACCCAACAGACAATTTAGAGAACTATGTGCAATGGAAATGCGAAACAGATCTAGCATTTAGATTCACTTTGGTGTGGTCGACATACAGTTTCAATGGTGCAATACAGAAAGTGTTGGGTGGAAATTTCCACTGTTAAAAGAAAAAAGATTGAATAAATTATAATGAGTTTGATGCCATCATTCACAAAAACTAGATAAACACAATACATACCAGTCAAGCAGAATTAAAAAGAAATTAAAAAATGGAAACTTAAAAATCTACAAAAAGTCTTGTATCAGCAAAAGGAGGATATGAAGCAACACCCATCAATGTAATAGAAAAGAAGTGGTGCATAAAAAGGAGTTATCTCTTTAATCCATCTTTCCTTTCACTCATCCCGCCTTCCTTTGAATTATTTAATTTTAATACAAGCTGTGTAAGTGCTGGCTCTAAAAATAGCTCAGACTTCTAAAAACAGCCAACGAGGGCACCAAGTTACCAAAATCCACTGAATGATTCATAGATTTCTGTAGAAATAAACGGAGGCTGATGTATTTTGAGAGTTCAGATGGAGACACAGAAACAAGGGCGCTAAAGTGGTCTAGACGGAGGTTTTCCTGAGGATAGTCAGAAGACAAAACATAACTAAACAGTAGCTGTAACTCTATAACAGTGTATGAACTCTGCTGGGACAAACACATGGTGAGGAGTGTGAAAACTGATATACAGGAAGCCACAAAACAACACAGACTTTCCTTCTTTACACACCTTTCTGTGTGTACTTCTCCATCACTCAGTCAGTGTATCTGTTCTCCCTCGACTATGCTTAAAGCCTCACGCTGGCTCAAAATTTAGACATACAAGAATAAGGAAAAGACAAGTGGGCTTCATCTTAAGCACCGGCTCAGTCGGAGCATATGGGTAAAGAAAACCAAAGCTTTTGTGCTGCAGGGAGAGAAAGCACGATTTCTCCACACGCTCAGTGAAGGTTTCTGCTCTGCTCTCCTTCCCCCTCTCAGGCAGATATAAATATCTTTGTCTGCACTGAGAGGTAAAGGCTGATGTCCTATCGCTGGAAATGAAGCAAACATCTGAGGCTAATTAATGCCATGCCATGGCTTAAAATGTCTACACAAGACTAATGTAGGTAAATTGAGTATTATGGGTCCAACAAAGACATAATGTTTCCTTGCAGCATGATGTAAAACCTTGACTCCAAAAATCATATAAAACTTAAATAAAAACATGAAGTAATCACGTGTAAACAAACTATTTACAGATTTACTAAGAGGTAAACATAACCACGTCTCTGCTTGTTAACATATGAGCAAATGAGCCTTTGGAGGATCCCTTTTTTTCTACCCAACTATGATACTGCCACCTGTTACTGAAGAACCTGTTTACCTGTGCAATATTTCAAACAGATGTTTTTAGAGCATTCCACAACTTAACCACTTGTTTGAAATGTAATTAAAAGCATCCACCTCAGCCAAGAAATGCATTTACTTAAATCAGTGCAGCTGATGAAGTAGAGCACTGGTTGTAGATTAAGGTGGAATTTTAGCACAAGACAATGAAATCTTAAAAATAATCTATGTATTTATAATCAAAAATTCTAAAGCTATTCTGCTTTTAGCCATGTTAGCAGCAAGGGTTTGAGTTGGCCCTGTCAGTGGAACAGTTGGTCCTTTTTCTTTTGTCCAGATTGATATATCTCTTCAAATACTGGATTAAATGACACTAAATCATGCAAAGACTATACAGACAGGTCAAAGATTTCACTTCTCCCTAAAATATTTGAACAGCTCTAAATGAATGGTCACTAAATTACAAACAGACATTCTTGATCCTCAGAGGATCATATGAATTCCATTGACTTCAGTGACCCTTTGATTTCCAATCAGTGTCTTTAAGCAAAATGTTCCAATAACAACTGAATGGATTTCAATTAAAACTGTTAAATTCATTAACTGACGGATCATTTGCAATTGAGATCTTGTTATTCAGCACTTTCAACACATCAAAATTTTAATATGTCCAGTTCTTCGATTTATTACCAAATACTTGCAAATCTAAAGACATTCCCATCAACTTAAGCTATGTCTTCGGTGCTGATACTTTATTCTTACTTGAGCATTTCTTTCATAGCAGCACAAGTTATAAGTGCAGCTTCACAGAGATGTTAGCGTGGCTGTGGACTCTTGCTCCCTCCTATTCACCATACTGGACCATGACTGCCGAACAAAGGAAACGTCGCCTCTCTTGGTCATGAATGGTTCAGTGAAACAGCATTACATACTGCACAACAGCTTTAAAAAAGCGTAGAAAGCATAACAATACAAAACAAAATAATAGGAGCACGTCAGTCAAGATTTGAACCTGACTTACTCACTTAAATGACACTTTTCTTAGTCGCTCCACCACCACTGCTACGACCCTTGGCTGACTCCATAAATACCTGGTGAAACTGCTGATTTCACATTTTATTTTACATTTTGGCAGCAGCTGCTCTTGCATAGACAGAGAAATAACTTACAATATGGTATTTTTTCTACCTGGTATTTCTGCTATGAGCTCAAAGAAATGTCCTTGCTAATAATGATTTGAAAGAAAAAGCTATTTGACAGCTTCTATTTGTGCTGAATCTGCAGCCTGCAAAGTGTAAAAGAGTTTGCAAATATCTGAGTAACAATTAGTGGTTCAGAGGTGCTTGCTTTATTAAAACCATAGGACAAAAGCAAATGACCCAATGCACGATCAGTGCTGAAAGAAGATATCAAATTAATTTGATCTGGCTCCCAGATAAATTATTTACCAGAGACTTCAGTTCAGCTGGTTTTACTTTCTGCATGTCAATCAAATAACCTCAGATGGGGTGTAAACAGTGAGGCAAGTGATCCACTTCCTACACATCTATGAGTTGATTTGGACTTGCCGAATATTTTCCTTTCATTCAATGAATTCAGAGCGGTTTGAAAAAAGTCTGACTGGCAATGTATGCTAAGTTACATATGGAAGCTTCTGCACATGCAGCTTTACAGCAAAGCATGAAGACATGCAAGACAGACAAGTGCAGGGAGGAAGACACAGCTCTGTCTGACAGCATGTCAGATAAGTCTGCGGAGGGCTGACAGCAGACAATCATTTGTCAATGTGGCCTTAAGGATCACTTAAGATCTTCTGTGTCTCTTTGTGCCCTTTGGCTTGACTCAGCAAGTCATCTGAAAGTTTGTGTTCAGTTCAGAGCAACCATGACGCCAGGAGAAAAACTCATGGTCCCCTGTATGTTAGCACATGCAAGCATCTCCTGTGCTGATACTGTCCAGAGAAGTTTTACGTGCTTGGATTACAAAATGCATCAGTGATGCAAATGCAAACGAACAGGAAAAGTTTCTCCCATTAAAAAATAACTGAAATACTACAAAAGAAAAAAGAACTCACACAAAATACTTTGTTTCAACTAAATGACTCATCAGTTTAAATGAGTCAGTCTTTTTTTAAAAAATCAACCGTCTTTTATAAATATAATTCCTCACTTTTGTCAGACTTAATATAGATCTATATAAATGCATCTCTGTAATTTGGGATCTAATAAAGTCGCCTCTCTGTCTGTATTCACCACTCAAAGTCCAGCCAGCAGCAATATCTGACTGGTTCCATGTTATAAGAAATAGCTGTTCCACAGCACACATGCACAGACTGGAGCTGCTCTGGTGATTGAGTGGACTTGTGTTTCAAATGTAAGACAGCAGATGTGACTGAGGCTGCAATAAAACCACAATCTTCTGAAAAAAAATTAAAAACAACACCATGATCTTTTCATCTATGGAATGTTGATTTCTGGTTGAATGTCAATGCTGGAAATGCACATTCAAAACTTCAAATTAAGTGGTTCAGCTGTACAAACTTAACAGAAAATACTATTTACTATTGGTCTATTAAATAAAGTTAGGAATGAGAGAAATCATTTCTTCTTTTTTAACTCCCAGAATCAATGATAAAACTAAGACAGTTGGTTAGTGCACTTAAAAATAAGACCAATACAATAAAACTACACTAGTAAGCTATGCACTGCAACAATTGCTGCAAACTACCTCTGAATCTTATATACAAGCCTCTTGTAGGTTCCACTACTTAAAACGGCTTCAGCATAAAGTTGGAAGAAGTTTTTATTAGGATGGTGACCGTTAACATCGAAGCTGTGCTGTTTCTACCTGAAGGGGAGCAGTAGTCTTGACTCCAGTGATCTTCCCTTCCTGTTCTCACATCTCAACATCAAAAAGTTAGAAAAGGTAGAATTTCCTGTAATATCTGAGGAATTTAGAGGATGTTACTCTTCCTGTTGGCGTCTTCTTTTTCTGAGCTGTTCAATCTCAGCAAAACTAAAGGTACACTTGATAGACTTCTTGTATAACTCAACAGTGCTCCCAGACTCCTCCAGGCTCACAGTACCTTACACTGTGTAATATTCAAAAACAGATTGAAAAACTTTAGAATATGGGACCTAAAAAAGAGAAACTGTACCATAAAAAAAACAGGAACATACTAAATCAGTTTAGTTGGAGCTGAATTCCTATTTGAATTCCTATTTTACTTAGCTACTAAGGTGCAGCGCTACAGAAACTATTACACATGTCAAAACATTAAAAAAGGCCTTGTAGTCTTAAATCTGTAAAATAAATACAAAATCTCTAATTAAATAAATTGGTTATTAGCTGTTATTTGCATTATTTCCTGTTTTTAGCAAAGAAGCTCTAAAAGCACAATGTAAACTAGCAGACACAGATTTAGTAGCAATAAATAGCCTGATTTTTCTCTGCAGGGCTGATGGTGACCAAAATAGAGCTAGAAGGAGAATAAAGGAATTAACAGTGGACTTCACCAAGAGGTGACCTGGAACTTCACTTCAAACGCTTATGTTGTTTCACGTTAGTAGGATTTATATGTATGTATATAAACATTTGCAGAAAAATTTGCACTATCAACTTAACTCAAGAAATTCTGTGAGAAATGTTTTCCACATGAAAGTATTGAATATTAAAAGATGTGTTGAAAATGCTGGCACACATATGGTCCTCTCTCAGTGTAAAACCATCCTGGCTCTCTGACATGGTTATTAGCAACTCAGTTCCTCTGCCAAGGTTTTTCCTTTAGATTCATGGGGTTAAGCTGCTGACCTTGTGGTCAAGCTCTGCAGAGATGAGAGATCAAAATAAAAACTTCCCCAGATGCTGCCCCCTTTTACTGAATATATATCTAAGTACTACATAAACACCCTGGGAAAACTGAGCAATAGATTCTTAGGTTGCTACAGAAAATGTGCTGGCAGAATAAACAAACTCGCAGCATTTTCCAGATCCTGCTGTTACTGCAGTCATGTGAGCCATTCAGGCTGAGACAAGACACACAGACTGACTGATGAACCAAGCTGCACATTCAAAAGTTATTCTTTTATTTAATGGCGACGACTGATGTCTGGGACTGCTCTTAAACCAGGGAGCGACACAGAGACACAAAGAGAAACTGAGGGAGGAAACGCGACCCGTATGATGAATGAGAGAGACAGGAATGAGATTAGGAGTAGTCCACTGAATAAATGAGCAAATTAATGAAGCGGGAAAAAAAGAACAGGCGGCTTGACGCTGACGACATGTTCCTCTCCTTCTAAATAAAAAGTGCTGCTTCTAAGAATAGCTGCACTTGCCGCTGGTTATGGGCTGCGATAGCCATCATCATTAGCACCCTCGTGGTGTGATTCTCAACATAGCACCAGTTGCAATGTGGCTGTGGGAGATGATGGCGCGTTGCTAACTTGTCCTGTTTTGTTCACAAGATTCGGAGATCCCTCTAGTGGCATTTGCAATCACTGCTGCTTCATTCAGTGAGCTTACAACTCCATTACAGTTACCCGGTACATGTACTCTATTTGTACAACAGACTTGGCATTTAAATGCATCAGGGGCGACTGGGTAGTATTCAGACAAAGTGCAGACATATAACCTTGGCTGAAACTCAACAAAGTGAGCTGGAAGCTCAGAGGCAGGCGCAGTGCTTCTGTGTAATGTTTCACATACCCTAAAGCACTGATATGCCTGTGTGCTTGCAAAAAGACTTTCAATAACAACTTGCCACTGTGCTTTGTGACACTGTGACCAAATTAGATAGAGGAACTAATGAGGAACTACAGGCAATAAAGCAACAATTTGGGAAAAACACTAATTTGCATTCATGACTCAAATTAGAGGAGATGGATATCAATCTTGTGTCTGTACATGAGAGTGATAACAGAAGCTATCAGTGGGGCACAGTTAGGTTAGCTTAGGTTACAAAATTAAAAAATGGAATCAAATAGAATCCCTGCTGTTTTTTTTTCCTAGGATGGCAAAGGCATAACCCGCTCTCTGATTTGCAAGTGTTTGCATATAGGGTTGGTCAGTTTTGGGCAGGAGGAGTGACACTGGTTAGAGTTAGCGTAAGCCAATCAGAGACTGAGTAGGGTGGGTCATGGCCTTTGTTATCCTAGGGGGAAAAAAAATCATCACCAAGCATGCAATTCATACACAGCTACTGGTATAACCCGAAATGAATTCATATGAATATTTGATGGCATTTTATATAAAAATCAGCACAGATTCTGTCAGAAAATATCCTCACATTTAATGTAAATTGTGCCTGCTGGGTTACAAAAAGTCTTAACTCCAGGCTGACTGTGTGTTAGATTGTGGCTTTGTCTATTTTGACTCTGATTAAGACAAAGTAGTGTGGAAATCAGTGAACTGTTTGTACTATTAAAGATCAGTTTGCTCCAGCTTTTTCTCCTGACATTCGACTGTTTCAACATCACAGTGCATCTGCTGATCGTGCTGTGGTGTTGACACAGATTGAAACTACAAAGGTGTAAAATATGCACCAACATTTGCATGGCAACCTGGGAAAAATTCTTGAAAATCTGGATTGTACCACTGATGTGTCAACAGAAAGTTTAAGAAAAGATTTGTCGGAGCAAACTGCAGCACCACCTTTAATACTGCCTATTAACATGTCAGCAGTTGTAGCTGTTGATTTCTGCAGGAGATTTTCCATCTTCCTTTCTTCACACTTTATCTTGTCAATTAATGTCAAACAGACACTTAAGTAAACTGAACAAGGAGGTTCATTCTTGACTGTTTGGAGCATAAATCTATTGTAAATCATTCCTCAAGTTCTGCCAAGATAAGAGTCCAAAATAAATACATCCTCAGATGCTGCTCCTGTTGCTGTATTTAACAAAATTATTTTTAGCCTGAAGTTTACTTACTAGCAGAAAACTTAAACACAGAAACACCAGCTGTCTTTGAATGCCAAAGCAAAGTTGTAACAGGAATTCAGTCATTTTTGTCATCTTGGAATCAAGGGGACACCAAATATTTCCCTTCGGTCTAGAACTGAAAACTCTGGGAATCCCCAGATTAAATTAATCTTGAAGGTATATTATACAAAAATATCAGATTTAATGAAGGATTTAAACCACCCATTTATACAATATGTCAACACAACAGCACAATCTAAAAGGGGAGCAACAATGTTTCTCTTCCTACGTCATCACCACAAGAGATGGTGGTGACGCAGTCATTCATCTGCTCTCAGGTCACTGCTGGTCAGGGTTACATTGCTCATAGCAGGAGCAGTTGGTGAGGCCATAGCATCACTTTGGAGAATGTCTTTGTTTAGCTTATACAATATCATACTTAAAATATCAAATACATTTTAAATAGATTTTTTTTATTCGCTGTATTTTAAATTACTTATAGTCTTTGTTGGTTTCACATACACTCCACTGTAAGCAATATGGAGTCGAGTAATGTATTTTCCTTTTTATGAATAATAATCCACCTTCACTGAGCTAAACATCTTAGACTTTATCACAACAGTGGCTGTACAAAAGCTACTTTAAGATGTCTAACAAGACAAATGTGTTTACTGTTCAGCAAAGTCCCAAAAGGCAAGGGCCACTTCTGTCAGAATGCTACTTTCTTCAAACTGCACACACTGTGCCAGTTAACATTTTCATAACTCATTTTAAAACCCTCAGACTCTTCCAGCGTTCAAACTGATCCATGTACCATGTCTTCTGTATCCTTTCTTTCCCCTCAGCTTGAGGCAGGAGTCCACAACAGTGATTTTCCTGCATGGAGAATATCAATTTGATTCTTTGCCATAAACACTATGCTGCTTATACAAAAACATGACCATGTTTGCAATGTATATTTTAAGAGGGTGGCATTAAAGGCAACACTACCAATAACTGCAACAGTGGAACTCCTCCAGAAAGGCATTAGGTAAAAATAGAGCTTATAGCAAGATGATTCATGAGCTATATGAGCTGGGCTATAAAAAAAGCAACAGTTCACTCGCTAACAAGAGGTGCTAAATTTGTCAGTTCTGTGACAGTCAGTCTCTCAGGGATTAAAAAGTGGCTGACGGCATTCCATATTGGTTTGGTGACACATGCTAATTCCTAGTAGTATGTCATGTTGACATGTCCCTGCTGTTCTACTGACATGTGCCACATGGAAACAGCATGTCACTTGTGTTCCACTGGTAGGTCCCCTGTAAGGACCCAATCAGACAAGACATGGATTGCAGGTAGCAAAAGGTGAGGCACACCACACTTTACACATGTTGCTGACTCCTATAGTGCAGTGCCTTTTTTGTTTATGTTGAGAGAAACCACCATCTCACTGTTCCTTCGTCAACTTGCAGATTATCTGTTCATTTTGGTCTGTATATTTTAATTAAATATTGCACATAAATGAACAAGCTGAGAGCATTTGCTCGTGCTTTGACACAGGTGGGTACATGTGAACCTCAGACGGAGGAAAATTCATACGGAGTAGCATCAGCTAGCAGCTTCGCCTTGACAGTGGTCCCCATTTATCGGATTGGACAATGGTTAAAAATGCTTGTCACTTCAGGCGCTCTTTTGTTTTCAGATTAATTTTTTCAGCTGGTTGCCATCACCCCTGCAAAACATGAGGTACCCAGGGGCAATAAGCATTGTGCAAAAGGCTTACTGCCAATAGAAAACAAGTTAAAAAAGACACCGTTCACTGCTAAAACTGCCATCTGTCTGATCAGGCTCTAAAGCTGGTAGCTATATGCAAGGAGAACAACAGCTGTGGACCACTAATTAAAGGGGCGTACCTCTAAAACTGGCACAAGACACTAAAACAATATAGTACACAGTTGTTATATGATCCACTAGTAAAACATAAGTGAAAATACAGTGTCAACAGCCAATAATGACATATCACTTAGAATTAGAATATGCAGCGTAAAACAAGAGTGGCAATCAAGGAAGATCAATAATGGAGACTAGTGTCACATGACTGATGTAACAAGCAATACTAGATTGGGGAGTTTTTCCTCATACACATTTAGAGTCTAAGGACAGAGGGTGTCATATGCTGTACAGACCATGAGGAACCCTCTGAGCTGCCTCTTAGTTGCTAACTTTAGTCCCTTAGAATACCTAATAATCTTTCTGGGATGTATTTGGTGCCTGACACCAAAAGTGAAAAGATCTCATCCACAAAACATGAACAAGTAGGTCTGAAATGCTAACATCAGCATGCTAACATGTTCACACTGTTAAATGTCACCCAACACAAAATACAGCTGAGCTAATGAGAATGTCATTAGTTTTGCAGTCAAATGTCAAAAACACCTATTGAAATCAACCTCAATGACACATTATCAACAAAAACTGAACATGACTTGCTTCACAGTGGTAAGACTGCAGTGACTTTATAATACAACTGAACTGTAAGTTCAGTTTAAGACTGTTGTACATTTCATTCCTTGTACTATTTATTGTTAAAAGACCTTGTAAAAAAGGGTCACTTTAATTTTAAATTTGGATATTTTAACACCTCCATGAGCTATAAGATGATCTAAATTGTAGCTGAAGCTTCCTTTATTCACAGACAGACAGCTCAATGGTGCACATCTATGTATAAGGCACCTAGCATATGTTTAAATCTTTGTTCCTATTCAGGTAATAAATTAAGGTTCTGCAGGCCACGGTTGAGCTAACACCTTTGCCTGATCTTGAGGCAGCAAAAGCTTTAATGTGAGTTAAAGAATAGGCTGTGTCACGGAGGTTCAGAGGCTCTCTACAGAGTTCAAATGAATCCTGCAGCCATGTTCTCCCTCCTTGCTTCCCTGAAGATCCTCTAGTGCTCTCTCAGTGTCACGCCGCAACACTTTTCCCACTAACCTCAGAATCAATTATTACATAAAAATAAGAAAGCTAACAACTAAATATTCAGACATACACAAACATATTTGCTGCAGAGATAGAATGCTTCCCATGGCATCAGTCTCATGACAAAATAAATCCTCATGCTTGCTTATGGCTCACAAATGTTGAAGATAGAAAAGTAATACAGTCAACAAGAGGAAACATAACTGGAAAAGGCTGCATAACAAACTACTGAGGACCATGAGAGCAAAGGAAAGCATAATAAGCTTAACACATGCCAGGTGATGTTGACTCTCCTCTTTTCATTTTCAATAAAACAGTGGGAAGAAAGGATATTCATGAATCCCATGCTGGTGCACATTCCAAAGAATTCGCAGGCTTACAAGGAGTACAAAAAAACATTGCAGCGCCTCACCTTTATCTGACACTGACTAATCATCAGAATGAATAACATACTGCACAGCTAAATTCTGTACAACAGTTGTTTCTGCTGAAACATCGGTAAAGTGATTTTTTCTTTTTGAATAAATATGATTTATTTATGTCAACAAAGAATGATAGGGAGGACATTTCATTTAATCATCATGCATTCAGCAGCTGAAATGCTCTCTCCAGCATCACCCTTCTCTTCTGATGGCTTTAGATCCAGGAACGATTCCAGGAACGAAACAGGCAGAGCCAGGATTAGATTTTTTCTTCAAAGATAAAATCAATGAATGGCAGGCAGAAAAGAGACACACACACTGCCCTTACACAACATTTTCTATAATGCCAGTAAAAATGAATGAAAGAAAGAATGACTGAATGAATGAAAAAATACATGAATGAATAACTAAATTAACCAATAAACATGTTTAGATGAAGAAAACCGAGATTTGACAAAAGAGCATCCATGTAATCTTGTTGTAATGAGAAAACGAGCCAAGGCTTTTCTTTAAAGCAGGTAAGTCAATGAAAATCTGGAGCCTTGATGGTATGCCACCCAACATTTGTGTGCTGATGCTTGAAATGCCTCACAATCCCAGCGCTATTAGCTGAGAGTGAGAGTTGAAATAGAGCTTTTATAATTACATCTAAACATGAAGAAAAGCAAAGACTCTGCTGTCAATGGAGCTCAGTGCTGCACACCTGCATGTTCTTTGCAGAGGAAAACGTGTTGCAATAATGCTGCTTTATTTTGGTACATTTCTCATTTAAATTGTATCAGGACTTTTTAAACATGTCATTGATCTACTGTGTAAAAGCTAATGTAGACGTTTCAAGTTACTTAGAAGCTGTATAATGAACATGGTTAGAGACGCTGACTTTTTTCTTTCTCAGAATTTTAAACCGGTAACCAAATGTGAAACTTGCAGGTGCACCGATCTGCACCTGAAAAAACAGGAAAATTATTACGATTTTCTAATAGGCTAATAGGCTCACCACACAAACTATTGTGTTGAGCTTTTTCCATCTAGTTAATGTTGAAAAAGTAATTCACTGTATATGGAATGCTGTCGGTGGAAAAGAGATGAATAGATGAGTCACTTTGGTAACCCTTTAAAGTACTGCCTTTTCTGTATCAAATGAAAAACGCTTTACACCTTCTGCTGTCTACCAGCTTTAAACATGTTAAAAGCAGAGTGTCAATACAAAGTTTAGTTGTAAGCTATATTGCTGGTAGCTTGAAATGAAAATAATCAATATCTGATGAAAAGCATTAATCTGATAAAAAACATCCATCCATCCATCCATTGTCAACCTGAGGTCCAGTAACAAAGACCAAAAAAAGCAACAGCAAAAAAAACCCCAACAAAAAACAGGTGAAATGGTTATGGAAAATGATGAGAAACTTTTTTTTAAAAAAACATGGCAAAATTGCAAGTAAAGAGTAATTTCTGATTCTTTAACAAAGAAGAATCTCTTTACCGCGTAGCTTTCATGAATGAAGCTCTGTGCTCTCAAGTGATTCACTTTCTTTTAAGCTGGCAGGTGCAGTTTCTTATTCCAGTGACGCGCACTATTGAAGCAGGAATATATACACCAGATTAATCAAATCATCTTGATTAAGTCCACAGGCAGGCCCATTCTGTTGTGAAGTTTCAACACAAACTCTCAGCTATGATGAAGAGTATAATGTGGTGGAATAAATCATGACTTGTCACATGCCTGCTCTGGTTTGAAGAAAGCAGAAGCTCCCCTAGACTCTCCGTTCCTAATCCAGACTAGCAGAACCGTGGAGAGGAGCAAATATAATGGTGCAACCAACCAACCAATAATGTATGATGATAAATTCCATCCAAGCCTCCCGTGTGAGTCTCATTTGTGCTGTATGCCTCCAGCAACAAAAATACCAAAAGTAAACTACCTACTACCCTGCACTTAACGCCACTTTGCACGCTGCATCTTGATTTCTGCAATTATCGTCCAAGCTCTAATTCTCCATCACAAGAATTTAAAACTTTTAGGGGCTGCACTGTCTGTGAACTACACCATCTGAGTTGACTCAAGACTACAGAAGTGGTATTATAGAATGTCTTAGAATACCAAATAAAACTTAAAATATGATTTTGGCTAGCAAAGATGTCTGTAGAAATTCACAGCTTGCACCACCCTTGTCCTTTCTGAGATACTCTTGTCACTTACTATATTTGGGCAATTGTAGTTGTAGAATTCTAATAATCACTTTGACACTGTGAACAATAGAATCAACCATTTTAATGGTAAGTACACAGTACAGCACAGATGTCTCTCCATCAAAATTATGAAACAAAAAACATAGATGAGATTTTTAGGTAGTGTAGAATCATGGGATTTGTATATTTTTTTTGTTTAACAGCCACTACTGCAGATAGAAATTGAGGCAATGTTTTAGAGTTTTGTTCATGATATGTTTAGTCACCTAAGCTGACTTCCTTCCTCGCTCTCTGACTGCTGTTACCTTAAAAGTTAGCGACAGGCAGTCAGAGAGCGAGGAAGGAAGAAAATAAGATTTATAATATTTATTCAAAATAAGATGCACTGTGATCTTTTATAAACTTCTGTTTTTCTCTGGGTCTACAAATCGATGCAAACATATATTAAAACAAGTATAAAAAGTACTTGTACTACTTATAAAAAAAAAACTTCACCTGGGTGTTTAAACATTGAACTTGATCTCGTCCCAAACTGATTCATTTTGCTTCCTATAATCAACTTGGGTAACAAAGTAATTTCTGCCCCTCTGTAAAAGTGTATTTTGCTGTTGCGTCCCAGCATGGACCCACTGAAGCCCCTCAAACCATTTGCTTTGGTATAAACTGCTTCTTCCCCTGCTACAGACATTAATTTCCTGTTAGAGCTAATGCATAAATGCAACAGGGCTTAATTAGCACCAACATGGGTCTCCACCCAGTGTTGGCATGACTCCTCATGATATGATTTGAAGTGTGGAGGAAAACTGCACAGGCTGCTGTTAGCCACTTTATCAGCACAGAACATTCTTGCAGCACTAGTTACGGCTTGCTCCACAGCTGCAGAGTTCGTAGGTGAGGGTCTAACCTGTCAAACCTATGGAATAGCTAGAGGTGATGGGTTAATGGTGTTCAACTATCCAGCAACAGACAGTGATTCAGCCACAGTCTGATAACATGCAGGGGCTATGCTGCTAGCTTAGACTCAAGTTAAGTCAAGTGTAAATACGTAGTATTTGTGTGTTCATAGTAAAATGTGCAGTTTAATACTGTAGTTTGCAGGGAACTACAGGCATTTTGTTTGTATGACACAACCTATTTTTAGTACCCTGCTGTATATTGAGAGGCTGTGGGAATACGCTTTACTAAATGCTGCTCATAAAGACTCAGTGCCACATCTAGGAGTCAGATGTTTGTTTTTCTTTTCAGCCTTTTCAGTTATACAGATATGGAGATACACTTATGTTTGCTCAAACGATTAGATGTGTAAATGAGACACTGAAATAACAGCCTCAGCCTTGAACCATCATCATAAGTCATTGTAATTATTTTGGGTATCCAGGGTCCAAGATATTTATGTTCATTTCTCAACGTTTCTTGGAATTGCACTACCCAAGGCTTGGATCAGCATAAAACTCCTCTGGTTGAAACATCAGTTTAAAAGAGGAGCAACTATTTCTGATGGTCCAAGAATCAGTCACACCTCACACAGCCCCTAAGATCATGGGTGAAGGTGAAGTAATAACAAATAATCAATTCACTGTAGGATTTTGCCAGTGATTTCAAAATTGGTATACATACTTATTGTATACAGTAAATGCTACTGGTCTCTGTTACCATTCTATAACTATTTTTGCACTAAATACAAATGTAACAGATAAACTTAATTTCTAATGTGCAATGAGGCAGAACAATGTGATTCTTTGCTGATGAACAAGATGTCCATCAATAAAATCCTGGAAAATTTAAAAACAGGGAAATAAGTAATTCCTGAACCAGCAGTTCTCCACATTTTCTAACTTTTTAGTTATGTGGTTATTAAACCTTATTATGATTTCCCTCTTTGGGCATGTTAATCAGTCTGATAGGCTTTTTTTGTGCATTAGTATGACTCTAGTACAGCCTTCAGTTTTTTGAGGGGACACTCTGGATAAGTGAGGATAATACCAGGCGGCCCATGCTCATCCCCAGTTCCCTGCTTCTTTGGCACCATAATTACATTTAGCCCCAGCCTTGACTCGAATTAGAACTAAGACTTAGGGCACATACCTGAAAAACCCCTCTCTCTGGCTCACCTTCATTCCTTCCTTCTCTGACTCTCCTCTCGCCCAAGATGACTCAGTAAGCACAATCTTTCCAAAAATCTCATTAAGTCCCACCACAGCCAAAGAGTGCTGTTGCATTATTCATGTGTTTTTCCCGAGCACACTCTCAAAAAATGGGTGAATAATTCCAACTGATGTTTAAAATGCACAGCAGAAAATCAACTAGGTTACATCTAAGCATACCTTTAAACTAACAATGCTGTTTCTGGGCTATTGGGGATGAAATCCCATTCATGAGAAGTGACCCAAAAGTAGGCTAATTCAAGCAGTACAAAGTCACAAGAGCATTTAATTGATATAAATAATCAAAATGCTTTTATTCTTTAAATGCAACATTAGACGTAATGGATTACTTTTAGTAGTTTAAGGACCATAAGTTTCAGACCACATGTGACTCATCTCAGGACTGAGATATTTCAGTGGGACTCATTAGCTTGCAAACATTAGCATTTTATTTATGCATGGCATGCTAATCCACCTAACGCTGTATGTGTATGTAACGCTCCCTGCAGATCCTTTCACTGTGTCCATCAGGACAGCTAAAGAGATCTGCATAATTCTGTAACTGAACCTGCCATATTTTTAGACTTAGGCAACATGTCCTTGTGTACATCCACAGAGATAAGAGCTTTTGGGTTTAAGGGGGTGCACTGGCCCATCTGCCCAGTGTCACAGTGTGTTTATTTAAATGCAGTGGCTGGCAAAAAAATTCTGGTGAATATTTCAGTTAAAACTTCAGTTCATTGAGTACATAGCTTAAGAAAATGTTTTATCATTTTTTGTTAGACTACTGCAAATCTTGCACAGTGAAGTTCCATAGCTCTCACCAGCTCTTCAATTCAAAACTGTAGGCAGACATTCTGGCCCTTCTTGTCACAACACAAGAATAACCGGAAGCCTGAGTTAAAAAAGTGGCAGTTAAGGTAGCATGAAACATAGCTCAAGTGGGATGTTCTATGTCTGCAGACAGTTTTAAGTGAGCAGTCGTTAGCCAGTGTGCAATTTGCAGGCTAGCATAACCAACTTGACAAGGCAATGGTAGATAAGGCTACGCATCTAATTCGGAGCTGGTTGTTCCTTGGTTCTAGACCTCTGAACTGCACCACATCTCTGATTGTTTAGTTATACATAGAGGTATACAGGGGTAGAGGCTCACAGAGGTATATTAAGTTTGCTATTTAGCAATATCGATAAATAATAATTCTCAACTTCAACGTAAATGCTACGTTAACTAGCATACCTACTGTATTGGCTGTTTAGCTCAAACAGTAGGTTCCTTGACTAACAACATATTATTTTGTCAGAACGGATCGTCACAAAATAAAATAACCCTCTATCTCAAACAGAAATTGGCTAACATGACTACAACATAAGGCTCAGTAATGTTATGTAATAAAAGATTCATTCTTAACAATTTTGTAGATGGCTTTAATGGACAAAAGCAGTCAGCCTGTTGGAGCACAGAAATATAGTTCTGTAGACTGAAACTGGATTCTATGCTGCCAGTAGGTCTAATGAATAGCAACATTTCCACTATCAGGAACAGCTGAAAAGCTTAGGCCTGCCAGTAACTTGGGTGCTAAGTGTAGAAATAAATCCTGCATTGATCTCAGAGATTAACATCCCTCAGACGACAGATGTAACAGCACCTCTAAAACAACACTGACTCAACTAGTGAGGACGTATGTTTCAAATCTTTCCACACAAACTCACTGTGATGCAGCATCCCGTCGCTGTCTCCACTGTGGTCTATATTTATGACACAACTACAGACAACATAAGCAACAACACATCTCTTCCCACTGCTACATTTTTATGCATGCCAGGGAATCTTGTGTGAGTAACTGAGGATGCAGTATTATTTCGTGACTCCATTTTTACCTCCATATGAGACATATGCTGCAGGCAAGCCCAAAGGAAGGCAGGAGATTCCACAGCTGTTTCTCTTAAATATGCAAATTGGTAAAATATGGTCCCAACTAAATATAACCTGCCATTAAAATTTTAGTATTGCATTAAGTAGGAGTATAACGCAATAATGACCCAGTTGAGTCACAACCTCGGGATGATTTAAGCATTGTGTGAGCGTGATGGTCGAGGATGCAGAGAAAGAAAGAAAGGGATGTATGAATAAACATGTGCATATCAATCTAACAGTGATGTTACAGTAGGGTATCGTATGGCTTTGTCTAAGTGTTATGGCTTTTGGCAGGGATCTACCTTATATTAACTCAACAAATTAAACTGTCAAGCATTGCAGAAATGCTTCGTATCTGAACACTAGACAGCTGGGACAGATAAAATGTGAGTTCCCCTTGAAATAACTGTTCTAGCTTGCATGGAGATTTGAGCTTTCAGTCAAACTTTAATTTATTTTCTCAGTCGCCTAACATATGTGCATGTACCATGACATGGCGTGTTTCCACAGCTTGTCTCTCTGGAAACCGTAAGGACAAGGGCCTCTCATCTCCATGTGCAGTGAGAGTGGAGGCTAACTCAGACTGGCAGATGGGTAGAGGGCATCCAGTAAACAGTCACACAGGTCAGGGTGACATTAAAGTGTCTTTACTGGCCAGCTCATTAATGTTGGGAGCTCTCTCTCACATGCTAAGGCAGCACAGTCACATTTAAAATGCAATATGTTGGAGTAGTAGTTTCTAAAATGTGCTCCTTATGTGTATGTTAGTATTTATGATCTTTCTCATAATACTTGTTAATCTCCTTTATTTATTTTTAATGAACAATTTCTTTATTTCTCATTGTTTAAATTGATGATTTAATTACAACAAACACTTTGTAACTGTCAGGCTAGCTGGTGAGTTGTAAGCAGAGTCTGACTCTTAGCACTCTGGTGGGTTCAGTTGGCAGCAATGAAGATGCCCAGCATGCTGTCAACTGCACATTCACACTGACCTCAGACCTGTGAAACACAGCAGACCAGGACAGTCTGCAGTCTGCTGAGCACGGATCAACCAACTGGCCATGACGCAGGGACATGGTTTTTCACAGTGGGACCCCCTGTCTCTATGCAGCTCCCAACATTCACAGCACACACAGTCCAAAGATAGATTTTTTACGTATGAAAAAGGATACTGGTAGAAACACTAAAACTACTGCTGTTTTTCCAGGGTTTAAAGAACTGTTGCTCTAAAAACGTTCCCCTCAAAGAGTGACTATGTAAGAATGTTACAGCCTCGTTCACACTTATCATTTTAAGATTATAACCTCTAAACAAGCACATCCATAAAAATTTAAAGACATTTTTTAAGTCCAATGCTCAGTTAAAATCTGAGCATGCTCAGAATTCAATCAATTTTGGTACATAAGGACAAAGAAGATAAAGTGGCGTCCTTAAGGTCGAGCTACACCAGAATTTTAAATGCACCTTTCAGTTTCGTTTAACTTCTTCTTTAGGAGTACGAACTGTTCAATTCATAAGATCAGAATGTAGACACTTATGAGACAGGGGTCAATGGTACAAATATGTGTTTTGAATAAAAGGAGGTTGTGCGCCCTTTATGAAGGTAGAAAAATGGTGTGGAAGTTGGGAAATTAATTTCCCTCTAACCACGATTTTCCATGAATCTTAAACTAGAGCTGCACAATTTGTCTAATAAAGCTCATAGCTTTGCTCAATTAAATTAACTTGATCAACTGTGATATTTACATTTAAATGCATGTCTGCGCTTCAAAGCAGCACAGCTTATTTATTCAACCATCCAAAGAAACAACACAATATAGCAGCACAACGTATGCATGAAGGCCAAGAGGAACAACATCTTCTGGGCCCAAGATGATCTCACTGGATTCCCATCCTCGTTCAGCGTCGACTGTTAGTGAAAGCAGTGCTCTGTTGTCTTCGTTGTGGGGTAAAAAGGTTTTGGCACATTTTCATTTAATTTTAATTTTTGCAACTTGGAGATGAATTAAAGACTAGACTTTTGTTTAATCTTGATATTTTGAAGGTTTTTACATGAGGGGAATTTAGCAGAATGTGGAAGCAAAAGCAGTGATTTGTTTATTTAAATGTAAAAGTACAACCACTGGTGTGGGTGTAACACTTTTCCATAAATGCAATAAACAATTGTTAACTTTGATCCAAATACTGATCAGAATAAATGTGATTATCATTTTGGTCATAAGCTGTAGAGACTACTGAAATACAGACTACTGAAAATGAATGAAATAATGAAGGCTGAGTCCTATGTCTTTGTGACTTTGATAATAGCCACAAATATCAAAGCGTAAAGAATGTAGTAGATCATTCTGATAAGAGATACTGCCTCTCAGATCAAGAGAAATGTGTGTGTTTGTATGAAGTATTGGAAGGAAAATAAGCCCTTTAAAAATTCCAATATAGTCCACATAAACACGTTAAACTGTTTGGTTTTTATTTTATTTTTATTTTTTATTCTTACTGAAAAATGATACTAAATACTACAAATGTTTTAGCAATTCAATTCAAAATTCGTTTGGAAAATACACAACAGTTTTGTTTTTCTTTTTAGGTAAACTTTTCAATTTTTCAAATGATTAACACTAATGCTCTTAGAATGCAAATAAGGTACCAGAGTGCATAAAAGGCATCAAAGTATTTTGTTTATATAAAAATATTTCAGCCATTTCCAAAGGTTTTGGCTCTGGTCCTATTTAAATGTCCTCAAACCTTGAGTAAAAACTACATCAAGTCCTTGTCATCAGAAAAGAACACATGAGTAGTTATCATTTGAGTTTAGAGGCTGTTACCTGCCTGACATTTTGGAAAGACAAAATATATCTTTAGGTTTAAAGGAGCCACCGGTGCTAATATTCTGAAATCTGTGGGACCCACAGATTAAGTTTATGTATGTGTGTGTGTGAGTGTGTGTGTGTGTGTGTGTGTGTGTGTGTGTGTGTGTGTGTGTGTGTGTGTGTGTGTGTGTGT
>JAQMCX010000020.1:4071280-4101611 GCA_029814765.1 Acanthurus leucopareius
CACCTCTGATAATATTCTTAACTCTGTGTGACCCACAGATTATGTTTCTGTCTGTGTGTGTGTGAGTGTGTGTGTGTGTGTGTGTGTGTGTGTGTGTGTGTGTGTGTGTGTGTGTGTGTGTGTGCTTGTGTGTCTCCACCTGTTATGAGACCGTGCTCTGCTAACGCCAGACTGTCTGAATCACACTGGAGCAAGAAGGCAGAACTAAGGCCCTTCTGCTTTCATTTATAATTCAGAGCAGCGCCACATACCATTTGTCTCCTGCAGAATTACAATTTCATCTCTTCTGTTTCTGGGGAATTGCTTTTACGAAACAGAAAATAGAGGGGGTGCACACTTATTGGAGGTTTCAGGTGTTCTTTTGTAAGAGCTCTTTGGGGAATGAAACAGCATCATGTACGGAAATTTATTTGCAAAAAAGATACAGTATGAAAGCGGTAAAAATTATTCTTAAAATACATAATCAGAGAGAAAATCAATATATTTGCAGCATCTCATCTTCCTTCTGTCTGTTCAACCTGCACAGATACCTCTAAAAATGAATATTCATGTATACAAGTAGTTGTGAATGTAACTGGGCTCATTATGGTGAGGACGTACAATGTTTAACATCACTGTTGTTTGCCTGAGCGACAGATCAGCCACAACAGACCTTCGAAAGATGTAAATGGCTACAAAGACTGAAGGATCTGTGCATGAAATTTTACAAAATATATTCCAAGGCCTTTTTTAGTGTTATCAACTAATACTGCGACAAGGAAATACATTGAAGGGCACATTAGCATTTTATTACCTATTTAGTATTATTCTTGAATGGAGAACCTAGAGTTCATCTTGGCATGCTGAATATTTTGTGAAATTGTATTTCTTCAAGAAATGTTTTAAATTTCAAGAACACACAGTGTACTTGAGTCGTCCGAGGACTTCAAAGTCTTCTCTTACAGTTCTGCTGCCTTAAATCTGAAGGAAACTTTCAGTAGGTTGTAAAATTGGTTCAGCTAATCCATAAAAATGCACAAAAGTCTAATAACAAAGCAGTGCTAGAGTTCAGACTGAGGAAGCTTTTCTTTCCAATGAGTCCCTTTTCAAATTTCTCCATTGTGACCGCTAAGGTTGAGTCTGAGATTCAGTTCTGGGACTCAATTACTACAATAGACTCAGTTTCATATCAAAAAAAGGCCCCCAAAGCTCCCTGCAGTCGTGTGAGAGCCTCCACTTTTGAAAAAGAAAAATTACACCATGTAAAGTTTAAGACAGACACATTTTCAGAGGCCAAAATCAGTTTTACATACAAGTCCAGGGAATCTTGAGGTGTTCCTGGAAATTCAAGTTAAATTGCCAAACTTTGATAAAAATGTTGGGGGGACGTGAGACTTTAATATGTTTTAAGGGCCTATAGGGGAAGAATCTTCCCAAGAAAAAAAACTGTTTGCAATAACGACTCATCTTCTACATGAGGATCAGGGTCTCATATGATGGTTTTTAATACAAACCGAGAGTGAATATAGAGACAAGTTGTAAGTCTGCATAAAATATGTTCCAACCCTGCGAAAAAATAAAACCTCAACCCCTGTATACCCCTGAGAAAGAGTCCCAAGAAATGATTTTAAGTTTACGGAAACAGTGCGCAAAAATCCAATCATGTCCAGTGAGCTGCGAGAATGACACTGCATGTATGTGGGTGTGTAGGTGTGTGTGTGTTTGTGTGTGTGTGTGTGTGAGTGTGTGTAAAGTTGTCTCATCTGCTGCACAGAGCTTCATGGCAGCCTGGCTGGGACCCATTGGTCAACCTGTCATCACTGGTTCTGACTCACCGCTTAACCTTTGTGAGCATACGCCGTTATTTAGTACAACGCTGGCCCCGCAGGGAGAGAGGAACGGATAAATGGATGGGACTGCAGCAGCCCCCTCACCCACCCCCCACCCTCCCCACACACACATACTGTACATACAACACACACAGTGCTTAGCGGCTCAGTTCAGACAGAGTGAAGAAAGACTGAGATTTATCTCAGTAAAGCTATTAATACAAAAAAGAGTTAAATGTGTGACGATGTTAAATAAAACATTGTGCCAGATTTATTAAAGATAAATTTATATCTATAATTATGATCCTGTAAATCCCAACACTATACTATAATACCATATTTTGCAAGAAGTAAATTTGCGAGTGAGCTTTTACCCCAAGCAGAGGGGTTTAAGTATCTCGGGGTCTTGTTCCCCAGTAATGGGAAGATGGAGCATGAGATGGAAAGGTGGTAATGCAGGCGTTGTGCAGGATTGTCTTGGTGGAGAAGGAGCTCAGCAGGAAGGCAAAGCTCTCGATTTACCTGCCAATCAACATCCCAACCCCTAAGCTTTGAGCAGTGACTGAAATAATGAGACTGTACATACAATCCGCTGAAATGAGTTTCCGCTGTAAAGTGGCTGGGTTCAGCCTTACAGATAGGGTGAGGAGCTCAGACATCTGGAGGGAGCTCGCTGTAAAGCCAATGCTCATTCGCAACGAAAGGAGCTAGCTGAGGGGGTTCAGGCATCTGATTAGGATGCCTCGTGGGCGTCTCTCTTTGGAGGTTTACCGGGCATGTGCAACTGAGAGGAGACCCTGAGGCAGAGCCAGAACTTGCTGGACAGATTACATATCTCATCTGGCCTGGAAACGCCCTCAAATCCTCCAGAAGGAGTTGGAAAGTGTTGCTGGGCAGAAGGATGTTGGAAATACAACGCTTAGCCTTCTGCCACTGCAACCTTAACCCAGATAAGCAATGAATAGATGGATGGATGAATGGCAAAAGAAAGATAATGTCACCTGTATAAAATGTTCTGCTTTACATTTGTTGCAAAATACTTCATATGTAACCACACTAGAGACAGCAGTGTCAGTGGCAATGTGAAGACATTCATGGTCCTCAGGGTGAATCTGAATAATCCCTTCCCTTCCTTCCTTAAGTGCAACCACAAGGTTGCCATTGTGGTAACAAGCATACTTCTATTCAATAATTTTTTGGTAGATAATGAAAGTTTTCTCTCATTCATGTTGTCCCCATGCTAAATTATAAAAACTTTGGTGATCCTTTACTTTGCTTTCAGCGTCGTCATCACATAAAAATTTTTAATTGGTCTAAGATCCCAGATGCCTCTGCTGTGTTATGTATTTAGAACAAATTAGAAAATGTTAGCATGCTAAAATATCAGCAAAAGAAGCTCAATGTGGTAAACATTACACTGAACAATAGTAGGTTAGCATTAGTCAATGAGGGCATGTTTGCTACTACATCGGCTAACTATTCTTAATCTTGTTAAATTGTGGATTTCTAAAACAGAGATTGACACATAAAAAGACTACAATTGTTAAGTTTAGTGTTGCTTAGTTACAAAGAGCTGCATTTTCTGTTAACCAAAGGACTTTTATAGCGCTTAGAATTTAAAAATCTGGTCTTTGTATTTGATTTTTTGGTAAGAAATGATATGATGACAGCACTGAATAATATCATATCTGCCACTTGACTTCTATTTTATGTACAGTGGCAATTGCAAAGGAAATATTCATTTTTAAATTTCAAGCATATAAAAACTTACCATTTCCATTAAACGTAATGATCAAATATTGTCAGACACTGGAGATAATATGACTCAAATGAACTTTTCCACAAAACATCTCTGTTCTTGCATCAATCTTGATATTCCAAGTGAATGATGTAATATATAATGATATAACAAATAATAAATAATGCAAAGTGAGCTTCTGACTTGTTTTCTAATCTAAATATGTGGACTCTACATTGGTATTACAAAGTGTGGTTGCAGAGGACAATGTATTTCATGTGACAAAGAATCTAAGCCAAATGAAGAGGAAAACCAAGTCTCATTCTTTTACCCAGATTCACTTTCCTTTATGCCAGAGGTGGAAGTTACAAGAATCATTAGGAGACTAAAATGCAGATATTCCAGCTGGCATCGTACTGCAAGTATTAGAGCTTAAAGCTATTTGAGGTGTGACTTACTGTGTTAGATATATTTTTTTTAAAATTGGAAGATCGGCCAAAAAGTCCAGAGGCTTTTTGGCAGCTGGATAACTTTGCCTAAAATTCTAAGAACAGTTAAAATGATACTGCTGGATTCAGCAGAGCAAACAGCAGCCCTCGCATACTGTCTAATCTTCATAACATTAAAAGACCAGCCACCTGCTACAAGTACGTGTTGCTTCCCCTTGTGATCACTGCATCTGAGAAAAAGACTGCAGTATTATGTTTGCAGACAAAGCCAGCAGTGAAAATAGACCAGCAAGTGGGATCCCTGGAGCTAATTACAAGCCGTGCCATTATTGTCTTTAAATACCAGGTGGGCAGAACAATGACACGACCAGACAAAAGAGGAGAACAAAGGATCAGCCCTGTTTGATAAAAGGAGGACAGAAAGTAAATCCGCAACTAAGAACATGGGTGCATGATGTGTTTGCATTTGTGTGGTCAAACTATTGTAAAAGGTCACTGGCAGAGTAATGACATTCTGTGTTGTTCTGAATCATTAGTAATTACTGCACCTGCTTCTAGGACATTATTTTTGCTATGCTTGATGCTCCGGATTCATATTGTTGTCACTGACTGATATATTGTAATCCCCATAATTTTAATTATTTAACTATGTGAAAAAATGGTTCCATTGCTTTAAAAAGTAAATTAATACTATATCCAATATTTTGAGTTACACTAACAGTTTATCTCACAGTCACCTAGATCTTTGTATCAATTTATAGTTTCTATTACATGTCTGAGTCAAAGTCAGGGTGACTGTTGGATGTTGAATATAGCCATTAAAAAAGCTAAAACATGTTGGTCTTGGCACTGACAGAGACAGGGGAACACTGGGGGACAGCCTGAGGGCCCTTTCAGACCAAATCATGCATTGTGGCGATCGCAGCAGGTTAGTGCGGAGGTGTGGAGAGTACAGTATGGGCCCATTTACAAATGCAAATTAAGTCTTTGTACTCCTTCATTGCAGGGCTGTTCAGTGTTGCTTTGACCTGCCCATTAGCTAATTGGCCACCTCAGCATGACGTCTGGTTGCATTCCTCCAAAAGTTGACTCAATTTCAGATTTGCTGCTGAAGGACTTTCTCTGCACCTCTGCAGTCTGAACCACTGAGCTCTTATCCAACTGCTCAACTGGTGATGTGCATCACAGTTCCAATACAGCTTTCAGAGTGACTGTGTTTGTAGCTTCATTTCCTCATCATTTCCCCATCGCTGTCTTCGTGACCCAGTGCGGGTCATGACACTAGAAGATCGGCACCAAGCTGTCAATATGCAGCGCCATTCTTTTTAACTGCGACTCCAATAATAATGGGGCAGAAAGCATAGATGCTTCCATGTGTGACTTCAGCATGATGATATATATGAGTCCTTTCGATCGATTCATTCAGGCCTACAAGCCAATTATTTCTCCTCACTCTGCGACTGTCCACAGACTTCATTTTAATTACCCCTTCCAGTCAACACTCTCTCATATTCAGTGTAAGACCATATAATGGATCAGTGGCCACTATTAAGTCACGTGTCTCATACCATTCACAAACTAAGAGGTTTTTGTTGTTTTTGATTTTGTTTTTTGTGGAGTGGAAGCCAAATTGTGAATTGGCTTTTAGTGGTTGGCAGATAATTAAGAATTAGGTAAAATATGAGAAATTAGAAATAGATTGTTGAGTCAAGCTGCTATTTCTTTTCAAGTTCTGTCTTTGCCTTAAAAACAATAACCATCCATCCTTTAGTGAGTATCTTAAAAGAATTAAGGGCTGTAATGTCAAACAGTTTGAGGGGTAAAAATGAACTGATTTGGTACAAGGAACGCTTAAAGATTCAGAAATACAACTACTTCCAAAGCAAATTGTTTTCAATGATCAATACTGCTGTCAAAAAAACAATGTTTTTAATTAATTTTTCCCTGCTACATTCATGCCTCAATTCATGCCTTAAAAAATACTCCCCATACAGCAAAAATTTCAGATTCTACTGTGTTGAGGACAATATGTCTGAGGACCTCATAATTGAATTAACAGTTTCATTAACATGCAAAAGTCTTTAACAAACAATTTTACACTGTCTGCTCAATACCAACTTTAAGCCACACAAACTTGGCAGCTGGCTGGTGAACACAGTGAAGCATTTAGCAGCTAAAGAGCCAGGTGTTTCAGTGAGAACGAGTGTAGATCAGAGTAGAGATAAAATCAGATTAAATTTTGGAAAAGGGTGTTCAGAAACTCAAAAACGAATGAATGCTAATGTCATTTTGTGTCTGCTGAATCTAAGGGCATGTACTTGCTGCTCATGTTGGCCATTAAAACTAGAGACAATAAGCAGGTGTTGCTTGTTGTGTTGCCCCCAACTGGCCAAATTACCAACTACTTGAGTTTTGAAACGAAGTTTTAACTTGAGAGGCGATTGATACCTATCAAATCATCTTTAAGGGATCAAAACAAACCACAGGGATGAACATCTACTGAAACATTAAAAAAATACAGACTGTCTTTTTTAAAAAGTCTGTCAAATTCCATTTTTTTTCTTAAAGCTAAAATTTTATTTCAATCCAATTTGTTCCTTTTCAACAAAGTGAGTTAATGCATGTTCTTCTGATGCAAAACTGAGGTATTTTACAAACTAATATTCTCCTGAGAGAATATTTCAATTAAGGCTATGATTCAGTCAGATGTGGCAATCAGGATATTCTGCATTAATTATTAATTGGGTCAGCTTAATTTGAATCAAACGTTGAATTGTTCAGTTGTTTGACTGTATCAGTTTAGTTGCTTCCTGCCAGGACATTTAGACGTTATTAATATTCTATTGCGAAACCGGAGAAGTATCCTAGCTGACAGCTATCAAAGCTGCTAATGAGTGACAATTAGGCCAATAGCTAATGATAGCAGTCGGTGTTGTGAGGAAAGGCAACATTCATGACGATCGTTCAGATTTATTAATTACGTTGTCTAGCAGCACCATTTGAATGGATCTCTTGTGCTGCAAAGCTTTTATCTTATGACAATGCCGGTTCAAGCAAGAACACTCTATTCGACCCCGTCATAACAGCCACGAGAGGCAATGATGGCAGCTTTTAAAGCGAGTGTCAAATTACTTTGCTTATGTGCATGTGAGAAACAGATAGAATATAAAGAGGAAGGGAACAGATAGAAGGAGATAATATGACAGTGTGACAGTGTCTTCTTGTCAAGTGTTTCCCAAAATAAATCTCTCGTGCTGTTCAGGCTCAACAGGATGCTGCAATGATGCCCCATGACCCACGAAGTCTCCTCATAATATGCTGTCACACAGTCAAATATTATTCTTAGAGCAAGCCCCTGTGCACACACACTCCTCTCTTGCTCGCACTCCAGGGCAGCAGAGAATGACAGGGTAACAGTGTCCACTCAGTGCTTCTCAGTAGGTGTCCTGATGGCCAGTATGCGTCAGGGCCAGAAAACCTGTCAGTGCTGCGAGCGGGATCAGTCCGCTAAAAACTAAAAAGTGTCAGTTACCCACAGGGCTGACACAGACCTGTCAGCAGGAAGCTGTTCCTGTGAATCTTAGCTGGCCAACATCTGATACACCACAGTCAAACATGATGGATCACCTGCTTCATCTTCTTAGCAGCCACACAGAAAAAGACGGATGGTATGTCAGAAAAGGGTTACAGACAGGCAGCGATGGGATTCGACAGTGACAGCTAAAGCACATCTAACTAATAATGCAACAGTTCCACGTAAGAATATCAGATCATAAACAAACAAGCACACACAATGCGAATACTGAGTTACTTTTTGGGTTATCATTGGCAATTTAAACCGTTCTGACAGCAGCACCCTGCTTGGGCAAAGCAATGCGATTTAGAGGTTGTTGTGACCCAGCTGTGGTAACTGTATTCACGGCAGTTTTGTTGCAAGCCAATCAGCTGCGTCTTATGTATTCCACATGATGAATGGCCAAATAAGGAAAAAGACAGAACAGTCTATTCTTCCCTTCCTCGATTTCATTGTGGGAGACATAAACAGGTTTGATGGCATAAGAAACAGTCTACCAGCAACGCAAAGAGCTGCACCACTCATACGGGAAAAGATCTGATTATGAGCCTGTGGCACCAGAGCATCATTAAGGAGGATCAATAGCGACAGATGAGTGCAGAGGAGTGACTTCCCTCCCTCTGAGGGGCCATGTCGTATCCCACCATCGTCAAAAAAAAGACTGGCAGGCTCAGCAGACGTGCAGGAAAGCAAATGTTTGTGAACCCACTGCGACCAGAAAATCCACAGAACATGATGACCATATCACCAAGGATCAAGGCAAAGGATAAGTCTGTTCCTCCCCCTGATTAATACTAAAAGACTAATTAATGTATAACAAGAACTGATTCGATATGTGAACATCACAGCTACTCTGGTGCACAGCCTTCTCAAAGAACAAACAATCAAAAGCAGCCAAGGTCCATTAAACTTTAACATTTGTTCCTTGAGTGCCTTAATAGAGGTCTTTACTAGCAGTATCTGCTATAACAAGACCACAAAAACAAAGTTTCATGGGTGTTTGTTACAGAATAAACGAAGCACTGCAACATTCAAGGGACATGGATCTTTGACCGCTAGTTTGGGAGTGGTAAATTATTCAGTCTGTCAATAATATCCAACTCCTGGTGCTTAACCTGCCAGAAAGGCCTCGCTCACTGAGTTAGGCTGCTCAGCTGCCTTGTTAGAAGATTGGTACATAAGTACAAATAATAAGGACCAGACTAAGCCGAGTAGACCCAAGCAGGACAGATTTCTGAAAATCCAGCAGCCAATGGACATCAGACTGTTTTTGCATTGTAAAGACACAATTCTATTCTCATGTGCAGAAAGCTTACTATTTCTAGACAATAGCAGGTGACTTCACATTATGTTATGGTCAATGTAAATTTACCTATTTATTAGTTATTATATACACTAGTATAGCAATGGCTTTATCTGTTGGTCGAGCTCTTAGACCCAGACCGAGATATGTCATCATCTGGTGAATGGACTGGGACTTTAATCCACAAATTCATGGTTGCTCAGGTCATGGAGGATAATGCCTCATATCTTTGGTGACTCTTGCTTCATAACTTTGGTGACTCTTTAGCTTCACTTCTAGCGCCACCACAAGGTTTTGATATGTTTAGGATTGGTAGGTTTGGTACAGACCTTCATGTTCACCACAAAAATACTTATGAATTCTCTGCTATTTATCTGGAATCACTATCAATTTCATCCTTGTACTTTTCTTTGCACATGATAGAAAATACATGATTGTATATGACTGATTTGTCTATTCACTTCTATGCCCCAGAGAAGCCTTAGATGTAATGGTACCAAAAAGTCAGGAGGTCACTCTAGCAATGACAGTGAAACAAACATTACAAATGAGGTTTGTTTGAGTGAAGAAAAAGAACAAAACACTGACAACCCACCTAGCTCTTTAATTTAATCCAGATTTACTGATATCAGCATTGTGTGACAACTTTATGTCCCATAAGCAATGTTTAAAAGTCTAGTGTTTAGGATTTAATGACATCTATTTTTTTATCTATCAAGTTTAGTTCACGCTGTTGGCTTTTTCCTTCAGCTGTATAACACAATGTAACAGCTTTATTACATCTCAGATAAGAAATCTGAGCAGGTTTCTCTCACATTTAACTTTCAGCTTCACAGATATACTCAGTGCAAGGGGAATTCATCAAGTTCAAGTTAACTGCTGGAGCATAAAGAGACACAGTCAAGCTAAAAACACATCAAGAACATCTCTACCAGTGATCTGCTGCTGCTATCACAGTTGAAGATTGATGATGCAGAGCTACATCTAATGACACAGCAATGCTCATTTCTCTGTACTCCAGACAGGTGAAACAGCTGTGTCACAATATTCCCTCTTTTAGCGGCAGCTGAATTAGTGTGGCACTAAGATCGAGACATTCTCACAATGAAACCAGAGGCTGGACTTGGTTGTATTTAGAAATGTCAGGTAATCTGTCTTTCAGGGATGAAAAGGCAGCCGTTGGGGATACTCTTGTTTCCTCTGAAGAAATCAATGAAGGAGGTGGTTTTATGTGTTAGAAAACAGAGAGAGAAACAGGTTTAAGGTTTAAAACATTTAGAAAAGGGTGTAAAAAAGCACTGGTTCTTGAAATGAACAAGGTAACTATATGGAAGCTAAAACCACACAGCAAAACATACTACGAACAAGAAATAAGAGTTGAAACAATTAAGAATTACATGAAGTGTACTATCAGGCAGCATATACAAGTGTACCATACAGTACATTACTACATATTCATCTCTGGCATACACATCTAGGCATCATGTTTTATGGGCACATTTATCACTGGTAGAAAAACAGTCTCCGAAGGTCTCTCCACAACTTTAATTTTTGCATTTTCTGCAACTCTACCCCATATACCTTCCTTAACTCAGTTTTCCTTTTTTCTTCCTTCTTCTTCTTTTTCCATCCCACTCGTCTAAATGAATGGGCGAGTGTGTGTGGTGAGCTATCTGTGGAAGGTCGGAGGAGTTTTGATTTATTTCCACAGCTCACCAAAAGTGACGCACTGACAGCCTGGATTGTTCTGTAGCCATGATAAATGCCCCATAAACAGACGCTCCAAGCCTGTTAAATGTGCTAACTGTGGATCCACACGGGGCCAGAGAGGAAAAAAAAGAGGCTAGATAGGCAATCGCAGAGTGTTCAGCTCTGCTCTCATTTCCACATTAAAGCTACCGGGGTGATAGGATAAGACTGGTGATTCCAGCCAAAGTAGAACAAATGATCCTTTCATGCTTGCTCCCCTAATGTGGTAAAAATGTATTAACATCGTTTTGTTAAACAGTCCTGTGTTATGATAATCCTGCACGACACAATGTGGAGAAATCATTACTCACATTCATAATGGGTTAATTAGCTGGTTGAAAAACACTTGCAGTCCGTTTCCTTAGACTACCTGAGAAGAGGAGTCATTTTAAGACTCTGCTACCTCATCATTACGCACTTATCACCCGTTTGAGTATCTCTGTCTCCATCCACACACCCGCCTTAGCCCATCTGAGTCAGCACTGCCTGTGTAAATCACAATCGCTGGCTCTTGGGACAGAGTGAACCGCCTGAAAAAGGTGTGTGTCGTCCTGCCATATCCCTCCAGCTTTCTGCTGCCTTCAATAGGAGGCATTTAAGATGGCTGAGTGAGAACGCCTGGGCGACAGAGCTGAAAAACAAGCAGATAAATCAGCCTCTGCCTACCTGGGGCCTTTAGCGCCCATCAGTCAGCTAAATGGGCAGCACCCACCACAAATTTAAGCAAATCTGCACTCCAGTAGGTGGGTGGTGATGTAGGGTGTGGGATGGCAATGTGTGGTTGGTGTACTGGGAAACATAAATAAATAAAAGCATATCTCAAGACTTTAATATCTATACTGGATGTTAGTAAAAAACTATGGACCAATGGATTTAGACCAAAATGTCAGCACTAAAAGCCACAAGCATTTGGGTTAAAACTAGCTTCTTCGGAGACTTGGTGGTCACTAAAGAGCAATTTTAGAAGTGTCACACTCTGATTTTTCAACGATAATGGCAATCTCTAAAAAATGATTTGACAGTTTTGTATTTATTCTTACCAACACAGCATCCAAAGGCAACAATAACTTGAATAGATGGTATTCCATAGTGGTTTGCGGAAAACACTCCAAACTCTAAAAACAACTTGCTAAAACTTTAAATAATTTATTGAGCAAAAAATGGGTTAGTAGTGTTGACAAAATACATCAACAATTCCTTGATAAAAAAATTCAACCTAAAAGATAGCAAAATATAGATTGTAGGGAATCACACAAAAAAGTCGTCAAAACTCACACTGAGCCATAGCCTCAAACTGCTAGACTGACTCATCAGCAGCCATGACTTTATGAGTTTACTGTAGCCATTCAGTATTTTGCCACAGGGAGAATTGCAATCTCACAAAAAACAAGGACAATCTTGATGCAGCTTTAAAACTTTTGCAACGTAATATCAATAGCACAATATCTTTTGTGAATAGGTCCTTGAGATGAGGCAGATATTGGTGATGATGTGCATGTCATGGTGCTATTAGCAGCTGCAGTCCATTCTTGCATTTGCAAGAATTTTCTGCATAGACAAGGACAGGAAAATGTATTGATTATAGCAAATAATATGATTACCATATAATCAGGGCTACTTAAAGATGGTGTATATGTTGAATAAAGGGCCAAAAATTAATTATAGGCACTTGTCTCCAGTATGAAAGGTCAGACTTGCTACATACCCATCCATCAGAAGGTTCACACTGACTTTCCATGCCACATACAGGGCACATTATTTAAGCATTAGTACTGAACATTGGCTTTTTCCCCAAACTTTGGGGAACATTTCCGCTTTATCTCACTGTGTCAGAACAACAACTATCAACATGCTGCCTCTACACCTTTGGCTAATGCTAGAAAGTTAGCTACTGCATGCGTGCCTAATTCCCATTTCCTGTAGTCTAAACTCTCTTACTCTCGGCACGGTCGATGAGGGCTCCATCTTATCCCAGCTGACACCTGGAAAAAGCGTGGCCCACCCTGCACAGTCTTTGGTATCACACAACTGCAAATAAGGTATTATCTAAGCTCATCTGCACAATAGCTGATGGAAGAGTTTGCCTTCCTCCGAGCTCAGTGGCAGATTGGACTGATGTCATCCTGCAGGAAGTTGGGCTTTGGGGAGGCTTCCATCTCCCACAGGCCCTATCACTGCTCTGCAGATAACTGCAGAAGAGTGTGGCGTTGATAGATGCTTACAGATGTGACACTTAACGGTGCAGTCAAACCTCTTCTCTTTCCTTTCAACCATGCATGTGCTCCCTCCCATCCTATCTCGCAGGTCAGTGGTTCTGATCCTCATCACCGCAACAGGACTCGAGTGCTGGGTGGCTCTGGGTTGTCTGGCAACACCATTTGTCAAACCTGCAGCGCTCATGGCAATTGGGCACCTGACACAAGCTTAAAGGCATATTATTCCATGAGCGTCCCCTGTGCATGTTGAAAAGCCACCGCCTGTGACTGCGCCAAATGTCCACATGAGCGTGTGTGCAGTGTAGGAGGAGAAGAGGGGGGGGGGGGTGATGTGATGTGATGGTGTGAGCCGGTTCAGAAGCGCTGTCTTATTAAATTATCTCTCCGCCTTTTACAGCAAGGCCCCCATCCTTCTCTTTCCATCTCTCTCCTAGGCTAAACATTTGTCTTTCCATTCATGGGTGAATTTGTATTCCACTGAGATGGGTGCCTGGTGGCAGACTGATGGTGGTAGAGGGGGAGGGTGGGGAATGGGTGCAAAGTCCGCATTCAGGCTCCCTGTTTTCCATCTCACTGCTTGGATTCAGCACCCAACAGGCAGAAATACTGAGAATCAAAGCTTCTACGCAGTTGCTTAAATATGGCTTCTGATTAATGCAGTTTTTTATTGTTTTCTGCTGATCACCAAATATTATTTAATGTTGTTCATTATCAGCATAATGTTTTTTTCTGTGAAGCTGAAAATTTAATTAAATATTGCTGTATGTTTTGGATTCTAATTTTTTTGTTGTAAATATTCTATAGAAATAAGTATTTTTAAATTTGTCTCAACACATTAGACTGTTGGCATGTGGCTTGATCCTGTATGTATTTCAGTATGTTTTAATTTGGCCTAAGGAATATAAAAGAAGTGAATTATTTTGTCCTACTTACAGTAAGGTGCAACTTTTTGCTGTTAATTTGACCCTGTTTATTCTTATCTTTAGAAAATGGCAGGGTACTTCCTTTTTTCAAACACACCTCGTGCTGTCTTTTAGTACACTGTCATAACCTGCCGTGATGGAGTCGACCCCTCAGAGAGCTTCGTCTGATTGGCCAGGTGACTGTTTATTTAGCAACACTCCATTAAGTTGACACACTGACTCATATCACAAGGTGCACCACTTTGGCTTTAATCAAATTGACAGATGAGGATCTGTAATCAATGGGGCTATTTACATAATGCCAGGCTGCAAAAAATAAATGATACCACCTGTTCTGACTATATAACCACTAGGAAAGGAGAATGGGAATCTTCCAGCAGCAGGGTAACGCTGATATGCTTGTTTAACGTGAAACTCAACATTTTTCCACTGGACTCAGACTCTGATGTTTTTGACTTGGAAAAATTGCATTTTGCACTCTTGGTGTAGAATAATGTACAAGGCAAACTTCATTTGGAAGCACTGCCTTCAAACCACTCTCAAACAAGTTCAAGAATGTAACTATGTGTGATAGTTGAGCTTTCATGCTACTCAGCTGTAATCTAGTACAATAATATTGTTTTTTATGTGGATATGTGCTGATAACTCTACTCTTTCTCTCAAAAGAGAACGGATATCAAGAGTTCTTCAGGTTAAACAAAGGCTAAAAACTATAAGAGCATTATTTGTGATAAGTATTTAAATTGAGCCAATTTATATTAGGAAGTCCTGTGAAACTTAAAAGTAAATTTAATCGGAAAATTTACAATCACCATTGAAACATACTGTATTTAAATAATGAGAATTTTGGCTTTTAATAAAAATCAACATGATTTTTAGTTATAAATAATCCTCCATAATGTTTTTAAGACACAATATGATATTTCTCGTTAACTGGTAGCTGTTGGCAGTAATTTGCAAAAAAACTTAGCAGTGCACCAGCAAAAGGAAAGGAAGAAAATCAATGCTGACTGGGTAACATTAATGAAAACAATACAGGTTTTAATACACGCAACACAGTTTGCATGCATGCATTCCACATTTCTGTTGTGCCTGTAATACATCTTGGTAAAAAAATATTATGTGTTCAACTCATTGTAAATTCAGTAGCCTTGTTTTCTTATTTAAACAATGTTTGGTTAAACAAAATTTTAGTTGGATAGAAGCTGAGTAAAATACTTACAGTGCAAAACAAGAGCTAATATCTGCATCCTAACTTTGTGTGTTCCATCCTGTAGCGTCTCGTCAAACATTTTCCCCCTTAGTGTTTCAAGCATATGATGACAAGTAGCCCTAATAGTTTTTGGGAGGACGGCATAATTTTGTCACAGATAATTAACCTGATCAGCAAGTAACCTTCTGAAAAACAATAGCCAAGAATCTCCAGGGCTGCTCTGCTGACATTTAGACTGTTTGTAAAACTGTCCACCCCTTTCAACATGACAATGAAATCCATGATCAACAAATACAGTATAGTGGACATTTTCTTTATACTTTTATTCTAATTTTTTATAACCTGTAAGAGAACAACAGAATAGCTTCCAGGCAGATTTTTACTGCTGAGGCAGAGAATTAAATTACTTTAAAAAACACAGAAGCTCAGACGAAAGCTTTCTGAATCCATGCTCACACCCAGACATATCAATCCAAAGCATATTGCAGGAGTTTAAGCAATAGTTGCTCTTTATTTGCAAAGTTTTTCCTAGCCCCTAAAATCTCCTCCTCCAAAAAAAAAAAAATAAAATAAAGTTCCTTGTATATCAATGTCACAGCTGTTATTTATTTTAATTTCTTTTTAAAAAAAGCGGCCTGAAAAAAAGAGAACTGTAGCTTCTGTGAAATCAAACACACACATGCTGAATATAATGTCCACATTTTTATGGAAAAAAGAGCTAAAAGAGATATGTCCTCTAGCAAACGAAGACAAAAAATAAGAAAAACACATTCCTTTTATCTCTGTTTGTGTTTCTGGTAAAGCTTGTGTCAGACTGTCTGCTTTTGTTTTGTTTTTAAAACAGCTTACCACGTTAATGTAAATTGTAGCACACTCAGTGAATTAGTGCCATCCTCTGAACCCAAGAATGGCGTTCAGCAGAAATAAAAGGATGTGTCACTACTAAAAAAAAACATACTTGCATTATTTATTTGCAATTATGCAGTGAATTTCACCATATATAGTTTTACCTAATTGCAGCTCGGCTGATGTGATTGTGGAGCCCATTGTGCCCTGAGACAAAACCATTTACTAATGGCCTCTGTTTGCTCCCCATTCAATAATAATAATGAGCCTGTAAACAAACAAAAGGCCTTCAAACAGATTCTGGTACATTCCATGTTCTCCATTTACTGGAACTTGTGTGATCAAATATTCATAGATTTCTGTGGTTGCAAATCATAAAGTGGGATCAGGTTTCTCATGACTCACAAACGGCTGAACCCAGGCAAAGCGAGCAGTCGCACACTGTTGTATATGATGTTGTTAGGGTTTTTCAAAATGTACCCACTTAACATTTTTAATCCCAGTGTAGGTAAAGCGAATGTATTTGTAAGACTTGAGGGAAAAATTACATATTCTGTTTCCCATATTTCCCATTTTTACTTTCTTTACTGCATTTGAGCAAAGTTTTCTTGTAAATGAGTCAAATCCTGTCCAGTGCTTGTTAGTGTGGGACCAGCCACTTCCAATAGATCTTAATGCACCTTTTATGTGATTTTACAATGCTTATTGGACTATTCATTAAAATATTTACAACACTTGACTGCCGTACAATTTTTAACCTACAACTCCTGATGGTTTGTTACACAGAATACAAGCACGATGGCCGGAAATTGGAACTCTCAAAAAATACCTGGCTGGTGATTGGAAAAATCTACCATCCATAGCGGTCTATTACTGGCTGACTTCAACTATCAGATCAACAAACAATGTAAGGATCAGCACTCTTGAAGGGCTCTTTATTAGCTCTTTAGGAGCCACCATCGCTGCTTTCAACAATGCTGGTCGTCACACCCAAACTACGCTGTAGCTGCCTGTAGTTCCTTGCAGGATACTGATTGGTCAAAACCACTGTGCATCGGACACAGGCGCATAGCTTGAAGCATGTCGAGATAAGTGTTGCCATTGTATGATCTCACAAATCCAACTGTCTCATGAATTAATTTTTCAGGGTCCCTCTAAACACACACAAGTTAAATTGTTTGTGTGAGTGTGGACGATTCCTCCTCCTGTGACATACAGTATGTTAACATGTATGTGGTTTTAAGTACAAAACAATAAGTGACCATTCAGTTAGAGGGGTTATTACCTGTGAGAACTCTTCCTGTCTTGACATGGCCTATACCCTGGGTTTTTACGGTTACATATTATCATTTTTAAACCCTAAATCAAGGAAAAGGCTCCATGTTTAGTGCTCAGGACTCTGATTGAGGACAGAAGTGAAGCCATTACAATTTCCTTTAATTGAGTATGTTTTGAAAAGGTTAGCCGAAGGAAAGCCACAGAATGATGGTACTCAAGAAATTTTCTGTAATCTAGGCAGGTGAGAGTCAACTGTGTAGTGGCACTTTCATCTTACTTAAAATAACTGAGGAACCATCAAGACAACCAAACACAAGTGGGCCTGTGCCATATTAAAAAAACTGCTGTAAACCAGGGGTTGGTAAGATTTCGTTTTACCACTGCTCCTGGATGAGATCATTAAAATGGGTGATATTAAACTGAACACACACACACACGCACACGCATACACACATCCACATGCACACACACACACACACACACTGTGAGGCAGCACAGGTCCTAATCAAAAATTTATTTGAGTCCTGCATAAATGGCCATGCCACGCATAGTTTAGAGTTTAAAGTATCACAAAATATTGCTTAACTGCTCAAAATATTGTAACAGAAATACATCATCGTCCTCATGCTTGGAATGCTAACACCTGTGATCGACCTCTGCTCCAGAGTAGCCCACGTGACCTTATTTACATTTACTTAATGCAATGTTGATTATTCATGTAGCAGAACATTTCAAGTGGCCTTTTTAGATCAGCAATGCAATAATCTATGAAAAAATCTTCATTGATTTGTCATTTCTTGAGGACAAAGACTGACATTTGTGAAAAATACCACCTTTTGCATGAGAAGTTAAAAAAGACTTACAGTATTCTAGAATATGACAAACAAAGGGGCATAATGGCTACTTTGTTTTTATAAATAAAGACTGATTGAAATTTATAGCAATTATATTATACTGAGACTGAACGGAAATAGACATGGCAGCACCTGTTCAGTAAGATGCCTCAGGAAAAAAAAAAGAAAAGGTATTTTTTACCTAAAAGTGTTTAGTTAAAGATTATTGTAACTTCAGTCTGTCATCTTCTAGGTGAGTTTAATGTCTCTATGCACCAATAAAAGAAGAAAATAATGAAGTTTATTTAGAAAAGAATGGTCAACATGTGTTACCATCAACACATCCAGAAACTACTTTCTAATAAAAAGCAAAAATTCTCTAAAAAGGTGGAGAAAGCTGAGAAGGAAATTGCCTGAATGATCAACAGTTTAAACAACAGGATTGCAAATGAGCAGCACTATAAAACAATGAAATATATTTTCTGTACTCTTAAGCTTGTTATTAAAGTAAACAAACATGAATATCCCATTCTTAGTCCTCAACAAAGCTTTGGCCATAAACATCACAGCAATGAAATACAAGTGAATTTTTTTAATAAGCAAGTTAAATTCATCCACAGCCTCTCTAAGTGTAAGACTTACAGAGACACAACGGTATTAAAAGCATCCAATTGGACTAACGATTTCAGACACAGGGGAAATGCTTGAACTATACCCGTAATTGAGCCTGTGATAGTCTTTGCAGCCCTGATAAAGGCATCCTAATGGGCTGAGGCAAATTATCTGGCTCATAATCAGCAAGCCTACAGTGAACTGGACTGGAACTGCAAGACTACCTTTATAGAAATAAAGACAAGAGGAAATAACATCCACTGCAATTGTCTTACACACTTAATGTAGAATATCAGCCAAAAGACAGAGGCATTTCAAACATCTTTCCAGCAGCTTCACTTCTGGGAATGCTCCTAACAGATGAGGTGCATGTCAAATGCTAAAATATCTGAAGAACAGTCAAGTCTCTGTGCCTTGATCCCCCTCTACTTCTGTCTCAATAGATTCTTACATTTCCATGCTTGATCTTCTGTTGCTTCATTTTTTAGATTGCTTTCTCTTTGCAAAAGCAGGACAGCCCCAGCTGACTAATCAAAATGCTGGCAGTGCCCAAAGAGAGGCCGGGAATCTCAGAAAACAAACATCCGCAGTAAATCAAAAGTGATTTCAGAGGATGATCACAGATGGTGCGACCGAAGAGTGCTCCTACAAATTCTGCGCATCCCCGGTGAATCACACATTTCCCAAGCTGCTGTCTACACTTCTCCAAAATAGTCTGTAGCCCATTATAAATGCAAATAAAAACATGGCTTGAAACCAGTTTTGGAGGTTTATGCGCTAACTGACAGGTAAAGAGATGACTCTGGAACCTCGCAGATAAGTGTGATTGGCAGGCAAACAGGAAAATATCACAGGGGGTTCTAATTTAAAGAAAAAAACAGACGATGGAAAATCTATAAAACAATGTAGTCCATTATGCTTAAAACTTTTTCTCCAATTTCACAATAAGAACTAATGATCTAACAGACATGCAGTTACACACGCAGGCACACACAGGTATGACACTCACCCCACTGCAGAGGAGCAAGCTGAAGGTGCTCCAGCACCAGCTGGTTGAGGACTCCCTCCACACTGGCCTCTCCACGGCGTTGCAAAGAAGGGTGGGTATGGTTAAGGACAAAAGCATGAAGAGGCTTAATGCATTCCAAGTGTTAAAGACATTAGAACTTCTGCTTTTCACACAGTTAAAGCACTGGGATCTGGATAAAAAGCATCATGCTGTGTACTGTGATATAAAATAAAAGCTAAAACAGCACCCAACATAACAAACTGCTGACCACAGCTTGGATTTTAGCAGGAGGACCTTATAGTCATCCAAAGAGATGTAGCACCACTGCTACTACTACAACTAATGATGATAATATTAAAAATAATAGAAAATAGAAATAATAATTCAATAATTAAATTAAATTGCATTTTGGATGATGGGGTTGCAATCACACAGTATTAGATAACCTAAAGGTGCAGATATGAAGGCATCCAGGATGTGCTGAGGTGGATTCTGATCCAATCAGAAAAACCACCTCTGGAAGTCAGGGATGCGCTGTGACCACATTAAGGTGCATTTTAAATCCACAAGCAACAACAGTGGAGGTGGAAAAGAAAAAAAAAACATAAAACAGTACTTTGTGGCAACAGACACTTGAAGAATTTGATGCCTTCTCTTCACACTTAAGCTCCTTACAATGACTCTATTATTTTGAGTGTTTCACATGTACTGATACTTACATTTCTTTAAGTATTTACATGTCTTTACACAATTATCTTTAAAAGTTTATGAATAAAATTACACTTTCAATACATTTAATTCAAATAACAGTCAACTTGTCCCTATGAGCAAACTAATATTTGTCATTTCTTTATTTCAGAGTACACATGGTAATTTTGAAATTTTCTTTAGTTCTTTTCCTTGACTTATTTTCTCCCTTCAGCTGCTGTTTCTGGTAGATTTCTTTTAAAAGCTTCATCTCCAAGCAATCACACTCAAATTTCTTTGGAAAATGCATATTCTAATTATTACTGAAATCAAGGAAACTGCAAAGGCAACCAGGGAAAACAGGCATATCATGCCTGACATTTTAAACTTTATTCACAACCTCTGAAACTTGAAGCACTGACAAGCCCCTTTTCAGCAGATTCTTACTGGATAATTAGTTTGGCAACAGAAACAACATTAATTTGAGTATGAGGTAGTCATTGTGTGTGTTTTTGTCCTTTTCAGTGTGTGTGGTTTACAATAAGGATTCTAATGATGTACCCAATCCAGTGATATCATGGAAATAACGATTTTCATCTGAATGATCGCAATTGAATGGGCTCAAGTCAATTTTTCAATTATTACATTGCTGACGTCTTACGAATACCACTGAATAGGTCATAAAGACTTAAGATTCTTGTATTGGTAGTATAAAATAAGCATTGTGACAGCCACAAAAGTGGAATATCATAAGTGAATGTGATGAGATAGATCAAGAAATGGCGAAGAATAGGTGCTTAGCACAAACCAAACAGGCACTAAAGATGGCATTGATTTTCCCACTTTACAGCTGCACAATATGCAAAAGGGTGAAAATAAAATTCCCTACAAATGTTAATTTTGTAATGCATTCATTTAGATGTCAAAGGTACATGGAAAGCATGTTTCTGTAACCTGAAGGTAACATTAAACTGATCACAGGGCAGGCGATCAACATATGAATGTTGCATCAAAACAAACATGACTGTCAGAGAGCAATTACCCAGATAATATGTGATGATAAGCACACCACCACATTTACACAGCTGACATTTGGAATAATGGGTGAGATGAGTAGTGCCTAGAGCACCAAACCTGTGTCTATTAACCTTTGAGGCAGAGCACAGTATGCATGCAGAGGGACCAGGAGACAGAGGGAAGGCACATAAAGACAAAACACACTGAGCTGAAAAGTGCTTCCACTATTCCTGCTGGATCAGTTCCAAACTAAAGTCTGACTTACAAAGAAAAACATGCCACAAGATGCACCTGCATCTCATTTGAATCAACAATGGTAAACAAAAGCAGTGCTGTGGCTCTGATTACTCGATATCACCACGTGTAATATTTCTATTTCAAGGCTTCAGGGGAGCTGTTGGGTAACAGGGGCACCTTGCAGAAACATTATGTCTTTATGGTACAGCCTGGAACATGATGATCAGTGGCATTTGACTTTCTGCTGCAGTCCTCAGTGGATGCACATGCATGTCCACTCCGGAATGGACATGTTACATCATATGGGTATGTACATTATATGAACCGTAATGACCCCACACAAAGAGAAGCAACACTTTGGCCGCAGAGTAGCTTTATACTGTATGATCCCACAAGAAATGGACACACACGAAATACTTGCTGCCTGTCTGATTTAACTCTTTGGTGGTTGTATTGAAGACCTTTTGGACAAGATTTGATTGTTGTTATTGGGTGAGAATTTTTTTTTTTGTCTCCTTTGGTTAATTGACTACTTAACTTCTTTTGGGATTAAGGTTAGGGTTACTGGTTGATGGCGACCAAAACTAAACAGTTGTAACAACCAAGGTGTCAAAATCATATCTGTGTCTTAAATCAAACTCTTAAATCGAAGGGACTGACTATGAAATAAACCAGTGAGAGACGCTGTTTTTATTTTTATCTGTTTTTGTAAAACAGGAGTATATTCTAAAATCAAGCACTCTGTTAACTTGTATATATAGCATCGTAGATATTTTTACGTATTCCCTGTATTTGCAACAGGTTTGAGCAGTCACAGAAAACGTACCAATGATCAACATGTTTGTCCACCTGCTACACCCATTGTCAACAATCATACAGTTTTTCACTTTTCTATTCAATGCCTGCAAAATTCTTTATCTCATGCACAACAGCACAACAGAGCCATGGTTTACTTCATGTAAAAAAAACTTAATGGGAAAACAAATGCCTTGGAAGAGTGCCACATCTCTGCTGACTAAATGCTTCAAGTTTTCTACTGTTCTTTTGGTATAATGCTTCCTGTTTGCAGCTTGCTTGTAAGCTATACTTGCAACTTTTCAGTAAAATGGCTTGTAGTGAAACACAATTAGAGTGAGTGGGTGGTTCCAGACCCAGGGAGTCTCAACAGTCTGGAAGACCGTTAGACCTAAGTTTAGACTGAGAAATGGAACACAGTGCTGCATGAGGTGTATGACTGAGCACAAAGTCTTAACTTTATCCATACAATATCAAAGCAAGTGCTTAAGCGTCCACTGAAGTCAATCTATACTTGAAGTAACACAAGGCCACTTCAGGCTGCCACAGTCTTGGAAAAGACTGCTTAAAAGGGAGTTACTATAATAACAGTAATGCTGTTTAAAAGGGCTAATTAGACACAAATGAAATTCAACACACAAGGATGATTCATGAAGTTGGTAATGATCTCCTCAAGGGGAAGACACACACATAATATATTGCCTCCTGTATGTCTGTTTTTTCTCAGTGCGTGCACTCTATACGTCTTTCCCTATGAGTGAATCACCGCACTGAAAACAATCAACAAAACAGGAATAATATAGTAAGCAACTCATACACTACAAATTAAAGTGGATATTCTTTTGCTCAGAACCAAGTGAGTGCTTCAGAGTGTGACATGCGGTGTGATCAAATCTCTTATTTCCTTAGTTTTTCAATGTCGTAAAAGGGAAATCCACCCCGAAGCAAAATTTACATTGTGCTACGGCAATGATTTTAGACAGCTGAGTCACTCTCAGCACACAAAGAAATGTCAGTCTGTGCAGGAAATGATAATCTCAGAATTTAACTTGATAACATCATGCCACAGTTCTGGCGTCGGTCCATTGATGCTGAAAATATAAGTGACTTAACATAAGTTCTGTCTGAGTTGCCATTCAAATTACTATGAATTTATACTTAAACACTTTATTTAGGGCTGTACATTTGCGTAATGTTCCCATTTATTTTTCTTTTAGCCCTATAGCTCTGAAGAATCACAGAGGTTCTTTCACTACAATTTTTTTCCACTCTAGATGTATTTGCTGCAGCCTGTTTATATGCTTTTGAAGTTAAAAAGAAACTTGTGAAAATTCACAAATCACTTCTATAATTTAAAATTCCAAACAGAAAAGAATGAAAAAAGGGGCAGATTGAGGCTCATTTTTTCTGCAGTAAAGGGAGTGCTATCAGACATGCTGCTGGGAATACATTTGTGTATGTCATTTTCTTTCTTCACTCCTGCCTACACGCTGCCAAATTACTTGTAGATAAAACAGTACACATAATGATGGGAGTGTTTATGCCTTCATAAAGAGGGAAAATATAATGGCAACTTCAGCAGCTCAGAGATTGGATTCATCATTAACTGTGCACCAACAATGTGACAGGCTGTTCTTAAATCTCTTAATATGAGCAAACTTACTGTCAACTGCTGAGTTTTGGGCTGATATAAGGCGCTACATGCATAATGAAGACTTTTTATCTACAGGAACATGTCAAAAAAAAAAAAAAAGGACATAAGCTTCACCAGGATTTAAGCAATGTTTGCTCTTCTCACCGGTAAAATAATTCAGATAGCCGAGGGCCCTGCCTGACCTATTGAAAGTCATCAAAAGTGAGCCCCCAAGCCTGCTACACCTAGTGTACAACATTAATACAGTCGATGCCTGCTAATCTTTCTTTTAATCATTAAACCTCTGTAGTAAAGGCCTTTTAACTGTCGTACTTCTACAAAGCAATGTGCCTCCATTTGTTAGCCAGTATAATCTGTTTTGCTTCCCTGCAGGACGTAGGAGAAAAGTACATTTGTACTGTTGTGTATTATGCATATGTAGCAGCCCATGCCACCCAAACATGTTCTAACATGTTGTGTCAAAAGGTAGGAGGGTTTGGATTGGAAGCAGACAGATCTTTACTGCATGAACAAACTACTTACATCAATTCCATTTCTAAGACAAAAGCAGTGATACAAAAGAATTTTATCACAATGTTCTGAGAATATAATCATCAAGAATTCTTAACCTATGATCGTTTTGCAGTGTCTAATATTCTGGCATTCAAAACATTATTGTACAATCAATATATGATTCGAGGGCCCAATAAAATGTTTGTATGATTGACAGTATATAGGAGTTGGTTAATCTAGTTCTCTAATATGATGCTTTCAGTTTCTGATTCATTCAGTCAGTTCAGTTCCACTAGCTCCCCCTGTTCTAAAACCATTGGGAAAAGACCTGTGAATTTTTTTTTTTCTTTTTTAATCTAAAAGTTTTAATCCACATTGGTTAAGACTAACTGAAGAATTTTCATCCCTGAGGGCAGTATGCTTACAGTGATGCTGTCAAAGATTACACTGGATGGACTAAAAGCTTGCACACTTTCAAGGACCTATGGGGGATATGTTATATCATATTGTTGTAAGTACATGGCATAATTATGCACAAGCGCACACATACACACACTAACACATCCCTTTGCAGTGGCAAAGTGACAAGTACTTAGCCATACGCTGTCCCAGCTGTCAGCGCAGGCGAACAAGTACCCTCCTAGCCACAGGGCCTCCAGATGTACATAAGATCCAGATGTCCTGTACAACTGATCTGAGGGATGTCAAAAAACAACAACACTGAAGTGACACAGCGACGAATAAATCTGTTAAACCAACGATTTCAGATTATTACCTGGTTAACGGTTCAGTTGAGACAAAGGTATAAGTATAAGCCTTTAAAATCTACTGTTTTTTGAGTAATCCTAAGCTCAGGCTGGCTTCCCAGACATAACTCTACTGTAACATGTCACCACTGAAAGGATATGATGCTCCAACAGATGCCCAGCTTGCTGTTGATCTGGCAGCCCTGGGCATGCTGTCGCTCCTCCTCCAGCTGTTTGGGGTTGGTGAAGCGAGCTGTCTCCTGGTCCGGCTGTGGCAGACTTTCAAAGTCAAACTTGTCAACCTGGATGGCCATCCTGCAACAAGAGATGAGAATTATTTACAAACTTCGACTTATATAACTTCTGACTGATCATCTGTCAGAAAAAAAAAAAATCCACAGTAGCATTTATAACAGTCTGGAAATGACAGTTATGTAACTGTCATTGTAACTTTATCATCAAGTTAATAACAGTTCTAACAATTACTCGAGTTTGAGTTGCAAGCAATTGATGTTTTGTACATCATTTCTTTAAATAAAGAATTACTAAATGGAAGGAACGGAAGAACTAGGAAGTTTGCTTTCTATCTGTCACCAAGTAAAAACCGTCAGTAAGCATTTTAGTTCACACAGGTTATAAGAAAATAGTTTTGTACCCTTGACCCCTGTCTCACGACTGTCAGAAAAGTATTTCTCTTTTTCTGAGCAGTTCACACTCTGACAGGGAAAGGTTTAATTGGTTGCTCTGTATTAGACTCTTTGGTTCTTTGTTCCATCAAGGGTCAGCAGTATTAATATAGCTTTTTACCGGTCAGCCACGTAAGTGCACAGATCTGCCATTTTAGAGTGAGACAGGTGGCGGGATTCCATTGAAATGAATAGATTTTGCTTCTTTTGACCAGGCTTTTACTGCACTGAATGCAAATGAAGAACATGCACTGCATCACAAGGTAACAGTGAAGAACAAAGGTCTGCACAGTGAAGCTACTCGTGAGTTCATTTATATGAGTTCATTTTCAATTAAACAACCCAGGTGTGATGTTCCAAGCTACTTTATTCTTTCTTCTCTTATTGTTCCACTTTGGTCCAGCACCAGCTTTGAAGGTTCCTGGAGGTGCGCAACCACTTTGCAGCATTCAAAAAAAAAGGAGCAACAAGCAAACATGACTGGAAACAAAGGCAAAAATGAATGAAATCCTAATTTTAAAACAAACCATTTTAAAATCAATTAGTGTGAAAAGGAAAGAACTACAAAATTGACAAAAATATGTTTAAGGTGAATTTTACATTCAAAGAATGACTTTTTTCTTTCCTTATATGTTTGCCTTAAACTTAAGTAGATAACAGTCATCTTCATCGGGAGAATACTTACAGAACAAAAACCTTGCTTACATTTCTGCCTGATGACAACCAGTGCAGCTTTGTGTGGTTTGGAAAGTGATAAATGATTTATTCAGTCCGAACAAACATCCTCAGGTCCCAAGCTCTCCCCTCTACACTGCAGGTATGTTATTTATTAACAAGAGCTGGGGTGTTTGTTGCCCGAGGTTACGCTAAGGGTCATATACAGGATTCAAACTCTTAGTGTACCAAACTAAGCTGAAACCTCAACTGGGCTCATATTAAAGACCCCGAAGCCCTCCTCTATTTACCCATGGAGTATATTCAGGTCCTTCATTCAAAAATGGAAAAAAACAATTGGATGTAATCTTTCTCTGACTGTGTAAACCTGTAGAGTTCAATCCACAGACACTGGAGACAGATAGCCTGGGAATGGGAGGAGGAATATGGAATGAGGTGAACATCATCCAATCTCCCCTGCATAAAGCTGTTTATGATGCAACTCAAAATCTTACACATGATCTGCCTCAGAAAAATATCATAAAATACCAGCAAGAATCCAGTGTTAACAGGGGAGTAGCAGAAATATGGTGACAAGCTAACCATTTAAATCACTGATGGCAATTTACAACAAATTATCATAAACACCGATATCTGTAACTGCTAACCAGAGTGAGAAGGTGTGGATGTCACATGGATGTCTGAGAATCAGCTATGAAACAATTCCTTTGTGCTGGCAGAGGAACACTTTTGGAAACAACAGTAACAGCTTTCGGAAACCACACCGTCAAGTTTTGTGAAAAAATCAACAAGGTAAAATAACAGCTATGGTGACTGATGCTGCTATCGAGGCTGTTTCCTGCCTGACACTGTTGCTCCCTGTTAGTTTGTCAATTTTTAAACATGTGGCAAAACTAGGCTGCTGGCATGGAAACATAACTTTCAAGTGATTGTTTAGTTATTGTGATTGTGAAACTGAATCCACCTCCTCTACATAGAAACAAATTGAGTCAAGGAAAAGTCAGACAAGATGAAAATGTTGTATTACAATTGAAAGTTCTGTCAGATTTTTTTTTAATATGTAGCTAAATTATTTGAAATTCAAAAGTCTTTGCACTGTTAAGCATCGGCACAATACAGCAGCACTTAACTGGAGAGGAAAGTTGTCTCAGGTCTCTTACGTGTCATGATGACTGATAGGCTTTGCTTCAAGTGTTTAAAGTGAGAGACAGACACCATGAGAGTCTTCTTCACACAGAGAGAACGGCACATAAAAGTCTCACATGTGGTTCATTTCTCCATGCAAACACTGCTTCCATCATTCCATACTTAGAGAAATGACGAAACTCGACTTTGAGGTGGACAGTTAACTGCAAATTACCTGCACATCCACCTCGACAGGACGCCAACTTGCAATGAGAGGTTCCTATAAAGTAAAGTGTTACTCAGAGGTTCACTTCCTGCTTTATAAGTCTTGAGAATGTCGGCTATGACGGGCACCTGCTGACCAATGCAAATGATTTCTCACTCGATATATTTAAAAGCTGCGGTCCTCCTGTTTAGCAATTTTCTTTCTGTTTGATAAAACACAGTGAATCCATGTATTGATTCGTAGGTTCATCTCTGAAATTTCAGTTCAGAGGCCACCACAGCTCCTTGAGGAGTCATTTTCTGATGCACTTAGAGGAAAATAGACACATCACAGTTAAACTTACTGAGCTGACCAGTGCTTTGATCTGATACCTCTTAATAGCTGTATCACTAAGTAATCATATGATGTCTTAAAACAGGAAAGAAGTTCATATAAGAACTTTAGCACAGTATCAAATCAGAAGTCATCCCATAATAATGGATGATTTGAAAGAAAAGGTCCCATTCGGGCTCTTTTTCTGTATCTTTGATGTCTGCTTGGCCATTATGTTACTTTAAATCAGTGAGCACATGCTTTTCATTACAGGTGACAGGTGACTTACTGTACTGGGAATAATTAATGAAATTACACTACAAGAAAAAGATCTTTTGGTGAGTCCAGAGACACACATACATCAAAGTGTGGTGGAGGAGAAAAGGCAATGCAATTATCATTTCAGAGCCTTTACAACAAAGCAGGACACAAATTAAATAACAATTAAGACTTCAAAACAAAGACAATGGAAAGCTCCTGCTCTTCCTGTAACACACGCACATACAGACACACATTCACACACACACACACGCACACACGCACACACACACAGGCATACATCCCCCCTTTGAAGATTAGTGGCAGTAGGCTTATGTCACTGACTGAGGACCATCTTCAGATGGTCACTGCTTTTCATTCAGTCGTCTTCAAAAGCACACATTACACACTGAGTCTAAAAATATCAAGTTACAGCAATGCAAATGGACCCTAAATAGGAAGACGCTGTCTTACAAGGCCTGTGACTGTTTTGCTTTGGATATGTAATTACTCAGAGCCAAACGTTCACACCCTAAGTGACACTTCAAAGGGGGAACAAAATGGTAATGAAGGTTTTTCAAGCAACAGAATAAATATTTAGCATTGTGGCAATTCAAACGTATTTCATGTTTCCTGTAAATTAGATTTCCTGTAACACTGACTTTAAATACAAATTTTCCTATTTGTAATTTTATTTATTTTATGATTTAATTTAATTTTTAAAAAAATATTTTATATTATTTATTATATGATTTATTTTGGTGGAATCAGATTTTTCAGTGTGAGTTATTTGTCTGTATTTTCTCAGTCAGCTATTATTCATTTTAAGACTTCTAAGTTACACATCAAAACTAGTCTCATGAAGCTGACAAAAACTGAGATAGAGTACTAACTGTACAGTGCTAATTAAACACTAACTGAATGGTTTAATATTTGAAAAGCATGTTTAACGTTGATCTTCAATGGAGTTTCATTTACTTAACGATGAACTACAGCATCACAGCTCCACAACTTCAGCAAATGACAATCATTTAACTTCATAACTAAGATATTAAAGTTTCAAATAACTCTGGTTCATTTTTAAAGTATTTAAAAAAAATAAACATTGAGAGAAGGTCCTGACTATGAAATATCCTATAAAAGTGTTTTCATAGTCAGTTAACTTTGTTTTATCATTATCATTTGGTCATTTAGTTGTAAACAGCATAAAAATGTGATGCCTTTAACAGTTCTCAGCCAAAGCAGTCAAAATACTGTTTCGTCCAACAAAGTTGGCCTCTGTGACTATTCAAGTCACAATAATTTTTAACTAACAAAAAGCAACACATTAATACAAAAATAACCATCAACAATGGTGATAGAACTGTTGAATAATTTTAATTTGACTGCCTCGTCAATTAAATAATTCCAGCACAAGTTTTTGTACTTCTCCAAAATTGCTTTCGTTGCTTATGAATAACTTGCTTAAAAAGCAGAACTGTGAGACACTGAAACTCATAACTAAAAACTAGAAAAGAAGGATTGGCTCTGGATGTCTGTTCTTTCAAAGGTGACCATTCTTAAGACTGCTTGTTGTTGATCAATGGGGCAAAAGTTGTATATGAATATTCCCTAAAGTTAACCTCAGTTCAAAAAATGTGGCAGTACACTTTTGTGACAGGGCTGTAGAACTGCAGCAAATACACAATAAGCAAGTATGCAATGTGCACAGGGTCTCAAGGTAGTGGCAACTTCACAGCAAACATCACTTCAAACAAAGTTTATCTTTTTTCTCTGCAATCAAACCTGATGTAACCTAAAACATGCACAAACATCTCAGAAAGTTTATATGACCTACTGATGTACCGATACAACTGTAAATAAAAGACAA
>JAQMCX010000020.1:4103340-4165278 GCA_029814765.1 Acanthurus leucopareius
CTATTTTTTATGAATCGTCCCTGAATCGGATCGTAGCCTGTGAATCGAGATTTGAATCGGATCGTTTTGTGAGTGAACGATTCACACCCCTAATATATATATATAAATGGAAAGTAAATCCATATTTTAAGTGCAGCAAAGACTTCATCTAAACTCCTCAAGTACTCCTAAAAGACTTTTTTATTAAGGCAGAACAGCATCAACACACCCAGCTCTCCATCCACCACTCCTACCACTCTTCTTTTTCTATTGATTTGATTGTGGAGTCTTTCAAGGATTAGGCCATATCTGGAGACTAATCTAGTCTATTACAAGGCTTTTAATAACAACCTGTGTGCTGAGCTGGAGCAATAGTGGAACATCTCTAGGCCTAATTCCCAGCCCATTGCGCCCCCAGCCCCCCCCCCCCCCCTCCCTCCAGGCCCTCACTGATAACAGTCTGCTTGGCCTTCATTTCCCTGGCCGAGAAAGGCAGCAAGGGTAGATGGGAGATTGGATGGATGGCTGGATGGATGGATGACCAGATTTTCCCTCAAAATTTCTATCTATTCCAAAGGATGATCAAAATTAATCCAACAAAGACATATACTGATAGAGAAGTCGATTTCCATGTTGCATGGGTCAGCTGATGTGGCTTTGAAATGTCCTTGTGACATTTTTGTGAGTAGCAAACAATGTTATATTTGTTTTCAAGCCTGTATCCATTAAATATTCTGATGACATCTGATGAGCTTGGCTCTAAGCGAGGGGAGCAGCAAAGCAGAGGTGTGGAGAGGAGATTTATGCTTGCTAAGAGCAAGTTAAAAGCACACAGCAATGGGAACAGTCACATTCATGGCTCTGCCCTGCATGTTTAAACAATCTATTTTTTAAAATTTAAAGAGATAACACGAGATAATACACTTAACTGCACTTCTGCATTCACAGTCAAACATTATTTTGTGCAATCTATGCACGCACTATAGCAGAGCTTCGTGGTGTTCAACCGGGCAGTTAAGCATGGAAGAAAACCAGAAGGAAGGAAATTTCATCCATTTACAGTTTTAGCACTTTCAGCATGTTTGATGATGAACTGTTTTTTGTTTTTTTTGCAGAGGGACCAGTTATGTATTTGGGTGTATCACCAGCTCCGCATCACTAAATATCATCCTGTCCACTGGGTGTGACTTCTGACACCAAATTGCTAATTACCACATTCTGCAATAAGCTGTGGCAGTGAAGCCTTTTTTAATGGCACTAATAACAGCAGCTTAGGATGAGCCGGTCACAGTGAAATGACCCCTGCCTAATTAAATGCCGTGTTGCCTCACACCCAAAGTACATGATAATCATATTAAAGCATATGGGGTCACTTTTATCCAAGCACTGTGAAGCCATAAATCATTTCAGCTGTGAGCTCTCTAAACTCAACCATGTACATGAAATAACAGTGAGCTCCATCAGTGCTGTGCGGATCCTTTCTTCCACTCAATCACAGTTGCACTGTTGCCTCTACTATACTGCAATCGACTGTAAAGATATTTAACTTATTTGTGTGCAGGGTTTTACACTCGTCTTGTGGTTTTACTACAATATATGCTGGTTTTTCTCTAGTGTGTGACTGTGAGCACGCTGTGAGCAATGTGTACAGTTTGAATAATGCCCTACGCAGCAGAACAGAATATCAAATCATTTGCAACCAACATTTTATCAGAGCCTTTTTGCATCTTTTTTTAACAGCCAGTGATTGTGTTATGTCACAGGGGAGAAGCAGAGAGCGAAGAACGTACCGAGTGTGTGTCTCTGTGTGTGTGTATGTTTTCACAAAGAGGGTTATTTTTACCTCACGTGCAAGAGCTTAAGGGCGGAGATCCATAGAGGCTTGTGCAGAGGCAGGCGAGAGCAACAGTCTATTTTTAGACTGCGGCTGACTGGAATGTAACCCTTTATATGCAGCGGCTGCAGAGGCAGCGGCGCTCCATCCATCCACGTCTCGCTCAATATGATGAGCTGAGGTAAAAAGAAATCCTTACTGCCAATTACTGTGTGTGAATAAGTATCGAAAAATGCTTCTGTGCAGACAATCTTCTAATGCTCGGGCTGTCATTTAAATTGAGGCTTTGTAGACTATTACCAGGGTTGACAGAGTGAGCTATTTTTGTCTCTGCTGCTGAAACCCAGGAGCTGTTTTAGGGGCATTTTGCCATTATTAGACATCACGATAGAGAGAGCCAGGGCATAGGGAGAAAGAAGCGAATTACATGCAACAAAAGTTCCCCGCTGGATTTGAAGCAGGGATGTTAAAACCTGTATATAATAACATTTTGCTTGATGTGTTACTGTAAGTGAACTGGATAATAAAAGCAAAGGGCTTCATGTAACTTTAAGGTCAATGAAGTTTCAGTTGACTGGAGACGGACATTACGGTGAATGACACAATTCTGCTATATCACTCTTTTTGAGGATATCAATTTGATTTTAGTTTCCAGAATAGCAACCATATCAAAACAGGATTTTGTCAAATGGCTATTAGAAGGTGTAAGGCTTGTGATACACTACTGTACAGAAGGATATGTACGAGGGAAAAGATCTTGATGTTCTAGCACCTTAACTCACCCATCTCCAGACAGCCAACGGGGCTAAAACGCCCTCTAGGGAACACATTATCTCGAGAAATTGTGAGAGGAGGAAAAAGAAAAATCTCCTGCAGACGCTGAGAAAAAATGACAGCGGTGTGAAGCAGAATCCCAGGGAGAGGCCGAGCAGCAGCAGATGTACATCTCAGCAGTCAGCTCTCATCTTTGTCAGAAAACATTGTTTCTAAGCCCTTTTCTCAGAGGATACAAATATATTTTTATAAATGAGACTGTGTACTATTTCAACTGAGAGAAAAAAGGACAATTTTCAAAGTTGTGAAAAAATAATCAAATGATAATATTCACAGAGGACTGGGAAAGTTGAAGATGGGGTGAACTGCTGATGCATTATGTGCTCCGCTGCCTTAAAAAAGTATCACATGAAGGGGAAAGGTGGTCACCATGGAAACAAGCTTTGTTTGAAAAGCTCCTGCAATGAGGCGTGTCTGCCCTTGTGCACACCGATCTGGCTGAGCCAAAAGCCATGGCGAACGGAGAGGAGACATGGCTAAAAATGAGAAATTGCTGCAGTGAGCACTTACCCGCCTCTCTGCTACTACAGGGGGTATTACTGAGCCCGCTCTGCAATGATAATGGTGGACGGCAGTGGTAACTACTAGGGGTTGATGTTGTGATGGATGTAAACCTCCAAAGGCCTGTTTAAATCCCCTGGGAGTCACAGCTGTGGTGTTGATGCAGAGAGAGAACTGGGATCAAGAAGGTCTGAGAGCAACCTGCTGCTGGCAAGGAAACATGCACTGGATGACTTTCAAGACTGAGAGCCTCCACAGCACTGAATGCTATGTTTATTACTATGAAATGCTGAGCTTTTAAAGATGATGTTTAGCTTAAAAATAAGCCACTCACTGCTACAGCAACCAAGAAATCTCTACATGGATTTTTTTCATTTACAATGTCTTTGTTTAAAATTGAAGAATTTTTCACTAATTTTTCACTAAAATCAAAAAAAAGAAAACAAACATTCAGGCATGCAGCCCTGCACATTAGTCCATATTTGTGATGTTTCTTTAGACGTGCTTGCATAAACCCCCAAAAAGGTAGGTAAATTTAATTTTATGTGCATTTATCAAAACGGTCTAATGCCAAAAAGACTTAACTGTAAAAAATGTGGTACAGAAATTTAGGCACTTACTAGTGAAGACATAATAATAATACTTTTGTGATTAAACCAAAATAACATGGTCTCCCAAAACAGTGCAGTTGGTTTGCTTTTAGTTTTTCACACTTATGAGCAATTTAATACTTCCCCAATTTCACCGTGGTGGTAGCAGACACATACAAGAGAGACATGTTAAAACTTGTGCAAAATAAATATAACTGTTTGATTCACCATAGATTTAATTAGCCGAGATGTCTTTTAAATTTTAGTGAACTGACCCTCTAAGCTCATTCAGAAACTGTGACATCTTGAATTAACATATATTTTCTTTATATATTCATTTCTCTTTTTTTTATACTGTATTTTGTCTTTTCTTAAATTATCCATCTGTGTGTTGTTGTATTTTTACTCATGGTGCCTTTTCATTTTTTTTTTTTTTTAATCTTCACTTAATGTAAAGCACTCTTTTACTTTGTTCTTTTGATTTGTGGATTATAACTTAAGTTTATCAGGGTTACTTAAAGCTTGTACAACACTTTATTTCTGTGCTGGTGATAAATAAGGCAAAAACTTATTAGATAACAGGCTAATGACCTTAGGAACTGTAGTTTAACTGAAAATGAAATAAAAAATTGCTTCTTCAGCTTTCCCTGTACAGACTGTAAGATTTTGTTCTACGAAAAGCTAGAAAGTTAAGACAATTTTTCCCAAACACCCAATTTTGATGCAACATCTGAGCTGCTGTCTAATGAAAAAATAGAAGGAATATGTGGGTAGGAAAGTGAAAAAAAAATGGTAACAAAGAGCTGGAAGGACTGGAGAGGACAGAAAACAACAGAACCTCCCCATAAATCTTATACACAAGATTCTCCAATGAATGGTGTAGAGAAATCTGGCATATGCTGATGATGGGCTGAGTGGGATCATATCAGGAGGAGTGACCCAGAATGTTCTCCCACTGACACGACTGACAGCCAGAGACAAGTGCCTCATGACCCTGTGCTTCAAATCTGATAATTAGATACTCTTCAAACACTTGCATCAAACCCATCCTATACAAAAGATTCACCCACTACAGTCCTTGACTGACTTGGAGTCAAACCCATGTAATTACAATGTTCAAGAACTTGCTTTATGGAAATGACTTTTCAGCCTGACATCTCGGACAACATGTCTTATTTTGGATTCATATTAATAACAGACACTTAAATTTGCTCTGTCTCATCATAATTTGCTCATTAGGACAAAGATTCAGTCGCAGAAAGGTCAGGGCTGTCTGACGGTACAGGATCACTTCCTTTTGCCTCAGATGGAAGAATATCAAGTATGTGAGGGGAGCGCGGCTGATTTGCATGCTGCATGTGAAGAGCAGTGACCATTAGAGCCTGATCATTTTTCACAGTTCAAAGTGGTTAAAAAAAGCAGCCACTGAGGAATAATTGGAGGGTGAATTAGTCATTTTGCCAAAACCAGCCTTTGATGTGCATGGTGCAGCATATCGATGAATGAATGTCACATTTTACAGTATCACTATCAAAACTATGGTGTTCATAATTTCCTCAGATATCGAACAGAGAACTTTTCAGTTTAGATTTTCACATGTCATTTTGATATGTAACTAGGAATGTCAACAAATAATCCATTTTAACTGTTAAAAATTCAACCAATTAAAAAAATACTTAAAAACAGAAGAGAGACAGAATGTGCTAGGTGTAAATGTATCTAAATGTAGTGTGTTTTTTTCAGTAGTATCTTGATGTGAAATTAAGTGAATGTTCGGTGAGCTCACTTCTAACTCTCCTGACTGCGTAACTAGGTGCTATCGTTGAATCCTTCCTTGAATCCATAAAGAGATACTGGGAAAATCCCACTTGATCCAGTTACTCGAGGCTCATGTCAATGCCAAACTGACAGCTTCAGCAGAACAAGATAAACTGTCGAAGGCTGGGGGGCTGCACATCAGACAGCAGAGAGCATCGCTGGGAGAAGAAGTCCTTTACAATTTCAGTTCTCATAGTGGGGTCTAGAGACCCACAGAGGTCCCCAGAAAATGAGAATAATTTGAATCATAATGATTTAGTAATACAATGACAGAATGTGTGACTATTTTTGTCAGGGGTTTCATTTACTTTCTGTAATAAAACATCTAATAGCAGGTTTTTTATCAGATGGGGGACCAAGTGTCAAAATCTTATCAAATGGGGGTCCCTGAACTCATTTGTTTCAGTTTCAGTTCTCATCAGTTTAGTACCTGACATGAAAAGGTGTGCAAACAACTGCGTTACAATATCAAGATAAAAAAATGTACAAGTTCTGCAACATTTTGTCCTTCTACAGGTGTAAATCCAATGTACTGGTGGAGATGAATGCTCCTAAGTCCAAATAAAACCACATGGTCAACCCCTCTTTGCATGTAAGTGATTTCAGTGTGTTTTTTAACATTGTTGCTTATACATATTTTATTAGTGAAAGGAAGAGGAAAAGGTCCTTGGGGAAATATCGGACAGGCTTTATTCATCTCAGTTGGCTGGAGGGGGCGTGTCTGTGTATGATTGACAGCAGCTGGCAGGCTAAGGCCTGGCACTGAACGCCAGCAGGAGAACGAGAGACTAAGTGAACAAACTGTAGCTCGCATATCACAAGTGGACAGCACGTTGTCAGTGATATTAAGAAGTAAGAACAACACCAGCATCTAATTGGACCCAAGTGCACTTTGTAGGTGCGTTTACGTGCTGGTAGATGTGCTACAGCCGGTCAGCTAATTAGACATCTAGCTTGCAAACTGACGTTAACAGTGTAAGTTACATAAAGAAAAGTCTATGGCAAAGAAACAGTGGTTTTCAAAGTCTGTCACTTACGTTATTTATTAGGCTGCTGTCTGGCTGTTAGTCATTTTGATTTTATGCAGATATAATGTTGCAAAGATTTGACTAGTTGTATGGAAATATCATGAAAAGCAAATGTAAAATTTACACTTTCAATAAATTTCCCTCCTTTTTTCCTCTCGAAACTGGTAAGTTTCAGGCCTTTTTCAGGCTTCAAACTGGCCAACATGCTTTGGGTTGGGGATCATGTCGCGGCCTGTTGGTCTGGTTTAAGACAGTGCTTAACAGCATGTTTTGCTGATGGAGATTTAGGTTCCACGCGCCTGATTCAAATGAGTGGGTCATTACCAGGTTTCTGCAGAGCTCATCATTTGATATCAGATGTGTTGGAAAAGGAAAATATGTAAAACATGAAGGGCAGAGGGTTCCAAGCATGATGTCTGAGTAGGTATAAGAGGTTCAATCTGCATCACCAAGGACTCAAACTGACAACCGCAAGATCTGCTAAGGAAGAAATCATACATGGCTTCACACTATGACTTCAAACTAGAGCCACTGATTGTCATTAGTGCATCTCATTTACGATGAAAAACACTTTTTCACAAATTTATTATCTTTAATATTCATAATGGAATCAAAGCATGGAGTTCTAAGGCACAGCATAGTTTAGTATTACAATTAAACAAAGTTTGTTTTTGTGGCAATTACAGGCCACACCAGTCATTTGAAAATGCTACAAAGAGGGAAAATGTTCATTCTGACATGCAGCACTGTTTAACAAATACCCAGACACTGACTGGTTTCTGTGAATAATGTCTGTCCAAGAATAATGTAATGCCAGGAAAATGTGCCAGATCTAACCACAAAATAAAGTACTGGTACACATCCTCTACATGCCCTCATCTCTCTGTTCTGCTCTGTTCAAAGCAAACACGAAAAAAAAAAATCTAAAATTTGAGCATCAATGTGTGGTATCACAGCAGTCTTTGGAAACCTTGTCAGGCTTCCAAACATCAAAGTGACCATTCACATTCTGAGGTGCTCCACTTTTTCTTTCATTGAGCCATTAAAGAACACCATCAAGGGGATAAAGACTTTGTGAAAGACATGCCTGTGAATGATATGAGAAGATGAAAGCAGCTCTCTGATATTCACCTGGCTCCTCTCTCCACATATCGCCTTCGCTGGGAGTGAATACACACTGTACAAATTCAGATTACTGCTCAAACACAACTAACAAGATCTTTGTGTTTAGCTCGAGCATTAAAAAAATGTGAGTTATAAACTGTTGCTCTCTACTACTTAAATGTATCTGTACAAGACAATGGGAATAGCTCCCTGCTGCCGTTCTCATGCTCCCCTTATGTGTCTAGTCCAGAAACTATTAAATCTACTATTCAAACTCTTCATGCATGAGGGCTTTCTATCCCTTTTCTATTTGTATAACCACGAAAAAGCTCAATAGAAACAATTAAAAACTGTTTGTTCTCCAGGGAAACCGCTGATGATTGACAAAGTCATTTTCGTGACTGTCGGATTGAAACCTTAGCTCTACCAGTCCTGGATGGAGACTCCAGGAAACATCTTGCGCCTGACACCTCATTCATCACAGAACAGGAAAGAAATATGAAATGACAGGGCCATCTGATGTCAGGAGAGGATAAGTTGAAGAGACAAGCACAATATGGTTCAGCAGACGGAGTTCTACGAGACTGTGGCCCTGATTCTCTCTGTATGCATAGTCCTACCCCACACTGAATAATCTGTTCGTGCGCTGGGTGTGTGTCAAAGGAAATGATCAGCCCATCACAAAAAAAAACTGAGATTGGGTTTGTCAAGAGAGGCCGCCTTGCTTTCTCTGCCTCGGAGGGGTATCTGCACAAGAACTGTATGTTGTGAAAAGAATCAATATGCTGGATCTGAGCTAATCTTCTGATAATGAATTTATGTCTGTCAGACTTCCAGAGAAATCTCCACAGGAAGGAAGAGCTGATTGTTGGAGTCAAAGACAACGGCTGTGTCTATGGGGAATGTCAGTCAAAGGAGGAAAAGACATCTAAGTCTATATATACATCTGCAGTTGGTGCCGGATTGGACGTTTTTTGCCTCAGAGGCACATTGTGTCATACAGCGTCAGTCTCTGGAGCAGCAGGGCTTTTAAAGTCAATTGTACTACCGGTGCATTACGTATTCTGACCTCCACTTCATTAGGTCCTAATGTATAATGTTGACTTGTGCAGTCAATCCTGTCAATTGGGGGAAATATATCAGTAACAGATCATCTGACCTACAAGAGCTAAAAACATAATTTAAAACCACAACAAATAATGTAAGACTATCAAATGCAAAAGTTTGTCGGACATTTTTTTTTTTTTTTCAATGAGACCAGTTACAAGTGTGTACTCTCTTGTTTATTGTCTCTGGACAGTCGTGGAAGAAGTGCTCTCGTCCTTTACTTAGGTCCAACTAAATGCACAATTAAAAGTTTTCACAATTTGTCCCACAGAAAATTGTCTTTGTTACTCATGTATTTATATTTTTAGGACCTCACTACATTGTAAATATTGATGAACATATAGGCATCTTTTCATTGTTGCAGCTGGTGGAAGAGGACCAAGGTTTAACTGCTTAAACAAAGTCAAGTAGTTCAGACCAGTGGTTCACAAACTACAGATTGGCCTCAGTTGTGTGCTGAAGCCTGAAGAAGTTAGTATACTCTTAAATAATGCCTTTAAATGTTGTCTTAACAGAACCCATGTTGCATTTCAAGGTCATTTGAGATTCTGAAAGGTATGGTTAATTTGAAAGTTCACTTCATCTTTCCTCTAAATTCCATGAATCAAAAATTTCATTGTCAATATTTTGTTGCCTTCTAATTTGAGGAAAACAAACAGGGTGCAGGGTCAGACTGGGAGAAGAATCCAGGCTGGGAATTTAAGGTCAGTCCAGGTTGCTCTGTCTTTAACTGCGTGCTCTCCAAGCACTAACTGAACATTGCATTAATGTTTTCTTTGTGTGAAATGACAGAAAGAGATCGTATCATCAGGTTAAAAGCAGACAGGGGGCTGATGGTCTTCATTTCTGAAGAACTGCAGCTATCCTGTGTCTTTCTCTCTCTCATTCGCCTGTTTCATTTTCAGCATTTTTAACGGTGGCCTGACACTGCAGCCCAATCAGCCTGCCAAGCTGACAGGAATTCTCTGGGGGCTCTGGATGGCCGTACTTGGCCACACCACTTAATGATGTACATCAGAGGGAGTTAAAGGAGGGTGTACTCAATGCATACCGAAAGATAAGTAGGTATATGCTGCATACATGCATAAACCCTGTACTACACCACTGGTTAGGCCCTCCAAAAGGGCTACTAAGGTGAATCTTGGGTTTTTAGGATGAAAAATAGGAGGGGAAAGAGTGCTGTGACTCAATTCTGAATTCAGTTTTCAAATTGACTTGATTTTGGGAAATTTGTCCTCATTTATTGAACGTTAAAGGTGAAATGTTTCTCAAATGAAACAGCCAACAATTCAATGCCATGAATGGTAACAACAAACCCCATTCAGACACTGCTCTTTTTAAAAGACACGACAAGGCAGGAAGGCTGGATTCAACTTATTTCATCTTGAACACAGTTTTGTATTTTATGACACTATTATGTTCATGTTTTTTAAAAGTAAAATCTTAGTCTGAAAAATACATATGTCCGATTAATGTAGTGAAGTAAAATTACAGTAAGTACATCTAAAAAGTATAAAAGTAGCATTACCTGTAAATACTTAGGAAACAACCTCATATAATAGATGTTCATATTCAACTTTTGATGGTACTTAAAGTCTGGCAAAGCTTTGCATAGTGCCACTGTTCCTCAGGCAGAACAGTGGGTGGTAAATGGATAACCAGCATGGGACCTTGAGATCAAAATCTCTTTCAAGAGACCTCTGAAAATGCAAAAAAGGCGGCACATTTGTGCCTTTCTTTAGCAAATATTCATTTATTTTCAGTATGACTTGTTTATTCAATGAAATACTACAATGAAAAAGAAACAAACAAAACCTCTCTGCACTGATATATATTGGAGCAGCACTGTAAGGAACAGAAGAGCAAAGACAGATGTGTGGTACCTCTAAACCAGCCATCATTAAGCAGTGATTCCACTATGGGTTTGAAATCACTTATACTAACTCAAATCCTGATCTGGCCACAATACCTTAATTTAAACAGGCAGTGATGTTTGAGCTGAATTTCAAACTGAAGCTCAAACAGCTACAAGCTACTGGTAATTAGAAAAAAAATTATTTACCTTCATACAAAACCTTTGTTGAAAAGTAGCAATATACTACACTAATGTTTTAGCAGGAATACATAGAACTGATTGCGTGCACATTTTGGCAAAGTAATAATGCTGTTACTGGTACTAAATAATTAACCAGAGAGACCGGCCACGTTAAAGAGAGATGAGCTGCATAATGGCCCCCTGTGTGTGTGTGTGTGTGTGTGTGTGTGAAGCCTCTGTGGTCAGCTCACAGCCCTCTAACTATCATGGACGTGCTCTGCTGTGGAAACACTGCAGCAGATTTGTGGCACTTTGTCTGTGTCCCATGAATTTCAACCTTATTTAGAAAAAGGGAGTATGATACACTAAAGATTCATCATCTTTAGACATATTTACAGGCAAATAACAAATCTTTCTATTCATTTGGTATTTATATGATCTTTGGAGATTATATGAAACCACCTAAAAGTCTGTTACTATGTTTATCATGTATTTAAAATCAGTTATATGAGTTAAGTGAACTTCCAGCAGCATATTCATTCAGCTCATATTTTTAAATCAACACATTTAAGGTCAGAAGAACTCTTACTTTTTTAGTAATCTGAAACAGAAATTTTAATAAAATTAACAAAAATAATTAAACACATTTATTTAAAGTCACTGATAAAACATTAGCTTGTGTGATGTCTTACAGTTTATTTTGTTTATATATATTTTTTTTTGTTATTGGGGTAGAAAATTTTGGTATTTTATTCTTTCAAATGCTATATTGTATCCTTTAATACCAGTTTAATAATATCTTAAATAATGTTACATGTAGCATCTGTACTCCCTCAAACAAAGCTAACACTTGTCCTGCACTTTCTGCAAAAAAAAAAAACAACCGAACAAACACGTTTGTTTTGTTGTTCTTGTTTCGTTCTTCTACAAATTTAGCATTGCTAAAAACCCTTGCACGCTCAATTCTTTAAAAAATAAGGGCTAAATAAAAAAGAATCTCTGAAAGCAACTTTTTAGAGACTTCTGAAGTTATTCTTTTTGAGGAAAATATCGGTTCCAAAACGCTACTAAGCTTATCTTAGCAGTTCATTTCTGAACAGGAAAGATTATTTGGAGTGAGCCAAGTGATGAGCTGTTTGGCTCCGTCTGAAAAGATCCATTTCCACCCCCCAATTTCCCTCATATAATAACATTCCACCCCTGTGGAGAAAAGTCTATGACTCACCACCAGTGTACCTCTGCTTGTGGCAAAGGATGCACTGGAGAGAGAGCACTGACAGGAATCATAATTTGACACTTTCCAGTGAAACGACAAGCAGAAGCCGAGAGAGAGAGGATGAGGTCATCTACAAAAATGGCAAGAGTGTGTGATGATGTGCATAAACATGTATGCAGATATATTTACATGTCAGTGAAAGTGAAAAACAGGAGAGGCATATTTGGGAATGACTTATTCGGGACCTAGCAAGTAAACACATCTTTTATTATCCTTTACAAATCAGGGATTTCCTCCAGGTTTTAGATTTCTGGCAAAGGAGAAAACTCTAAAAAAAAATATTAAGACTCCCATAGGACACTAAAACTGAAAGTCAGACTTATCTAATTGTTTGTGGTGAATCAACAACTCCTCGCAAAATAGTGTAGAACCCCTAAAGCTACAAAAAAATTGGGAAAAAAGCTCCATAGGGGCAATAACTATCCGATCTGCAACTTGCTAGATATAGTAGGGCCAACATATCAGATCAGTCGGCCACTTTTAAAGCACCTGTATTCTCACATTTACATGGTCGAAGGAAAACAAAGTTTGTCTACAGTTTATTATAAACAGTTGTCAGTTGACTGTTGGTTCAGTCACCAATATGCATTTGAAAAGGTTCCAGTGTTTTAATGGCACATAATGGGACATTTTTGGGCAGATGATAAGGCCAGATTTCAACTGTTTACCCAAAAAAAAGAAAAATTAAGGGTTGATTTCTACTATAAACATGCTGTGGTAGGCATAAAACTGTTCTTATACTGGAAGTTGAACTTCAGTCACCTTGGTGAGAGCCAGCATCCTGACCACTATAGTTCATGTTCATTATAAACACTGTACTTTATTTTATAACCCATCCATTAAGATTAGATCAATTTTTTTAAAGCGGAAATTACTAAAATTTTTGGCTACACACTCTCAATGTCATGAGAGTTTAAGTGAGGAATTGTACTGTAAGCATTGCGTACTAATAAGTTTTACATAAAGAAAGAAAGAAAGAAAGAAAGAAAGAAAGAAAGAAAGAAAGCAACCAAACCAGATACCTTGAGGATCTGCCTGAGTCATTGCCATAGATGGGACATGGTAAAACTGCATGGAAAATTGACTACATTTTCATCGCCTTTTACTAGTTTTACAACCACTTTACAAAGAGCTTTACAATAGCCCATATCTACTCATATTCACAGTAATGGCAGGGCCTTTATACAAAGTGCTAAACTGCTCATCAGGAACATACTCACACCAGGTATCAGAGGCAAGTTTGGGTTCTGTATCTGGCCTAAAACATTTAGACATGCAGACTGAAGGAGCCAGGGATCAAACCACTGTCCTTCTGATAAGTAAATGAGCTGAAATACCATTTGAGTCACAGCTGCCCCCTTTTCTATCTGCATATATAGAGAGAAACCTTCCACTCACCTCTGGCACTCGCTGGCATGGAGGACCAGGTCCTGGTTGTTCTTGGCGCTGACAGTGAGCTCATGCTCTGTTGGGTTGAAGATGTCGAGCAGTAAATGGCATTGGCGGGTGCTGTGGGCAAGCAAAGACACATGGACTGAGTTTAGAAGCAAACTCCCTCTAGTCACTCGAAACACAAATTAGAGTGTAAAACACGGCGTTTCTAATTGCACAGACTTATTATGATGCACAGAATAACACACAAAGATTTCTTTATACATTATGCACACATAACAGTTATGCTTGCAATAACTCATATTCTATGGAGAAACTTTGCTGCCCATATAGCCTCTGCATAATAACTTGTTAATGTGTGTGTGAGTTTGTACTTTATGCATGAGGTTACAATTATTTTCTAAAAATACACAGATACATACACACACAGAGCAAATGCATGAGATCAAGAGAAGACACAGTGTGAAGTACTCATCAGTCCTTGTCATAACATCAAAGGTGGCGGTGCTTTCATCAGGCCCGCAGGCCTGGCTGGAGCAGGCCATCTCCACATCATCCCGCGCCTGCTTTTCTCATGCAGATCATAAGAGGGCCAATTTGTGATTTAGATCAAGACAGGAGAGATGATGCTGGATTTTCAAAGAGTTAATTTTAACCCCCCAAGTAGGTGTTTTTTTTTTCCCCTCCGGTAATGGCGGATGAAAGGAATGGTTGTCCAATAAACAGAGAACCAACTGTCCAGTGCAGCCAGTATGCTGTCGCTTTAACAGTTCCTGTAAGTGTTCAGGAGGAATGTTTACATTTTGCTCATTATATCTACTCTAATTTTGAGGAATGAAATTTCAAGGTTTTGGACATACTATAAATCAATAAATATCTAACTATTAGCATTTTTTAGCTCCACCTTGTCTGTGAAACCAGCAGTTCATGGCTGGTCTGTTTAAGCAGTTTACATCGGGGGTAAAAGGTCATCATAAAGTCCTGTAGGTTGAAAACTAATACGTACATGCATTAAATTAAGTGAATGAAGGGCATGTGTAGTGGGAACAATAAGACATATTCATATACATATAAAAATATATATATGAAATTAAAGGCAGAGAAGGGAAGTTAAGTGAAGGAAAGTGAGGTCACATGGAAAGCCTCACTAGGCAAAGACATATTTAACATTCGCACTGGAAAAACTGTTAAGTACAGTTCACACACATTTTTCTTACTCATAAATAATTTATAATAATACCTTTCTTCTCTATGTGTGCTGTGACACATCTTTCAGATCTAAAAAGGAGGGATATGTTAAATGCTCCAAAGCAATTATGAAAAGTAAAATCTGACTGCCAATGCAAAGAACAGACATAAAAATGTGTTCTTCGTACAAAATGCTGTCCATCTTCCCTCCAGGTCACACTGAGTCCCCCTCCCAACCACTGTCTTTCCTTTTAAATCTCTGGGTTAATGGAGGCTTAACTTGAGCTTTCCCAAGTCCCTAATAAACTGCCGTGGCAATTAAAGGAGCATATTTTTTAAGGCCTACCCATGTTTCTTTAATTGTCTCGTTGTCTTTGTTGGCGGACGTGATTAACGGGCTGAGTGGGGCGAGGTACTGATTTATAGGACAGGGTGTTTAGCTGAAGTGATCAATCAGACTTCCCAGTTAAGAAACAGAGGCTCATTGCTCATGCACTTAAGTGCCCAAGATAAACTGAAGGAAAAGAGCCAGGGATGTAGGCATGGACAGTGTGGTTTTGCACCTCATGTTCTAAGTTTCCACTGAATAACCATGAAATAATGCTGAACAGTGGCTGACAACATCATTCAAGAACTGTTGCTGCCAAAACTGCTAGAAAATGTCTGTAGACAAAGGCTGAATATGATGTTTTTAAACTAGAGGGAACTAAATCATTTTGATAAGTATTCTGCTGAGCTACTACCCAGGGCACCGTGATCTAAGCTAAATAAATAATTCAAAACTGCCAATAGGGTTTCAAACTACTTGTCTCCATTTCAGTCTGTGAATTTTTAAACTCCTATTTAAGAGCACAGCATGGCAGACAGGGAGCAAAGTTATTCCCCCTGTTTCAAAGTGAACACATATGGAAACCTGCGTCTTTGCTCCAAGTGTACGAAGCAAATCATCCATCAATAAAATATCGATACTTTTGCCCTATGTGCATTTAATGAAGTGCAAAATAACACTGGCTGCATGTGCGGCATTTATTTGCTGTCAGCATCATGTGTAGCTGAGTGAAAGTGATGAAGTGAGAATAACTTTAAAGGTGACAGTCAGGGACACAGAGGAAGACCTTTACTGCAGATCCCTTCAGGTATTGCTGCTGGTGTACCAAAGAAGGAAGAGAGCAACTAAATGACTGTCACTGTCTATTTCTGAGAACAGTAACAAATGAACCATGATGTCAGCATTTTGCTGTGATTAATCTGAGGAGGACCTTGTCGTAGCATAGCAACTCTTTAAACCTGGTGCCACACATTTCTATGGCAAGACCACAAAAAGATGCTCATGCAGGGCAACAGTCTGATCATCAGCAAATCGAGCTGCTGGCACTGACTGGGCATAAGCTGAAAGCTGGGGACAGTGTGAGGTGTTTTGTGAGGTGGTGGGTGGGAAACATGGAACAGACTGTGGGAGGAGGCAAAAACGCAAAGATCAATGGAGCTGGGCCCACACTTCAGTCAATTCTGCAAATCTCCAATCAATAAGAGCTGATTCTGCAGCCCTACTCTGGCACAAAAACGTGACATATTCCCTGCACACAAAATGTAATGGCCTTAATTAGCACGGTTGGATTTAGAGTACTGCCAATGATGGGCTATTTTTAGCTGCAGGAGCCAATAAGCGACTTTACTTTTATGTTCACGTTGAAGGATTTAATAACAAGTGAAAATTTTTCAAAAAAGCTAATTACTTGCTTGTCAGCCTGCGCACCGTGTCATATAATGAATTATAATCAAACTACAAACAGTCAATCACTTTGGGGCCAGCACACCCAAAAGCATACTTTCTCATTTAACATTACTGAACCATTAGAAAGCTTTGGTTTTATTTCCCCCAGTTTGGAGATTCTTGTCCCTGAAATTTATGCCCCCTCTCTGCACCAATGCTTCTTACTTCTTAACATCGGATGTAAATGGCATTATATTCGTAGTGCTTAAAGGACAAGGGATGCACAGTGTCAGTTCATGTCCCCCAGTGGGGAAGTGCATTTTCCAAGGCAACACAGTGTTTAGCAAATGGGATTTTAACAGGTCCCTGTAAAGTATGGATCACTGAGTATTTCACACATCTCAGCTCTCAGTCACTTTCTCTAACAGATCTGTCACCTTGCATATGGCCAAATGTGAGAAAACGAGAAGAGAGGAAATACAGGCTGCACTATATATGGAAAGAGGTACCATATGCAAAAAGAGGTATAAAGATGTATATTGAGGCAAAAAGAGCAGCAGAAGATGGTAGGAGGGAGTCAGGAGTGATGTGAAGTGAAGTCATTAGAAAAGTCACAAGAGACAGAAAAGAAGGAGAGGAGCATGGAAGAAGTGGATCGGAGGGAAAAAAAGGAGGAGCTGAGAAACAGTGAGAGAGAAATGAAAACGTTTGAAGATAAACAGTACAAAGTAAGACAGTGTGGAAAGTCAGAAAACTAAAAACAAGCTGAGAGAAAAAGGCAAAAGATACAGAGCAGTTACAAAGTAATGCAACCACAGCATCCCTTTAAGAGATATATCCCATGGAGACTTGAAAATGTTTATTTTTAGAGCTGTTTCAGAGAGGTGGTGATAATGAAGTAAAAAAACTGTTGCGACCTCGGACTGCTAACGTGGGAAGTAGCTATCTAAATTAGTTTTCGACTGAAGTTTTTCTTCAGGTTGTAATAATTATTTTAGTGCTGTAGACCTGTAAGAAAAAAACAAAAATGTGTTGTGTCTCACAGCCCTCGATGTAGCTCATATTTCATTCAACTGCACTTAACAATCAAGGTGGTGACATGATGATGAGAGATGTAGAGTTCAAAGGAGCCAGGTGATGAAATAATATGAGGAAAGAGACAATCAGATAGAGGAGGTGACACATTTAAAGAGAGGCAGAGGCGTCAGAGGACAAAGAAGGGTTGGGTGAGAGCTGAAAAAAAAAGTCAGGAGATAATACAGCTGAAATTACAAAAAAAGAAAAATCAAAGAAAACAAAGATACCAAAAGAGGAAGCAGAGGCAGAGATACTGGGAAAGTGAGTTAAGCTTTGGTGAACTCTGATGCAAATTTGCACAACTGGCCAGCTGAGGGCCACCTTAACACTACTGACTTTTCAAACGGTGTAAGCTATCATATTATCAGTGTTGTGCTATCCAGTGTTGTACCACTGCTCTGTGCTAGTAGCACATTAAATGCTTCACAAATGAGATATGCATATTTGGGAATTCTTTGCGAGAAATGTATTGATAGTCTAAACTATTGCACTTCTGTTGAGTGAGCTCTGTCTCCATATTGTCCAGCAAACAAAAGAGCCGGTTTGCTAGCAAGGTGGCAGTTAGCAGTCCAGTTAGCTTAGGCTAGTGTGACTGCCAAGCTAACTGGCTAACTAGCAGGTTGGTGTCAATCGCACCAGTTGAAAAAGCTTGCCAAATAGTTACCTCTGTATGTCACCAAATGTACAGCTTCATAGCTATTTTTTTCTGAACCTTTAGGAAACTTCAGTGACTTGCCATACGTCACAGCTCGAGGAAAAACACAACAAGCAGCAGCAAGTGCTACTCGCAATTTGGCAGTGCACTGTGATTTTGGTGCAAAGCTCAACCATTTCATGCCAGCTGCTAGCTCAAACCAGGTCAACGATGCACTCACTACAGTACTTCTGTGTTATTGGTAAAGGCAGACATCACATCACACAAACCTACCAAAATCTCCCCCCTTAAAACACTCCATGTATGCTTTCCTTGACTGTTTCAGTTTTGCCATAAATTCTTCAAACAGACATGTCTAATTGTGCCTTAAAGTGGCTTTACTCTGATTAAAGCAGATTAATATCAGATTTTACAAGCATCTGTCATCCAGAACAGCTGGCATGAAAGCCTCCTCTTCAGGCGATTAACTCCCCACACAGCCGTCTGAAGGTGGCAGGTAGGAGTGTCTTCCACTGTCGCTATTTGAAGGGATGCACAGCGTCAGAGTCTGATTATACGCGTCAAATCCACTGTAACCAAAAAACAAATCTCAGACAAACAGCATCGGCTGTTGCTAAATGACTGCACTACACTACTGTTCTGGCGTGAACATCATATTGCCTGCTCATAATTTGGTATTCTGCACAGCTTTGCATTGCATACAGGAAAAAAAATATCAGGAGTGTTGAATGAGTGGCATCCCTGAAGGCATGGGACACTCAGTTTGTTGAATAATGACAACTATCAAATCCTGCTGTTCTTTACATCTGCATATCCTTAAGAATCTCCTGTTCCATGACATTTATCAATAATCTCACACATAAGCACTTACAGGACATTTCTGAACTTTAGCAGATGAAAACCTACAATATGATAAAAGATAACACACGTAATAATATACTACTTGTATAAATGTACTGACTAGTATAAAATCAAAAATTTGCAGACCATGAATAGGGTCATGACTGATATTATCATTTTATGCAACCTGTACAGGCTGAATTTAAGAGAGGCCATCTGCACCGTACGTTTGCACTTTGCACTCTGCACTGCCATACACGAATATAAGCTTCCTCCTGGGGGAAGCAATGTATCATGGTTGAGAGAGCAGCACTTTTAAAGGGGGTGAAAGGAGCCAGTATGATTGGCTATGATTATTAAACATTGCCTGACAGTGATGCAGAGAGGAAGTTTTTCAAAAGGGTCAAAACAAAAAAGATTTTAGTCTCTGGATTACAAATGTTACTGGAAAATAAATGCACTTAAATGTCACAGGAGAAGCAAGCTAACATTGGTCTAATAAAGAACATTGGTCACTCAAATGAGGAAGAAATTGTGGCCATATTTGCATCAACAGAAATAGTCCAACCAGTTACTCCAATTTTAATAAGAAACTCATTTGGTTAAACTCTTGCTTGCTGTGGGTCAGTGGGTCTTATTCAATAATATTTTTGTTAAGTGTACTCACACATGCTACAGAAAACACATACTGACTAATGGTAGATGACCTAAACTCATTATATTACAACATTTTTGTAAGTCAGTGTTAGCGGTCATCATTGTGTCCATGCATGTAACATTTTAGCAACAATATTTCTTCTAGCTCTTAAATATGTCTGAGATACTTCTTATTTATATGGGTTAAAGCACTGCTTAATTATCCCTTTATGGCAATATCATATTCAGAGTGCTGATGAAAACAGAATAGAAATAAGAGTTTTCATGTAAGAGTCATGCTAAGAAAAAACAGAACAGAAGAATAAAGAGACAGATATTTGGAACAAAGGAAAAAGCAGAGGCAAAACAGAAAAAAGATAGGATGAAAGAGAGAAAGAGACAGTATATTATGGAAGACAGAGAGATATAAAAAAAGTGACTGTAACAAGAGAATGGGAGAGGAAAAAAGAATAGATGAGGAAAATGGGGGAGGGGTAGTGAGGAAATATTAACATTACATAGAGAATTTACTCTTCCTCTCTTATTGTAATTGTTCTGTACCACTGCATGTATGAGGAAGTGACAGCAATGCAGCTAATGACACACTGATGCAAAGAAAATGACTTTCAAACAATGAATTCATGTTGTTTTTTCACTGAGTGTGAGGGAAAGGGATGAATGGTGAGATCTATGTGTCTCTGGGTGGATAGATTGGTTGAGAGGGAAAGAGCAAGAGACGAAGAAACACAAAAACAGATCGAAAGGATAAGTTGCTGTATTATTGAGCAATTCTCACAAACACTTTCAAATTCTGTTTTAACTCACAGTCAAGGAGAAATTCAATAGTGCTTATCTCAACGCATTAAGTGTGTTTTGTCTTAATCTCCAGGGGTGGAGGTTTTATGAAATAATGTGTGAAACACAGTGTACAAAACACAAAATTCCTAAAACTGGATCACTGGTGTCAGTTTGAGTGCTAAGGTCATCTCAACATCTCATACCATCTCACAAATACACACAGAGCCTTTATGGTTTGATGAATGTTTTATCTGTCAAGCACTTTACTCAGAGAATTGTAAATATGTTTGCCTGCAAGACACTCAACAGATGAAGGCAGACCTCTAAAATGCAAAATATTGTTCACACACCAGCAGCTACGCAAGCACTAACTTTGATGAAACAGCTAAAAACTAAATATCATCATATCATCAAAAATAAAAAATTAAAGAAAAGTAGCATTTAGCTGGCAGCTGAGAGCTATGTAAATGTCTTTATAATATTTAAAATCTAAGTGTATGTATTTACAACCATGTTGTCAATAACATAGCTAAGAAAAAAAAATGTTTTAATGTTCTTTGTTACAGATTAAAACACAAATGAAGATTTTCTACGTTATTTTCTCTTCTGCTTTTCATTATGTATCAAATTACATTGCAGGTTTAAAATTACAAATTTGTTTCAAAGGATTTTGAACCTGTGCAACACAAGTCCATCTTTACATCCTAAAATTTTAGACGAAAATCCTACTGTGATCAGGGATATCTGTCTATGAGAACTCCAGCATTCAAGGTTTCATTCAATTTTACTTATGAGCTAAGGTTTTACGAACTTTTTTCCATGTATTTTAGAAAATACAAGGACTATTGACATTGGCCTGTAAAAAAAAAGCCACTTTATGTGATATTGAGTTTCAAAGTTAAACTTTTCTTGACTTCGGAATACATGCAGGCAGTCTCCGTTAACCTCTCATCGGTCTCATAGGTCTCGATTTTTAAACCTTAAAATGATTTGAGATCTGCTTCAGAGCCATCAGATTCTGCAGGTCAATGTGATGAGACAGAAAGTATAAAGGAAGCAGTTAAGGGATAGAAAAAGGGGATTGCAATGACGGGGCGTTCATATAGCAGCCATCCTGCAGAATCTCTATGTGTGCATATGCATCAGCGCTGAGCCAAGACGGATGGCATAAACTGCAGATATTATTACAGCTAATGATTCACCTCAAGTGGCCATTACTCGGCTACGATCCGTCTCCCTCGCTTCGGGTTTGGGGAGATGACAAGTGGACCGAAGTGAGACAGGGTGTGTGTGCATAAGTGCATGTGTGTGTGTGTGTTAGGAGGCTTTGAAAGGGTGTCTCAGTAAAGTATGTGAACGTGCAAGAAAGAGAGAAAAAAATGAATAGCCATTTAACATCCATTCATGTCTTCCACTGTCTGACCTGACAGTGAAAGCACCATTCCAAGATCTTTTGGTTTTGGTAGCAACTGTGTCATAATGAGAGTGTTGCTGCAGTGGTTAAAGAAACGGTCGATAACCATTCCCCAACTCGAGAGAGAAGAACTGCTGCATTTGTATCGCATGTGAGAGAAAATGAAGCTTAAGAATTGAGATTTATTACCATTTATTGGGACAAAAGCGACTCTGAGGGAGTGTTCCCATGGCCTTTTGGCCCTCCAGTGAGGGCTGAGTATTGAGTATTTCTGTCGTATCTGAAAAAAGTTGGGCTTAATTAACAAATAAAATAAAAAAAAAATGGCATGCAGGGTTCAAGGCTCATCAGATTATAGACCCTGAGGGCGAAACACTTAACAGAATGGAATCAATTTCTGTGCTGTTACCTCTGGACAAATACTGCTTTGCCAACCAATTCCGAAGTTAAATCACTGAACTAAAACCTTTTGTTTTCAGAGCCAATAGTTCACCCATCACTGGTGAGTAAAGACAACTAAAATATGAATCAGACTGACTAATATTGGATTCTGAAGAACAAACCTTGTGTCGTGAGAGAAAAAACTAAAAAACTGGGGTTATTTCAGTTTGTGTTTGATGGAAGATGATTGGATTAGTTCTCGTGACAAGTGTAGTAAAATAATGTGACTAAGGAACAAGAGGAGAACTCATGATAATGATAATTTAGCTCAGTTCAACAGAGCCTTTTAAACCTCTCTTTGATTACTGTGTATATTCTCCAGGAGTAAACTTCTTTCCAATAAAAATCATCAATCAGCTGTTTAAAAAAAAGAATTACAAGATCTACCAAATACAAAATTCAAATTCAAAATTATGCAACTAGATGGTGAACATACGATAGCATACAGCAATAAAATAATCAGACATTTTCCCTTACAAATTGGCCAAAAACTAATCAGGCAACTATTTATTCCCAAGTTTGACACTTACTATACTACACTTCTTCAGGTGATAATAAGTGGGTGTTGTGTTTACAGCTTGTTCTACTGCCCCCAAGTGGCCAAAAAATATTCAATAGGAAAGTGAAATCCACACATATTGAGAAAGCCTACAGGTGGTACAAGTGTCTTGCTGAAAATTGTGAACTGCTGCTCCTTTAATGACTGAAGAGCTTATTTCTATCTTTACATACATTCACTGTTGACGTGTGGTGGAACTGTTTTACTACAACGAACAAAAACAAAAAATCTGGACACAGTATTTTCTACATAATATGACTGAGAATACATATCTAATACGTAACTATCCATACTGGCTTTGAAACTATATTTTGTAAAGTAGCTGCACTGTCAGAAAAGGGTAACATGTAGGTGTTTTCCCAAATTTTGCAATGACAAAATGCTAGCTGTTTACCTACCTCCACTAAAGCTGAAACCTTGATTTAGCTTTGCTGGACTTTAGAATGCTTTTCTACATAGATAGGACTGCAATCCACTTCTGTAAGGGTAGTCACTCTATACAACAGTGGCCAGCTTAAAAAACTTCAGCGATTACAGCGACCCATAACTTTCACTGTACATATGACTTGTGAGTACTGTATTAGGATTTGAACTGATTTTTAACCAGCAAGTAGAAGCAAAAGCTCACAAAAAATACCCACAAAAAAGTAGGTTAGTTCTGTGTGTTACCTGGTTGCAGGGAGGGTGCTAACTCTGGTGAAGAAAACAGATGGCTCCACGTCAACATGGACTCCCAAAGACAGCTCCCTGTAGTAGCCCTCCACTTTTCCTGCTCCTCCCGAGTACTTGAAGTTCAGCACCGCTTCCAAAGTCTGCAAAAGGATGAGGCAAGGGCATAAATTTAGACCAAGCTACTTGACAGTGTGTTACATTAAAGGGTTGATACAGGGGAAAAAAGTGATGTTCTGCAAGTGTTTCATAAGAATATCTATATGAAAAACAAGGTATGGTTGGGGTCAGAGGTCATAGCCCGCATGTTGTGTCCCGCCATTCCATCAGCAAAATTGGTGCTTTTCAGAGATCGATAGATCAAAAGTCAGTACAGGGAAATAACAAATGCACTGAAGCATAGCTATTGTTCTTTTTAATAAAACAGAGGTGAAATGGTGAGAAAGTCTGAGAAGTGGGGTGGGAGGGGATTAAAGGCTCCAAACAGATGATTAAGAATCGACGTATCTTATGCTAAAACAGCATGAAAGAAGGGGGCAGGGGTTGCCGTCGGTGGGATTTGCTCACTGTGCTGCACAGTGATGGGGAAAGATGGACACAAAGAATTACTCAGAGGTACTCAGAGGTATGCTGTGGAGAGTGGAGGCGGAGGGGCACAGGACAGCAGCCAAGTGGACGAAGGATGGGGAAATTAAAAGTGCCAGTTTATGGTGAGACAGCACTAGCTGACTCAGGCAATAGGCTAAAGCGGGGTAAAAGGAGCATCCAAGGTCCCGCTTTTCTATCTTTGCCTATATCATCTCTCTATATTTTGCTGATGGCGGCACTGGCTGTGCCTTCCAGAATAAATTTCACTGATTCCTTGATTATTTTCTCTCTTTATACCCTATTGTGAGGGTGCAGAGCGCCAAGTGGAATGATTCGGAGCCTGCTGGCTAGACGTCTGGCCTATTACAACCTAATGACTGAGCACACCACAAAGAGCGAAGATAAAAACATTAGGGAGGATTATTCTTATCGTAGACCCAGCACACTATTTCTAAACCTTCACTTATTTCAAATTGCATGGGCTTTATTTTGTATCCTTCACATATTTTCATGTCATATTCTTTCTATTTTTACTTGCACTTGTATATATCAACAGCTTAAATTATGTTTATATTGCAGGTAAGCGGGTTTTACAAAATTACTGTAGAACAAGTGAATCACGAAGAGACATGTATTCTATTTAAAATCAAACTTCTTCTTTTGAAAACACTTTAACTTTAGTCTGTTCAATATAAGGTCCTTCTCCAGAAGTCTTTGGTTTGCTAGGATATTATCATCTCTATAAGAGTTGATTTTTGTTTTTGTATATTTATCAAAAAACATATCTGCGAGGCTTCCACTCTCTAACCTCTGGACACCTGACTTACAGGCTCCTCAAATTCTTCCCACTTAAAAACACATTTGTATGGCTGTTCTTTCACAGGGTTTGTGGTCTGAATTCACTTTCAGCTGTGAAGTCACTTCTCAAAACTTATTTTTAAACAAAGGCATTCTTCTACCCTTGTTTATTGATTAATTTAAATTAGCAAGTGATGACCTGGCATAATGTCCAGGGTTCAGCTCAATGTCAGCTGCCATCAGCTCTAGCCTCAGCTACCCTGAAAGATAATGGTTATAAATACAGAATGCATGGATGTTTTATTATACTTTCTTGTATGCTGCTTTGTTGTGTTGTGTGAGTTTTTGAATGGTTTTATCTGTGTCTGTCCACCATTTTTATTTTGTGCAATAAATCCTTTATAATTGTGTTTGGAAAAGTAACAGATGAATAAAGTATGTTATTATAATTTTTATTAGTGGCAGCAGTAGCAGTAGTAGTATTATGACAAAGTGTACCATAAGTAATTTGATATTGTAAAGACACTGACCTCAATATTATTAGCATGCTTCTTTTCAAGATGGAGTATTTCATGGAGCTAAAATCAAAAACCTGATATCCTCTCTAAATATAATTTTCCCAATTATTTGTCTTCCATGGAAGATAAACAGCTTTGGATGTGATGGGAAAGCAGCAGCCGTACAATGCAAGCAAGAGACTGTTGGCAACAGAATCAAAGGTGCCGTACGTTAAAATGAATCTCATTTGAACTGACTGACTGTAGACAATCAGATTTCTTCAGCAAAGACTCTAGTTGGAGGCCACTTCCACTCAGGTTTGCTTTCTTTTATTTCAGTGTTTTCTTCATTTGTTTGTTAAAGGATGCGGTCAATGCTGTTTTATCATTTACTTGTGACAACAAATCCTGTAACTGACAAAAAACAATAACAAGTGTATCCTTCTAACAACATTGTTGTTGTGCCAAATACATTATCACAGAACTTTATTGCTGTCCAAAATCTTTTCACAACTCATTAAAAAGAGGCATTACATTTGCAGAGGGAGACAAACTGCAAACAATAAACACAAGCAGTGCCACTTTTATATAGTTAATAAGTTCTATGACAATTATGGATTTATAATACCGAGAGCATAAATTTGCTAACTCGTTTTTTTTTCTTTTGAGGAGTTGAATGCCGTGTTGCATACAGCTGTGAAATCCTGTGGCTGCCTGTGTGGACCTGAAGGCCTCAACGTGATCCTCTTCAGGTTCAGCCCCTGTCTCGTCAACACAAGCAAACATCACCTGTGCACCCTGATTTCCTTTCCAGACCAGGGCTAACCTCCATTCAATCCTCTCTCTGCTTCTGCTTTCGGCCCCCTCAGGACCCTAATTCAATCGCACTGGGCTAAAAATAGGCTCAGCTGTAATGAGCTGACAGTGTTAGGAGTAGGCTGGTAGCAACACACAGCGTAAGCAAATAGCTTGACCGCACACATGTATTATCTCCACATGCATACAAACAACGTGATTACTGAGAATGCCCAAGTCAAGGTAACAATTCAACTGGGACATTCACATCACTGATAACCAGACTGCAAGAGCTGCTTTATATTCAAGTTACTGATTTGGAGCATGTAACCACCAAGCAAACAGAAAACAGGCAGACAGTGAAAAAAACAGCCACTCATGGTATTGGACTTTGATCTACAGCACTGGAACAGCAGCACATGTTAGCAAGTTAGCAAGCGGACTCAGTACTGTTTGCTATGTAGCAATATTTTATCCAATTTTATTTTTTATTTTTAAAAATACTGACGTGATCTAAATGTAGCTGCAGCTCAACTGGTTATTACCTTGAATGTCATCACTCCATTTATTACATGTTTTATTATTTCATACTTTCTCTCTGTGTCACAGCACAGCCTCAGAAGACATTATATCCATTAATACAAACACAGCATTTATCTGACAATAGAGCTGAGTTCTGAAAGTCAAACAATATTCTCTCTATTGTAAAAGATGGATGAACAAAAAAGAAGAAAAGGCTGAAAGCCTTGTTTAATGCTTTGGCAGTGAGATAAAGATCCTGACACATCTTGCTGAAAAGATTATGGCAGGCCACATGACTCCCGACAGGAAGACTAAAGCATTCCAGTGACAGGTGGGGAGAGAAAAGGGGGCCAACAAAATTGCACAAGCCTGTAAGCAAGCTGGGTTTTAATAACCACCATTTGTTTGCATTGAGGCATTAGCTGGAAAGGTGTTTCTCCAAGACACACTCCAACAATTTAGGATATTTACTTGTGGGATGTCTTACCGTGAATTACAGGAGAAAATCAATATCAATGTAATCAGTGTGCATGCAATACAGAGGCTCTTCTTGAGAGCTTAGCTGAGCACAAAGACAGGCTCTAAGCAAAGTTCAGATCGAATTGGCCTGATTAAACCTACCGTCATTTCAGTCCTCTGTACTGTTATATTTCCATACATTTTTAGAAACTAATCACTGACCAACAGTTCCAAAAAGAAAGACAGTTTAAGTTATTTTATGAAGTGTCTTAATTGAAGTTTTTAAAATATAAAAGACATCTTGTGGAGTTTTATTGTATCAGACTTTTTATACACAAGATTCAGCACCAAAATCGATTATGTGTATCCTGAAATGAGTCTACTGAATGCATTCTCTAACCCATGAAGAATTTGCAAAGACTGTTTTGTATGTGCCTATTTCATCTCGAGAAGTGCTCATTGCATGGATGGGAAAATGGTCTCAATAAAAATGTAAAATTCAAGTCTCCTTCAAAAATGATTCAAGGCACACTGAAGGGTTTGCGCAAAATTAAAAATGCCTTTACTTAACATGGACAAAATAAAGGAGAGGACTCAGAGAAGCACATAAGTTTAACAAAATGAACGTCTGGAATATCTGAGGAGCACCTGTATGTAATCATGGAAAAGACCCAGCGGTGCTTCCTTTACACTGTCCTCCTTTTTGTATGTACAGACTGATTGAAAAGCATTTCTTCTGCTGTACCTTTTACGGCATGACAGTCACTAGTTGTTAATATGCATTACCATTCTACAGATGTCCAATATAGAGAAGAGAACATTTTGTGCTCGTGCAAGACCACTCTCTTTGTAGAAATAAAATGAGTAAGAAAATATGTTTTTTGAGCCTCTAAAAAGTTCTTGACAAAGAATGTTACAAATGAATCGCTGACCAGGTTCCCACTGGTCATTTAATTCTCATTTTCAAAGTGATATAACTTACAGGATATTTTATACCTTTGGTCATAGCTCCTTAATTGTGGGTCACATCTAGGTAAAAGGTTTCATTTTCTCACAGGTTTTCTTAAATGGCAATACAAAGATTAGTACGGGCTGCTCTTAGTACAGGGTACGTTCTCACCCTTGCTGCCACGTGGCTCCTCTGGCATTGCATGAGCCAGTGGCCACGGACAAGATTAAGGTAAGGGTTAGGTGAGGGTTTTTTTTAATTAAACAGGGCAACTAGTGCATAGGGAACAGTCTGTACTTCACCAGGCATATAAATGATGATGGACTTCATATACAGAGTATGGCATGTTAGCACCTGGCTGAATGATGAATGTGTTGATTTTGTGGTGGGATGGGAGAGGCCAAGAGCAAAAATTTCACAACAGGCACTTCAAATTCATAGCACATGGTGTCCAAAACACTATATTTTTCAGCTTTCTTTTTCTAATTTAACCATATATATATAATGTTCATATTTTCATTTCGATATTAGGTCGTCAGTGTAGCTTTAAGTACTAAAAGGGCCTAAGTTAGAAAAGAACGACAAATGACTTAAAAAGACAATGATTTTTCCACTTCTTGCTTCACTTCCCTATTGTCCACTCCTCTTTTCTGACATTTAAAGAGTTAGGAAATCAACACACAGCTAATGGTAATAAACACAAAAAATAGTAATTCACTACACTATTTCTACAGTCTAAGCCAAAGCCACAGTAAAAGGCACCGGTGTGAAACATCATTATCTTCCTGCAGACAGCCAAATTGGAAATGGCGCAAAGCTCCAGTTTATGGGAGACACACTGATAACATAAATTTCTCTCCATTTGAAAAGCATTTATTATCCTAATCCTAATTTGGGAAAAAATGTGGTGAATAACATCTTATGTTACACCAGATATAGTCATCCTCCCCTTTTTTCATCTCTGAATGGATATCAGGTGTTTATTTTCACAAGGTTTTTCCCCCTGACTGGGGCAGGTGGTTGAATGGCAGGAAGATAGAGGGTGACAGTGTTCTTTGACGAGGTGATGAAATGGAAGTCTGTGCCAATAATTGTCCTAAACATGATGTTTGACCCCTGCTTAGGTTGCATCTGCCTAGTGGCAGGAAAGTGAGCGGTCAGCCAGAAAAGCTACTTAGTCACCTGGTAGCCCCTATTTCTGCAAAAGACTGACAAATGACTTGAGGGCATTCGGATGCAGTGTATCCATTTGGAGTGCTTCTGGGCTGCCTCCCGTACATACACCCGGCTGTCAATCATTGAGCCAATCAGTTGGGTGCCGCAGGGTTCCAACTTCAGGAGAATTATTGAGAAGTTAATCTACATCGTGTAGATAGCTTTATATTTGAAGTTTATAGCTTTATATAGGATGTGAAATAACAGTCAAGCACTGAGTGGTAGTAAGTTGTCTGCTGTCTGCAGTGACAAGTGGGGAAACAGCACTTCCTGTACTAATGTTCATTACTGGAGACTGGTTGTGATGGCCTTTGAAAGATTTAAACTTGATGTTATATTTCTGCAATAATACAGGCAAATGAGATCACTGTACTGCCTTTTATACAAAACTTATGAATGGATAAGATTAGGCCTTTTATGGGTCAGTTTGTCTGTATGTCTGTGATTTAGCTCGTAAGAGGCACTTTCATTGTATTTGTGGCCTTGAGACAGCTTGACATTATCGTGTCTCTGCTGTGCTTGTTGGCAATAGATGATTCATGAGAGAAGATGATAAGAGTGAAAGTGTTCTCTATCAGTCCTACTGCGTAATGACTTAGCAATAATGGCTGGATGATGATGAGTGAGGGCGCTGTGAGCAAGTCTGTGTTGATTTGACAGCCGATGGGGGTTAGAGCATCTGACGCTGCTCAGTAACAACAAGGCTGAACGCAGACTAAAATAGCTGACACAGCTCGCAGGGAAAAGGATTTTTTTTTATCATTATTATTTTAAAGGAGAGGACTCAGAGAAGCACATAAGTTTGTATAGCATGGTTTAATAACTTTGCCTACTCCAAAACCATTCCCAAATTAAAAGCCGCTATGTAACAACCCCAAGTCGGTCCACTTAATGATGGTCCTGACATTTCTGCCCACAGCGTTTATAATGTCATGCTCTCCCCCTCCACAAAGTTAGGGTTTGCCTCTGATGTGGCAATTAGAATGGCAGACATTATAAAGAGTGGGTGAGCAACCTGCCCAGCTATGAAGAATCTGTGACGAAGGGGGTTATGGGATGTCAAGCTCAAATTATTACAGCAGGTGGACAGAAGTAAAGGAATTGTCACAAAATGTGAAGAGCTTCACACAACATGGATTTTTTCCAGCATCTGTGCTTTACTTCTTTGGGCAGGAAATGTGATTTTCACTGTGGATTGTGCAAAGGAGAGGAGAGCAATAAGAGGCTGCTACTCATCTGATATTGAGCTTGAATTTAAGGACTTCAAAATCAGCGCTGCCAGTCAGTTTTTTCACCTATTTAGTGTGTAGTTGATCAATATTACTTCACTCATTCATGGTAAGTTTTAACCAGAATATCTTATTTCAGGTTCACAAAGTCAAGCATGAAATCTTTACTGTAACTTTTAATAATAAAGAATTTCACAGGTGGCTGCACTTTAAATATTAGAATTATTTCTGCAGTTTTTAAAGAGCGACCTGATTTTGTACAAAGCCTGAAAAAAAACAGGCGGTTTATTAGGTTAACTTTTACATTTATTTATTAATTTAAAAAAATAGAATAAAGTAATGTAAACATTTAACTGTTCAAGAATTACTTGGTTAAGAATAATTACATTTACACTGTTAAAAATACACCTAAATGTAAAAATTTATCTTTGTACACAAGCTTGATCCCCATCAATAAATTGCTAATAGTCCACTTGTCTTGTAATGTTAAATTGAACATTTCTTTGCTGAATGGTAACTTATCAGTGACGTAAAAGTTTGATGTGGGTTAATTTGCCAAATGTCTGAACTTGCACTTCAGCACTTCTGAGGAACCCAAGCCACTGCAATATAATTAATGTTGTGTTTCTTCTTTTTTTCTTCAACAATTTTCTCAGGTTTAGAGGACAAGACAAGTTCATTCTCAGCACTTCTGCATAACAAGATTTGTGTGGTGGCATGAGATCCACTGGGTGTTGATTTAGAGGTGGCACCAAGTTCCACATTTTTTTCCAAATATAGCCGTAAGTCTGTTTCATTCCCCCCAACTTTGTGCTCTGCTCTGGAGTTATAATTCTGTCCACTGTCTGTCAGTGAGGAGCTCAGCGGCCTTGCCTGGTTCAAACTGGCAGCCAAACAGACACAAAAGGAGCAGAGGCAGAGAGGTAAACGTTGTTTGAGACAAAAACTGCAGACTGACTGACAGTCACTGGATTTATCGCTGCTGTGTGATAGGCTTTTGAAACATTTTATATCGAGTTAAAACATCCAAAGTTTGTCATTGTCATCAATATAAAGTTTAGCATTATCTGGTATTGAGACTGTTTTATTACTCAGCCATACCTTCACAGGACTGTGTCTCATTTTGAAAGCATGGCAATAATGACAACTACAACTTAGAGTTTTTGACATTTTGTCACATTAAAATAACAACTAAAATGTGACAAAATGGTATGAAGTCTTGAATTTTAGCAAATTGCAATAAACAAGGGGAATTTAATGGTAGTCACAGCTACCTGCCTGCATGCATGCTTTAAATTGTAACATCTCATAGCAGGAGATAAAATCTGCAGTGAGTGTCTGAACTGCTGTTTGGAAACATCTTATCTGTACACGTTTCATGTGTGACAACTGATTAAAAATTCAATTAACTGGAGTTGAAATTTTCTGTGTGAAGTTATTTCTCATGACAGATCAGCTTACATATTTTGAACTCTCAGCTGAATCAGCTGTAATTAAAAGGCAAAAAAAACTCAGTCAGACAGGACTTCTGCAGTTTCAATATTTTTTGTTCTCAATTCAATTTTTTGGATCCTTTTCCTTATTTTGTTCTCACTATTGCTTTTTTTTTAGCTTACTCCATGATTCAGGTTGTTTGTTACAATTCTCAGCTTTAGTAAAACCAGGTTTACCTAAGTAATGGCGGTGTGTTTCAATAACATTATACATTTTCTTACCAGTAGAATCATGTCTTTATTCTTACCATTTACAAAAACTTGCGCATTTTGTGAGGATTTTAGCTTATTATCTCTCTTTGCCTGACAATGGCAGGTTTGTGTTCCATCTACAGTCTCTAATTTGAGAGATACACATCGTCCACTCTGTGGTAAAACACGCCAGAACCGCTGCTCTACCAGCACCAGTCTGCTGGAAAATAACCATGTTCACATCACACTGGCTCATAATGATTCATTATTCTACACAGTTTCATAGTTGCATCAAAAATTATTAGCCAATTACAACTCCTCTATTAACATCACTGAAAGCCACTCAAATACTGCCAATTCCCACAAATCCTTTCTGTATCGTCATCCAATAATGCCAGGTTACCAGGGAAACAGCTATTTGCAGCTAGTGCAAATATTTAAAACCACAGCTCCCTGGTTGGTTACAACACTGGGGTCATCAAAACCTTCAGTATCACAGCCTTGACATAACCCCAACATGTATGTGATGACTTGTGATGTCGAACCTCTGGATGCACTTCAAACTACAGACAATAATGATAATTCTTCCATTAATTAGGTGTCATTAAGAATCTAATCTAATTGATTAAGACTATTTAAGCAACATTACACGAAGCTGACATTGTTTGAGCTTTCCTTTGTCTTTGTCTTGTCCATGCGGGATGAAAAGGCTTTTGTAAGCTTCTTTTATCAGTTTCTTTTTCATTGTTGTCCCTCGCAAAACTCATGCGCAAACTTTTTTAGTAACAAGAGGCAACATCTCTCAACACTCAAAGACTCAATTTGTGTGTTGTCAAAAAAGTCCTAACGAATCTCATCCCCACATTTTTTCTATCCAGCTGTTAAAAAAGGAGCGATTGAGCTTTAAGCAAATAATCACAGACATTACTGTATAAATGCTAAGAGGCCTCAATCACATCCCATAACGACACTGTCAAGGCAACATCTTTATTCTATTATATTCATACAATGACATTTAAACCACTTTTCTCAATAATGATGTTCTACAAAGCCTGATCCGTTCCATTACTTTGTTCATTTTAATTGATGTTAAAAGAGTTCCCCAGTATTAGATATTTTAATAGATTTGGGAGAATTACAGAACATACTGCAGACCAAAATGAATGATCCAAATTGAAGCAAGGCTAAGATTTCTTGTTTGACGGCCCTAAAAAGAGAGGATCCCATGTGTCCCATAATGCAATTCAAAAGCATCTTTTAATCATTATTTGACAGTTCTGTTCTAACAAAAATTTAGCTGTAATTTGCAGTAAAAACAATTATCATAAAATGCTTAATACTTTTTTGCGTTGAGGGTAAAAATGTGATCATCATAAACGTTATACAGCTTCTTCCTGCTTCCTGCAGTTGGGGGGTGAGAAATGTTTGGAACTAAAGATTGGCAAGTTGATCCAATTTAAATTTTCAAATTCAGGACTTGAACCTAGAAAACACACTAAACTATAACTGAGTGTCTGAGTGTTTACAAGAGTGGAGACATAAAATGAAAACCAAGGTGTGTCTGCCTTATACGTATAAGTACTTCCTGTGGATTCTCACTATAAAAGAACCATTTTGCCTGCAATAAATAGATTTTTTTTCTGCAAGTTGACTAATTCACTTACATATAGTTCAATCTGATTAGACATTGTGAGTCATGGAGGGGAAGTAAGGTGGATGAACAGCACCACTAAATTTTGTCAAGGGAGAGCAGCACCTGTCCAAAACTGAAGACTGGCTAATGCAAACACACACAAACACACATATTCCTCTCTGTTCCTGTGTGATCAGAGGTGAACAGAAGACCCACGGGTGCCTCAGACATGAAACGGCTGCTCTTTTATGTAACCCTGTGGTCCTGTGCAGGTGTCACACCATTTACCAGCTGGACAACCACAGGGAGAAGCCTCCCATCACTTCTTGCACCTACTGCCGTTCCTATAGCATATCAAAGGCAGTCAGCCATAGAGATCTGAAGTCAGCTTCAAAGATGGGACAAGCTTTGCTGAAAGCTGAAAACTCCGAAGCCTAAAAAAATGATAAATTGCATGGTGATGCATGAGCAGACATTCATGCCAACAGGCACACACGTACAAATCACCAGCAGTGACCTGTCAAATAAAAAAAAGCAGGTGTGCTGGATGGTGGGGCGTTCTGGCATACAAACATCCTGTTCAGGGCGACTGCGGCGCAGCTGAAGGTGATCTGATCGACACCGAGTCAGTCATCGAGCGCCGCAGCATACGGAGCCGCACTTGGCCTTGTTCGCTGGATTTCACACATGGATTCAAGTCCAGTAAGCATGATGAAACGCTTGATTCTCTTCTAATTTCACCCTCTAGGCTTGCATCCACCAGCGATTCCAGACTCACACGCACACAGAAACACGCAGAAGCCAACTAAAAAAAAAAATAAAAATCATGACCTTCTGGGGGTGGAACTGGATTTACCACAAGGTTCATTTACTCGCTTACTGCAAGTCTTGTTGTCCTTTCATATTTTTGAACCTTTACAGTGAACATTTATACTCTGAGGAGCTTTTTCAAAAACAAAACAAGTAAAAAAATAAGTGTGATCACCATTTTTTTTTTTAAATGAAAAACTATGAGTTTATTCTTTAACTATGTTGTCAGTTTTTCTATTCATTCCTTGAGCCTTTACTTGCCCCCTGGGGTGACAGGTGCGTCAGAGTGGTAATGGTGGTTACATCACTGTATGGCTGCCATGTTTTAAAAAATCAGTAAACAGCATAACTTTAATCTACAGTTTTATAGTCTATAGTATAAAATCCACAATGCTACCACACAATTTCTCAGAAATGTGGCTCAGGTGATTATCTGCTAGTTGCCTCCTATTTAAAACAAGAATTGCTCAATTAACTGAGGGCAATGGGGCATGTAATGGGTCATAGTGCAATAACCCCGTCAGGTCACAATATAAGGCCTCATATGTATTATACACTGAGCTATGAATGCAAACCAGTGAATAAAGCTGTTATTTCTTTTCCAGTGTTACAACTATATTTTAGCTTTAGGATAAAGCATGAAATAAAAAATAGAATAGAATAGAATAGAATAGAATAGAACACAGTGCCTGTACTGACACTATATTTTAAATGCAATAGAGGTAGGAGTGGTCCTCCTTGTAGGTGCCAAAAAATACAAACAAATAAAGATATGATAAGAAATAAGTATTAGAAAAAGTAAAATGTATTGGTAAAATACAGATATAGCATTCACCAGAGTATTATAGTATATATTTAGTGAAAGTCATATGACATTGTTATTATTCATTTACAATGTATGTGCACTTATAACCAGCTTTATTAAAGTGATACAGGGATACAAAGACAAGATCATATAGGAAGTGAAACACTATGGTGAACCCAAGGAAAGGAAATTGCTTTTTTGGGTCCTAAATTCTCAAAACACTGTCTACTGAAAAATTCCCAAACTTTATTTTTCAATTACATATAATATCACTGACATTTTAAGAAAACAGTTAAATCACATGAGATGACAAAATATCAACAATGATTTAATTACATCATACATCACACAATGATTCAAAAGCCAAAGTTTCTAAATTCAGTACTTTCTTTGAACAGGCAGAGCCCCCAAAGAGATCACACTGAATACTTCAGAGCCATGAGGCAAACCAGTCTCATCCTGTCTCACTGCAGCTCATAAAGAGCTGCCTTGGAGCACAGACTGAGTTGTGTATTTTAGAGGAAGTAATTAGAAAGAGGAATTCAAAACTTGGTTGTCCCTGGGGTTATGGTCTTAATGGATCTGATCATTTGGCCATCCGTTGAAGACAGGCGGCCCATGGTGCCACATCACAGCCTGAGCACTGACGGAGCAGTGACAGGTCAGGGACAAGATGTATCGTGCTGACTCCGTCTTCTCTGTCTCTCATCTCCCAGTACATCCAGAGCAGGAGCTAACCATTTAATAAAGAGACTCATGGTGTCTCTGCCAAGATTGCAACAACAGTCTTAAAATTTGCAATAAAGTGGCATTCTGACTTTCTGCCAACGCTACAGTAATGGCTAACACCAACTGCAAGAAAGGCTTGGAGGTCTTCTGATAGTCCATTCACAAATTTGCTTAAATATTATCCATTCTCATATGAGCAAATCTTAAAGGCACAGGAAATACTAATCAGGAGGCAAATAATCAAAAGCACAATGAAAGAGCCTCAAAGAAAAATCATATCTTTCAACATTTGCAGGAGTTTTGCAGAAAGAAGTGGAGGGTAATGTACACCATATTAAAACGACTGTTAGGACAAATGTTCTTGAGAAAAAATTATGAATGTAATTACATTCAGGCTTATTGAACTACTACCTGCAGCTTCAGAGAGTCAGCTGCTGGCCTTACTGCACCTCTGCAGCAGAGTGATAAGACAAGAAATAGAAGCAGATGCAGAGACAACAGATGTAACTAGTATCTGCATGTGATTCAGAAAAAGGAAAAAAATAAATAAAGAAAGAAAGAAAGAGATGTGAAAATACATGTGGTTTCCAATACCAGACTCAGCTCCTCACTGACACCTTTCCCACCTCAAGCTCCATCCAGTTTCTTCATCCTACTTACTCATATTCCCTCCAGTCATCTATCACCTAGACACAAGGGATGTGCTTCGTGCTGTTATAGCCTGAAGACAACAGGCAGCCATATTCGGATAAACTGGGGAAAGAGAAGGCGGGAGGGGCACAGCTGTGGTTTGCAGCTGTAGCTTCAAACTCCAATTAGTGAGGACTGTGTATTGCGGACAGGTAAATTAAGCACTGAGAGATTAAACGGCTTGTGGGAATAAAAATGTTGGCAAACACCCGGCGACTGTGGCAGTGCGGGCTGTGTTGCTGTTCTGTTTGTGTGTTCCTGATGATGATTATGCCTTTTGATTAGTCTTAATTATCTCATATTCCCTATCTCTTCCTTTCACAGCCACCTCAAGGCAAAGTCACGACACTCGAAGCTAAAAAAACTTAATAGATTGTGTCTAAAAATAGAAGAGAATGAATGACGGGGCACATTACACCATTATCCCACCAACATGTTTACAGCCAAAGTGGGCTTCAGCAGAATAGCCAAACTAAAAAAAGGATGCTGATGCAGCAAGGTTCAACAGATCTTTCACTAACTGTCTAATCTTTGGAGGAAGAAAGGACTAATTGGATTGTGAGAAACTGCAAACTTGAATGTGGTCACAGGAAGTCACTCCTCCAAGTAAACAGAATAGTTACTTCATTTAAAAACAAAGAAAGTCCTGATAGCTATGTTCAAGCTCAGCAGTCGCTGTGTCTTTGCAGCTGAAGTATAAAATGACACATCACAGGCGTATATATTTCAGGAGAGCTCTTTGGGGAAAATTAAACATTTATCTAAGATTTGATTCCTGGGGTCATCATTGAATTCAAGATCAGCATTTCAGTTAAGATCCATTTGTCACTCAATAAAGGAGTTTCATGTCTTATCAGTACAGCTACACTTGACTGCATCGTGCAAACTTATAAGAAAAAAAAATAGTCCTGTTAATGTAGAAGAATCTTTTTTTCTTAAGAACCTGTGAATCACTTCAGGAGTTTTAAAGGGTAAGAAGCTTTTCTTTATGTAACCTCGGATGGGATCCAACTATTGCTCTATAACACACGGAAACACACGCAGTTCCTCTCCAGTTTCTCTGCTGTCATTTCAATCCTAATCACCACAACAAGCAAGAGCTCTGAGGCAAACACAACACTGTGTGGTGTAAACAATGCTACCATGACCGACGAGCTGAGTTAAAAATGAAAGGCACCTGATACAATATATATGTCACTGTGGCTGTCTATTGCTGATGGAGACACTGATGGAGATAAGAAGCTACAAGTGGTTACACTATCAAACACAGATACGACTTGGTCTACAGAGAGATGACAGGGTTTTAAAAGAAACATACATACAGAGATGATTACAAGCCTAGATTAAATGGGCAGAGGGATATGATTCATCCATCTACTCTACATTCCATACAAAAACATTGTATCTCAAATATGATCCCTGCACTAATTTGCATGTAAGCATAACTTCATGGGTTCCAATCATCAAATTAAGCTGAATGAATGCCTAAAATGCTTCAATAATATTCACAATATCACTTGCTGAGTTGATGATTGAGGGTCTGTGTTGCAGCAGGGTGAATTTGTGCTGTTTGTGCAAATGTGTGGTGCATTACTTGAAACACTAAAAAAAAAAACGAAAAAAAAAAACAGGAATATAATCACATTTGTTTCATGTCTCAACCATAATTTGTACTTTTGTTCAATATCAAATAATAAAAGAAGTCCTTTAATGTTTTTAAGCTCAAGATATTGAAAATCAATTTCTTCTTGGCATCCTGATGTCACACACCTGTACCTGCTTCTATTGATGACACACAGTGATTGTGTCCTTTTAACCACAAAGTCTGAAGTTCTATAAGTAAACAAGGTAAAAATGGCTCTTCCCTTATAGGATTTAATGGTACCTGGCAGTAAAGTTACAGACTTCACCTGAATGAATATCCCTCATTTCATCCAGCCCATCCAAGTTTATAGGAGAAGCTACAGTAGTCAGTGGAAATTCTCAAAAAAATGCAAAAGGTGCTCCTTGGAGCCGTGTTAGGTTTGTCTGCTCTGGGTTATTGTAGGCACATGACATTGAAAAAGTGCAGAATCCACAGAAGAGAACCTGCTTCCTTTTGTGGATATAAAAAGCTCATTTAAAGGTAATGAAAACTGAATTATTTTTCTTTCAGGTGATCATACACCAATGAAACATAATGGTATAATACTAAATATTAAATTCCATTTCTGCCATATTCTACAAATAGACCCTCCATAGTTCTACATACTGGACCTTTAATGTAAGACAATACGTGTAAGACCTCATTTATAAATTGTGTGCTATGCTTGTGTGGCAACTACAAGTCTTAAATTAAGATTTTAAGAAAAGCTAACGGGAATGGAATCTTCAGGAATCTGCGTCCTTGAAAATAACTTCAGTCACGTTGCACTTCCATAGGCAATGTATCTGCAGCTAATCAATTAAGATTGGCTTTAAAAAATCAATATCATACTTGAAAATCACATAAAACTGCACATAAAGTCGGTGGCAAAAGAGCCAAAAGAGGGAGAGATAGAGAGAGAGAGACCAAGGAAAAGAAAATGATTTGGTTGTTCAGCTGGAGTTTCACACTTGGGCAGACAGCTGTGGCAGTTATAAATATCTGTTTCACGAGCTGGGATCTGTATCTGTGAAGAGAGCTGAACTGCCATCCACGGGGCTCGGGTTGCTAAAAATAGCAGGCTGGCTGGCAGGCAGGCAGGCAGCCAACTCTGCCTCTGTCTCCACTGGATTTGATTAGCTCTGAAGAAGCTCTGCCCACCCCAACAAGCCCCCGACTACACCCCTCTCCCCGACTGCATGTGAGTGTGCGTGTGTGTGTGAGCATGTCTTGTCTGGAGGCTGGGTTCTTTATCACTGTACACAACCACAGACACATCCTTTATTGTTAAGAAAGCGCTTACATCGGCTTTTCTATGGTGTGATCTAACTTTCCCTCCGGCCAGCACGTTTAAGGTTAGTATCTTTTCATATTCAGTCACTTATGTTTAAAGGTAGAGGTGTGAATCTTCGGTGTGCTCCAGTCTGCTGTGTGCCAAACCGTTCACTGATGTCCTTGGTCCACTGAATTACAACATCAAACCTAACTTAAGATTAAGATAAACAGTAAACTGTATTTTTGTTTAGAAAATAACGGCATTAATGAATAAAATAATAATCTATTCCAAAGAATCTTTCAGTCTCCTGCCTGTATAAGAATAACAAAATGATGGGGAGTGTCATCATCTTTTGGCTAATTATTAGCTGGTAATTGGATTTTCAGCCCACAAATTCTCTCTGCTTTGAAACAACCCTGTGTCCCACAATCAGTTTAAATGCTAGATTAGTCCCTCAGGACACAGTGGAGACCATAACAGCAAAAGAAGAGAAAATACTGGACATACATTCATCAGGTCTTACATCATAATTTGTAACTCCAAGCGTTATGCTTGTATATGGCAAGTTTTTTTCTGACAGGTTTACCGCAACAGTTTGTAGATACACTATGCGTCATAAGTTTTACTTTAAGTAATTCCAGTAGCCTGAGAAATGTACACAGCTTTGTCAGTGAACTTCATGTCAGTTATTACTTAGTTGGGCAACCGAAGGACAGCAAATTATGGGTTATTTACTGCATGTATTCATTTTTTAGGTCTATTTGACGACAGAACATTGTAAAAATGCCTGTCAAACATTACTGGAGCTAAAGGTGACATCTTCAAATCACTTATTTCATCCAATCAACAGTCAAAAGACCAAAGGTATTAAACATTCAATGATATAAAAAAATAAGCAGAAAATCATTCAATTATTTTGCTCGAAATAACAATAAACAAAGAAAATCAAAATAATTGAGCTCTTTACACATGTACTACAATCACCAGACAATAGGAATAGCACTTATCACATAGGTCTTAGTTCTACTGAAAGCTATTCCTCATTTTTCTAAGGATCAACTTCAGCCAACTGAAAGACCTCTGAACGTTTCTAAAGCTCACTTTAAGAGCCACTATCCTGTACTGCCCATGACAAATGATCACCTGAAATGGGACTGTTTTCTTTTATATCTGGTTGGGTTAAAAGGTGAACATCATAAAGAAGATAGTTCACTCCGGCACTGGGAAGCACAGTAACAGCCTTTTCTCTCCCTGACTGTTTAGTGTTCAGCCTCAGAGGAACATCTACATCTACATTTAACAGAATTCTCTATAAGGTACTAATATAGGGTTATGAACAGTAGTGTCAAATTGCACTGAATGCAGCTTTGCAGCCCTCTAGATATTTGATGTTGTGAAGATAATCGCTGGGTTGTCTGAGGAGCCCGTCTATTTCAGTATAATAGCTTTACTTAAAATGCCCTCGGTGACATCTGTCGAGTAAAGATAGGGTCACTGGAGGCTAAGTGACTGAGCTGGACCGTGCACTACCCAGCATTACAGAGACTCATGGGTAATCACAAAGGTGGGATTACTGTATCCCCTTCTTTTCTTACTCCCAGTTTGTCATTCGAGCCACTCTTCGTGTAAATCTCTACCAGATGAAGCTGGGGGTTCACATCCAGGCAAAAACTCTATATTTGCTGCTGCTCCAGTCACATGCTACGATATTCCAATGGGGACATAACAGCAGTAACAAAGGCACGGCGCTTTGAAGACACAATCAAACCATAACAGAGCCCGAAGACGTGTTGTGCTTCAAACAAGGACTAGCAGGTGGTGGTGATGAGGTGGGAGGAGTAATTGACAGTGTCAAAGAAACCAAGTTGTGAAAGTGCTTTCCCTCTCCTCGGGGATGAGTCATTGAAAATGTGTAAATAATGGGCAAAAGCAACACGTCGGAGCAGCCAGACCTCCTTCACCTGCTGGGGATCCATCCCAACCTGACAGCATAAGCATTTTTCAAGCCTACAGGCATCTGCAAATTGGTAGGAGGATAGAAAAACGGGTGCTAAGATTGAGCGAGGAAAGTCACAGAGATAAACATGTTGGCTCCTCTTGTGCTGATTACAGATCAGTCATGATTGATTGCTCTTACTCATAGTCTGCAAGCTCAAGTATACATGCCAAGCAGTGCCAGTGCCAAAAAAGTTTATAGAGACTCAAAGATCACATTTACTAAATATAAAGAAAAGAACAATGGGGAAAGTATGTAGGAACTTAAGCCTGAGGAATAATAATAATGGTTAAGTGGTCAAAAAATGCTGATTTCACACTTAATTGACGCATAAAAAGATTTAGATATGCAGGGAACACCTCGCCTTACTGCCAAACAGTTTGGCTAGAAGGTTTTCAATTTCCTGTGCATCTGTCCATCCATCCTCCAGTCCAAAAACAGTCATTAGCAGCTAATATAAAGTAAATTCTCTCTCATTCTATCATGCACACACACGAACAAATCAAGTTCCACAGAACACTCACGGTATGCCTGTTCAAAAAGCGCTGTAACAAATGCAGAGGCATTGCTCCGAAAGATACCAATAAGAGGGCTCCAAAAGTTCACAGCAATGTCTCTACGCTGCAATCAGCTTGTTAGAAATCTGGGGATGAAAGTAGTTTTTAAAGGTTTCATAGTGTAACAAACTGTAAAAAACGTTTTTTCTTTTTTGCACAAAAGTGGTTTCCGGCTTTGTCTACCAACACAAAAAGAGAAGACAAACAGAAGTCAGATGTCCAACAAATATTGATGACAGGCCAAAGCAACCTTCCAGGAACAAACACACTGCCAGACATCAATGTCAACAACTGACAACCCTGTTAAAACACAGATTGTGTTCAGTTACAACATCTTTTAACTTGAACTACCAAACTCACTAGAATTTTGGCTTTCCACATCACCGTAGCAGGACAACTTGTATGGTCAAGGTGAGAAAAAGGCTCCTGTCAATATTGCAAGTTTGTGAAGGGATGAAAATTTCAGCCTCCATCAAGACAGTCTGTCATTTACGCGCCACCTCCCACCCTGACACCACACTGATATATTCAAAACCAAAAGATACTGGTATGCCAGGAAACGTGACAGTAATCATGACTGCTTACAATGTGAAGCATAAATGGTCCAATCAATATAAATAACCATTCAAATGATAAAAATACTGCTTGAATAAAAAGTGAAACCTGGTTAAAATGTGTCCAAATATGTTACCTGTATCATTCTACAGCAACTGACCAAAAAATAACATCAAACCCATCATGATGCACACATTGCCTGAGTTTAAGTCATACAGGGTTGTACCTGTCTGCCCCCTCTACGTCAGCATGTGTCAAGTGCTTGCTGAGTGCTGTGCATTTGATTCAACCTGGTAAAAAAACAATACAACATATACCAACGATGAGTCATACAGCAGGAAACCTCGAATAAATTTACTGGAGTAGACTAGCAAATCACTGGACAGGCTTTAGTCGAGAACAAAGTGAGATGAATCACCAACTGCAACTGGATGTGCAGCAACACATCTGCAAAATGAAAGGAAAAGGAGTTTCTTCACAACCTGCTTTTAAGAAGAACAAGAGTCCTCATGTAATTGGCTTTACTCTAACTGTGGTTCCAACACCATATTATGCTATGAAACTCGGAGCTGTCAGTCAAACCCTGCCTCTAATAAGTCTAACCACTGATTAAAATGCCAAGCTTGTCTGTAACAAAGGCTGGTTCTTTTTTACTCTTACTGAATAGGTATTGGATATCTAACAAGTCATGCAAAAAATCCAAAGGGAAATGAATAATGCTTTTTACCTGCAGTGTTGCTGTACAGCATGAGGAGAATTTCTAATCAGCATATTGGGAGACACTTAAACTAATCTAATACTTATATCACACGGTCTGATACAATTATTTGATTTTAGAATCTATAAAATGCATTAATACTAAAAGGTAATAATAATCACAAATTGTTTAGAAACTGTACAAAAACTGCAGTCAGTATAACTAAAAATGCAGGTGATTTTGCTTAACATGGGATGCAAATTGACAGTAAATTCTACTTTGAACCTTGAACTAAAGTCTGGAACCTCAAAAACCTTTAAAGTAAATGGTGGAGAAGAGAGAAAAGCTGAATACAAACAGCTTTTCTCTTGGCCTATTGTCACCTACTTTTGAGGCCGTCACTGTTCAGCTTTTCACCATACTTTAAAGTCATGAGATTCCAGACTTTAGTTCAAGGTTCAAGTTAGAACTCACTGTCAGTTTGTTAAACAAAATCACATGCATTAGAAGTTATAATGAGTGTGCTTTTTGTACAGTTTCTTAACAAATTTATGACAAAAATGGCTGCTCTTTGTTGGTTTGGTATAATCAACGTTGATTGGTAAAATCATTTTTTATAACATGACATGACATGATTTTTTTTTCAAGTTGTTATCAGTTTAACAATCTTTCGATCTTTGGATAAAACTGTCTTATGTAAAAGTTGTCCCTGAAAAAGCCTTCTTTTTTTATAAACAAGAAACGTTCTCTTGTCTTTTCTCTACCATTAGTCATCATCCTGCCAAAAAAAAGTCTGAAAAGTTTACTTTGTTTGGCATCACATCTTAACATCAGACGTCAACGTTGTTTTCTCTCCTGATGATTCACAAAGAAGAGGAAAGGATTTTTCTGGTTTTTAGAGGTAAGACAAACCACCCCACTTGCAGGTGGTGGCTGTTGTGCTGCAGATGACCCTCAGCAGGTAGACTCGGTCAATCCACCCATTTCTACTCCTCAGACATCCACAAGTCCTCAACCTTCTCCCCTGCTGATCAGCTCAGTAAAGTGCATTCTCATTCCGCTTGTCTCCATCTCTTGTCCTTTCCATCCCTGTCACACTATGTATTTTCCCCTTTGCACTCATTGTTTTCTCACTAAAAATCTTTTAAACAGTTTCATTTCAGTTCTAAGCCTATGCTGGAGCACTGAGCCCTAAATTCAAAGAATAGATTGTGTCTGCAGCCAGGATGAGACACCAGCCAAATAAACTTTGTGTTCTTTCCATACAAAACCCGCAGTTTGGTGTGAATAATACTTTAGCTTTACCTGAACTTTTGCAAAGGTACATACACTCTGTACAGCGTAAGCTTAGAATGGAGGGAGAGACAAAAAGGAGCGATAGCAAGAGGGTTTAATATCCCAACCCAACCTCATTATCCACAGAAAAGGTGCAGTGAGACCTAAACAATGCTACAAGCCTGGAAAAACAAAACAAGAAAAACAACTGCTTGCATCTTGATCCAGGACAGAGGAAAATTTGCAATTATTGTTTATTTACCTTAACATGGCTGTACTCTGCCTTCCCCGACTCGCTGCTGACAGGCTTGGTCTCAGGTCTGGGTTTGAGCACTTGGCGAAGTGGACTGGAGATTGGAAGGCCTGTCACACTGATCCCATCTGAAGAGACACAATGGCGTCACTCAGTTAGCAAAAATAAGAATGTAATGTATCAGACAGTACGCGATCTTTGTACATGTGCAATTAAAAGAAGCTACAAATGTCAGGTAATAGAAAAAGACAAAAAGGAAATGTCAGATGCAACAGAAGCACTTGTTTAGAGCCTAATGTGCATGTGTTTGAGCCTGTGCACCCACTGACGTTTAACTCTCTCAGATTAGAGGCTACAGTGGAGATTTCAGCTTTTACAAAATTGCTGAAACAGTGTTTCACTCTGAGGCTCAAAAAAAGTTTTTGGGAACTAAAAAACTTCACTCAATTCTCCATGAGCACCAATGTGAGACAGTAATAACTAAACCTGAAATTCTGGGTAAACTGTTCCTGATAATAAAAAAAAATGTTAATAACAGCTACTGAAAACCGCTGAAGCCTGCTATTGTTTTTAATTCTAATTAAATTCAATGATAGATTGCTTTACAGATTATTTAAAATTTGTGTAATAAATCTAACATAATTCTCACTGTTAACCTCTTATGTGGTGTGAGTGGAGCTTGAGAGGCATAGCATTAGTAACATTTTTTGCTGCAGTGTAGGTGAGCCATATATAATGTGAGAGAGGTGCAAATATATTGGTAGCTTGTGGCTTTTTTTAGTTGTACTGCATTATATTGAATGTCTTTTCTGGTATTTTTTCTTCCCTTCCTAACAGTAATATAATATATATTATATAGTAGAAAAATGTGTTCTCAATCCAGTGCAGTCATTTAGTCTTATTAGATAAGGATCATTCTTGATTGCTCCTCACTGTGCAGGAATTTCCCCAAAATCAATTTAGTTTTCAGTGTTGCAAATTGAAAAAAAATCTGAAATCAGTGAGTGCACAGTGCTAGTATAATCATGTAAATAATAAAAGATTTTAAATTCATGACATTGAGAGAGGCAGTGTGGACACAGGAGCAGCTGCACTATCAGCAGCTGTGTTATGCACCACCACAGGGGCTGCTGCTTTCAACCCACTCAGACAATCCTCAAAATGATGCCCAGAGCCCACACTCTGACGTCAAAGGAATCATATCGCTGTCTGACGTCAGTTGAATGCAAAGCCCTGTAATTTCCCCTAAGAGGGGAGGAAATTACTGGCCTTTGCAGCAGCACGGACGATTGGGTTCATGATAGACAGATGGACATATTCAAACTTTGTAACAACCACCTGCCAGATTGGTTAAAATATAACCAGTTGGAAGAGTATTTCTGTTAAAAAGAGCAAAAGACTAGTGTGCATGGAGATTTGGTGTTATACTGATGGAAATGATCCTGTGAAAATGTGTGTACAAACTGGAGCAGATCAAAATACAAGAAGGCTTCTTAGTAAAATAGGGCATCACAATCAATGGAGCCTGGGAAATCCTATCCCTACAATGATAGGCTAAGAATTAACGCATTAGCTCCACACATTGTCTATTTTAATTTCAGAAATTTCCTTTAGATGCTACCAGTCAGGAGCAAACTCCAAATGTAAAAAGAGTGAACACTCAAGGATCATTCTGGCATTTTTCTTTTACTTAGTAAATAAGGACAGTACGCTTTGATAGAGTCCAAGCTCTGTCTACCACTGCATGTGTTGTGCTGTCAAATTAGTAGTCTACCTTAGATAAGGGGCCTGGTTCTCACTTCAATGGTAGTGACTAAGCAGTCAGACACTGTTTTTAGAAACCAGTCTTGTCCTGTGTTCTTGCCACTCCATGAGTGAACTGGGACCTATTAGGAGAAAATTCTAAATCACATTACATCACTTTCTGTTACACAATATATTCCCTCATTGAACATAATCTGGGGTTTAGAAGACAAGGACATATTGTCATGGTTCAAGGACATGTTGACATGGACATGTGGACTGGAGAAGCTGAGGATTAGTCATCTACAATAATTGGCCGAACACCTCGACCACACACAGCTGTCCCAATGCAGCTTCAATCTGACTGAGCAATAACAAAAGCAGCAGCTAATACTTGTGATTTTAATGGCGACATAACTGTTCCACAGAACTCCAGAATAGTAATTCATTTTACTGCCAGTTTGGAAAGTTATTATCATTGCTCCAATGAGCAACAAAGGAAATGCACAACACTGTGTCAGTGAGAAATAATTAAATTTATAACATTATAAAGCAAAGCCTGACTTTCTAAACCCATTTCTCTTCAATTACTTCTCCACAACCTGCTTGCTGCACATCAGGGGAACTCTACCTTGTGATCGGAACCATAAGTCTTGGCACAACTCAAACTAAAAGCCGAAGGCTCTTTCAAATTGTAAGATGAAAAAAATCAGCCTGTTGTTTTAATGTGATTCTGTCCAAAATAAATGCTGGACACAAACTGTGACAGACTGAAAAATATCAAATTCTGCAAGTAATGCCTGTTGAATCTTGGCTTTACATTATAAATACAAAATAATGAATTGGAAAAAAAGAAAAACAAAAATAATTTGGTCAAGCAATTAATATTATAACACAAAACTGGCTTTCCAAGCCAGTGTATTTTGTATCATTTCATGTCGTGTGGTGCTAGCTAGTTGGTTTGGTGGTGACAAAAGTCATACTGTGAGTCCTTTGTTACAAACTTTGGACATTGTCAGAATTATGGCATAGGCTTTTTTTCGGTCAGCACAGTTCAGGTAGTAAAACAGTTAAACCAGACATCAATCACACTATGATTTTTGTGTGCAAAAGCCTAAAAACACAGAGTGTACAACTTTATGTACAACAACTGCTGTCACTGCTCTTATAACAGAAATCCCCTCTTATTATTTCTTCATTCTTTGGACGCTGCTGTTTAACAGGTCCAATTTGCATCTGGACGTAGACTTGCAGTGACAGAAGAGAAAAAGTCCAAAAATACAGGTAACATTTTAAGAATTTATGACCTGCATCCTTCATTATGGCACTTTGTCTGTTTCAGAAGGTACACATGACTTGCTGTGTCCTGTGGCACAGAGACTGTGTGAGTAATAGGTGGTGGGATTGACGATGGCATCGCTCACAATCATTCCCTCCTTTGCTCCCTCCTTCCAATCAGTATCTGTCTAGTTTCCTGTCTTACAGCCGCAGGGCAAATTGGGGAGAACTCAGCATTTGAATGAAGGCCACCTTGCTGCCGGAGTTTAGGCAAAACAACAAAGATTTGGACTGTCACTCCTCTGGAATCACTGTAACATTATTAGTACAGATGTGAAGGTCCATGAGGTGCTCTGGATCTCTGTGATGTCAGATACACTCACTTTTACTCAGTTTTTTCCAGGTGGACAGCTACATCTAATAAATATGAAAAATGTGACTTGTTACAGTGACATCATTCAAAATTCTGTTCAATATCCCGTTCAAGGGAGAAAATCATGACAATGTAAAATTTTAAAAAACATACACTGCTTGACCTGAGCCTCATATCCACTGTAAGGAATTGAATAAAAACAGACAAACAAATTTTTCATTACAGTAAGTAAAGTAGAACTTGATCCTGTTTCTTGTCATTATTTCTGAACATCACATATTTCATTTATCCAATTAAAACTCTGACAAGAAGAAAAGATATTACAGTACAAATTTGCTCTGCCTCATTTAAAACCACACTGTTATTCTGAGCTGACACGCAACACTGAAACTGTAAGAACATCATCATTCTCCATCAGTCTTACAGAGATAGGGGGAGGAATGGAGCTCCATGATGAGGAGAAATCTGTTAGTTAATTTACAAAGATCTGAAAAAAATATTACTACTGTAACAGAGAGGCCTTTTAGTTTATCTGGAAGCTCCAAAGTCAGGAAATTATAGATGGTTTGTTTTAATAGCGGTAAAAAATGCCTTACACAGAGGGATTTGCATTGGGCTAATTCAATTCAGCAATACAGCAGCTATTCATGTTCTAACACAGGCCTTTTTATAAATCTACCATTGTACTGTTCCCCTTTATTTCAATAACATACGTGCTTCAGTACTTCTACACACTGTCAGAGTTCATTCCCATTACTCAATTCACTCCGGATGAAAAGTCACAGTGGTGATGTTTTTAGACTGTCCTACTGACTGATCACCTGTTCTGAAATAAGGTTTTCTTTCTTTAACTTTATGTTGATTAGGTTTATTTAGGTTTCTGTGGGTTGCACACCTATCTTTGTCTGTTCAGCCGCAGTGGCCATCACTGCTCACTTCTCTTCTTATTTTTTAAAAAACAGACTGAATAGCTTAAACCCAAAGACCATTAATTCCTTTGCTACTAAAGTATATTTTGAAATAACTATTGCAAATATGAGGCCTCACTGTTAAGTATCAGCGATGCTTAACTTGGGGAAATAAACAAATAAAACCCAGACAGCACAATTAAGTACACTTAACCATATAACTTCATCACTGGCTACATGCAAACCAGAGTCAAAGGGGTAACTACCAAAAACTCAGAAGAAGAAACACTTGCACATTTCAGTAGTTTATCTACAGCAAAAATAACAACAACAACAACAACAACAGTTTTGCTGGCGACTATTTGTAACATAACAAAGACATAGTTAGTTTGCAAGGTACTGACTTAGTTTTGATGTCGTTATCTGTTCTAGGTCAAGATATTTTCTCACTCACAGATAACATTAGTGGTTGAATAGATCAAGGACATGAATAGCAAATCACTACAAACACTCAGCCCTCTGTTTGTGCATTTGCGTTAAAATGTCTGGAGTCATTTTCTCCATCACATTAATCAGATGTTGCCAACAATGTCATATATATGTCTTTGACATATTTGAGTAGTCTTCATCAAACTCCTCAGACACAGTACTCGCTGGTGCAGTTGCATTGGAAGGAGTAAAGGTTATGTTAGAAAAAGACTGGTTCCTATGATGTGCTGTCGGATCCATGACTTGATTCATCACTATTCATTTTGTTTTAAGCCCCTTAACATTTGGTAAGTACCTGGTAGGATAGAATGTAACTTTCAAAAGAGAGTTTTTTATTCATAGTTACTAATTGGAAGTTAACAGCCTTCTGTTAAGGTTTGAGCAGTCAGCATAAAATCTATTTAAAAGTTCCTGAATTTGTAAACAAGATTTTAAGTCTGACAAGACAATCAACACCAATGCTTCAGACTCATTTCAATTAGTACCACTGAAGTTCTGAGGTACAATTGTACCAGTGTTTAAACTTCAAGAGAACACCCACCACACTTTGGTTAATAGGAATAGCAAACACATTTCCATCCACTATCATGAACATGTAATAAGTTATTTTTTTTGAGAAGTATTCTTGGATGCTAAGCTTGGTGTAAGTTAAAAAATAAGTAATTTAGGACTGACCACCAAGTAAGGAGAGCAGAGTCTTCCTCGGCTGATGTAGACTGAGGACAAAGTAGAAACACTACAACAGCAGCTCCTTGTTCTTCACTAATTTCAACAGAGCTTCTAAATAGATATTCTTTCCGTTTGAGTCCTTATATCATTTATTAGTTGATATAATATGTTTCCTGCTTTGTTGTTGATTCAGATGTTTGCTGTGGAAGAAGGTGCAGTTTTCAAAAACCACAACATTAATGTGGGCTGTAGCATTGTCATTGGGTAAAAAACTCTCACGCCATTTAGCACAACAAAGCTTGCTGTAAGTCAAGACCCATTAGTCTTCAGTGATGACATCACTCTCCCATCTGAATCGTGACTTATGGTGCCATGGTCCCGGGCTGGACGCAAAGTGAGGGATAAACTCATCTGAGGATAAATCAATGAGGATGGCCTGCTTTTAATGTTCCTCTGCACTGTTTTCTGTGGCCTTGTCTGATCTGCCCCTTCTGTCTCAGAAAGACAAAGGACATTGAGTACAGCACTGCCAAACAACACCCCAACTACAGCTGATGGATTGACTATCTCTGCACAGTGACTGTAAATACAGGCGACTCATAAATAGACTATAATTAGAAAAAATATTCCAGTGAAGATATACAGTATAACATGACTCAGAACATTCTGACTGTTGTTAATCAGGCACAAGCTAAATCACACCTTTCATGACACGACATACAGGAAAAGCAAAACTTTGGTCATATCAGTGCTGCTAAAAAAACCTGAGCTTATGGTTATATTTAGAAAGAACAAAACTGGCGATAACACAATACCATCAGCACACACATCAATGAAACTATGACACACACTGCCTAAGCTGTCAGCTATCATTTATCCTGAGGCTGTGGAGAAGGTTTGAAAGATGAAAAGAGGTATAAAAAGAGAGCATATAGGGAATTTTTCTCACCTGGGCAAAGTGGAGAAATTCATTCATATTCAGCTACATATTCACAATTAATTTTTAAATTTTAACTTTCGAAGTGGGAACAGCTGATAATACATTATTGTGGTTTAACAGGGGATCAACTGGCCCATGACTGACTTCCAAACTATTTATTAGGGGTATCATAAATCATGCTTGTGGGCTCACATCTTAAAATCAGATTTTCAAACCAACCATCTACTTTGAGCGGATGAATGTGAAAATAGTCCTCTATTATCAAAGCCTGCACATGCATCATTCTGCAAAGAGAAACTCAAATATCCAGTTGTGGGACAGAAAGCATTTTTTCATCTTGTTGTATACTCTGAGCAAGCTTTCTATGTGTGGATCAGGAGGTTGAGTGAGTCGTCCACTAATAGCTGGTTTGGTGGCTCTTTCCAACCATGTGTCAAAACATCCAAGAGATACCTAAGCAGAAAATGGGTACCCAACGGTCAGACCACGCACCTTTCATTGTAGCTCAGTCCTATTGGTATGTGTGTATTTTTGTGTATTTCTGTGTATGTGTCTGCATGTGTGTGTGTATGTGCGTGTGTACAAATGGTTGAATGAGAGACAGACTGTTGAGCACTTTGGATAAAAGTGCTTTATAAATACAGTCCGTTCACTGTCTGTTTACCATCCATTTCTTCCTGTTGTAAAGAAACCAAATGGAACCTGGTGGCACGAAATGGATATTTTTGAAAAGACTACCAATTTGTTAGCAACAGTTTAGTTTATCAACTGTACAGAGAAGGTGAGAACACATTAAAGAGTGTCCTTATTCATTTAGTTGTGTCAAAATGCGATGACTGCCATACAGATATACTTGGTGCTGCGGTAAATGATTTTCTTTGGCTATTTAGCTGTATAGAAAATGGCAATGGAATGCGTTCTCTCTACAACATTTATTTTTATGCCTTTACAATTTAGGATTTTTTTTCCAATTATACTGTGCCTTGTACAAAGGCAACTAATTAGTGTGTTTGAAAATACAACAACAGAAGAGCAAGGTAGTACACCATTCCACTAAGCTACACACAAAAATTATCATCAAAAGCATTTTAAATGTTTGTGGACAAACAGACCTCACCGGCAATAAATTATATGTCTGTTGGAAGCACGTAATTATAATCTTGTTTCCCATTTCACAGAAACCTATCTTGGTCAACTGGCCCTATATTTTTGCCTATTACGTAACATGAAGTATCAAAGGAATTTGCACCCAATATTGTCTTTTGTATTATTCTTACATTCAAACTCTTATGCAAACAACTAATAAATGCAAACCAATTACTTTAGGGGGCCATATCAGAAGTTACATAGCTGTGGGATACTTAGGTGAAGCCTTCTAAGCTCCCTCAAACAAGGAAATGATTAGAAGTGGGACAATATGTTGATTCAACAATATAATTAATAGCTTCTTTTTGAGCTATTTTATAGACACTCTTTCCAATTATTAATACTTTTTTTATAACATAGAGGGGCTCCAGGCCACAAGTTTATCTATATATAAGGTCAAATTGCAGTCAGTAAGTGCATGCTGAAGAGGCACTAAGCATAAACTGTATGCACTTTTTTTTATTACCATCATTTTATCTCAGTTGTCAAATTCTGCAAAACCAACACAACAATGCAGTCAAGAAACACATTTTCTCTGCATTTTACCTTTTTGGGTGCATTTTTTTCCTTCAGTTACACAAACAATGTGATGTATCTTAGATAAGTGTCTTGCAGTAATTTAAGCCTTGTAGAATCACTGTATCATGACATAATTTTTTTTACAGGCTGAGTCTCGTGACAGTAACGAATCATGAGTAACTCTGTGATCCCCTACCCTTGTAATGAAATAATCATGGTACAATATTACAGCTCTAAAATTTACATGTGACTGTGTGAGGTGTCTCAGGAATACAATTAAATAGTGGGTGAAAGCATCATTTGTGCACAAAATAATCAAGACTTCACAGTTTAATTAGCAAAGATGGCTAAACTTGGTAATCTTCCAGCACACATGAGCACAGACTGAGGACAAAGCAAAACAACTAGCATTATGCAAATAAGTTCATCAACATTAATAACCTAATTTCATTAATGTATTAGAGGAATAGATAGCATCAAATGTGTTTAGCAAAAACCGTATGACTTAATGTCACCATAATAACTCAATTTAGACCTGCTGTTTAGACGAACATGGCTTATCTCCTTAATTCAGGGCGCCAATTATTGCTCAGCTAATTAAAACATTGAAACAGTACAACAATGCTACTGGGGCTGAGATAAACATACAAAGTCATATGTATTTACTTTCTCAGTCTTCTGAATCCATTTGCATACACACCAAAACACAAAAAGTAGTCTCAGTGGTTCAGGAACAGGTTAATATTGGTGGCATATTACTATTTATTAGCCTATAGAGTCTGGGTTGAAGAGGTTTAACAGACTGAAGAAAGAGGCAGGGAAGTTGGTAGCAAGACAGGGGAAAAAAAGGGGCAGAGCATGAACCATAAGAACAGACTGGAGAAGAAACACAATGAATGAGCGTCAAGGTAGAGAGGAAGGTCAGACTATTTTTTAAAACCAGGAATAAAAATTAGAAAAGAGGATTCCAACAGTGGAAGTGAGGAAGTCACAAGTTAAGAGACAAATTGAGGTGTAAAGACCTTGAGACCTCCCTCTTCTATTAATGTTGAATCTTAAAAAAGGCTGCCTGCATGCCTGTGACAAGGTGTGCTTTATGTACAGAAGCACATTAACACTTAATGCGTTAAAGTGATGAATGACCATTTTTTTGCATTCAATGTGTGCAAAAGATCTGTGACAAATTTACTACAATCCACTTTAGGATAAATGAAAGAAAAATATTTGCCTATTTAAGGAGAGGCAGTCAAATGCCAGTTTAATATATCTCTAACTGCATCAATTGCAATCTAATGAAACAGCCTGGCAATAAACCTTCACGAAGGTTACAGTGTTCAGTTTTCATTTTTGAGAGGTGCTGATTTAACTTTATGGTCATTGAAGGCTTTAGTTTGTGGTACTGATGAATTCTGTTCCATTACACTGAGAGGTGGTGGATGTGGTGGTGGTGGTGGTGGGGGTGGTGTTTAATGTTTTGTTCACAACACATCTATTAGGGTCGTTATTGGTCAGCCAAGTAATATGTGAATTTATGTGCATATATCAATTAATAAACATTTGAAACAGAAACTATCTTTCATATTATCTCATTTAAATGTTGTAGAAGTGTATTCAGTTTCTCTGTTTGGCACTGTAGCTTCTGATATCTGAATAATTTGTTAAGATAAATAAGTTGTATAAAGCCTTCTCTGAGATGGGTTAAATTGTTATTCAACATTAGGCTATGAATTAAATTGTTAAATTATAAGTAATTAATTTCAGCATAATGCAGCTTGTAAAACATTGATTAACTGATAAAAGGTGAAACTTGAGAATGCATAATTTTTTATAAGTGTGACTGATTATGTAAATTGTATTATTGCATCACCAGTTAACAATACTAAAAGTCTAAAATAATCTCAACAGCTCTCTATACTTCAGCACAACTAAATTTAATATCAGCCTGCTAATATGCTGACAGTGAAAACACTGACATGCTGATGTTAAGCAGGTATAATGTTTACAATGATCATACTTTGAAGTGTAAGCATGACAAACTTGTCTAAATAGCACACAAAGTATAGCTGAGGTTGATCAAAACTTCTTTAACTCTGCAAGTATTTAGTCAGAAGTCCTGGACTAATTTTAAACCAATGATGGAGCTCAATCTTTGGTGTTTTGTGATTGCCAGACATCCTAAGGAAGAAGTGTCTGTTGATAGCAAAATAAATGGTGATGCATACAAAAATCAAAGTAAAATTGTGTCCAAATGTCAGGTATCACCAAAGTCAATAGGATTTATGTTTGTGAACCAAATACGATTGCAGTTATCAGGATATTTGGTTCACAAAATGATAAATCAACTGGCAAACCAAGTGACAATGTTATTGGCAGAGCCACGTCACAAGCAAAGCTAAAATATGTCATATACTTGAAGTCAACTAAGCTTGTAACAGTTGTTTGTACATTGTGTGGGCCTATTTGGAATTGTAATTTCTGTATTTAGTTCTTGCGTTAGTCAGCACGTTTTACACTTACAAATGTCTGTCTGTGTCAACTCACCATCGTTGAGGTCCTGCAGCAGGTTCTCCTGACCAGAGAAGTCCAGCTTGACCTTGATGCTGACAGTCAGTGTCACAGCCTGGCCGGGCTTCAGAGGCAAGTGGGATAAAGCCTCCTGTAGGTCCCAGCTCAGAAACTCCCCAAACACTTTCTCTGCACACACACAAAGGGAGGGAAAAGCTCATTTTAAAAACAAACAATGAAAAGAGAAAAAGAATTAGAAAAGAAATATATATATTTCTGAGCATGACGATACCTGCTGGGATAAAAGAAAGCACCCAAATTTGCTTTGAACATTTTTGTGTGCAAAAAACACTTGGAAAAGGAAAACCAAAAGACACTTGTGATCATATTCACCTTGAGGCTTTGCACATATTACATGCATTTAGCTAAAAAAAAAATCACCTGAATTGCTCATTACTCTCTGCAGAGTGTGCAGAATAAGACAAAGAAAAGGCGACAGATCTCATTATACCTGCTACAGGTTGCACATCACTAAAGAAACCAGTGCTGCTATGTTTCTTTTGCTATCAGTTTTCCAAAGCCACAAAGCTACTGATTGGCCTCCTACCTGAGAGTCTTTGGCTGCTTGTCAGTAAAAGTAACTCTCTAATTTATGCCTCCAAGCCCCTCTACCTGAGACGAATGACTCAGCTGCATCCACTTCAGCCGGGAGCATCAAATGAATGATACATCACCTGAATAAAGCATGTGTTCTGTCAGTGCAGGTGAGCCATTCCTGCTCCTGGGGATTGCAGGAACAGCAAGCAGGCTGATTTCAACAAAAGCACAGCAGAAGGGGGAGATGCAAACTGACTGTAAAAACAACAGTTTACATATGCATGCTTGATTCATAACCACAGCTTTTAAAATTCACTAAATGTCGGCAGCACTACATAAAGATTTTGTTAATAATGCTCCACTTTAAATAATCATAAACTCGGAGTTCTTTGCAGTGAATTAAAAGAGAGGGAAAAAAAGGAGGGGGGCATGAGTGAGGCAATGGGGAAATTATTTAAAAGAAACAGGACTGAGAAGAAAAAGCAAGTTGAATAAGAAGCAAGAAAGAGGATGACGTTATTATCACTCCACTACAGATATATGAGTCACAAGAAAAGGTAGACGCAATAAACTGTTAAGCAATCTCTCCTGCCTAATTTACAGCATTAAACATCAGACACTCCTAATCTTAAAAAAATATGGAGATCCAATCAGAGTTTTTTTTGGAACAAATATTAAGCAAACTATATTTTGAACACTGGGACACTGAGGCAAGGATTACAAATGTTTCATCCCCATTCAGCTGTGACTCCTCTGTCTTTTTTCTTCCTCAATAATCCACCTATTAAAAATGAAGTGTAAGGGACAGGTTGAGTTAACAGGCACCAATCAAGACAAATCAAGACCAATCACCACAAGTCTAAGAATAAATACTCGACTCAATACTCATTACAAATTTAGGAGCCACCGAACATCCAATTTCTCATTAAGTCAAAAAGTAATCAGGGAACAAAGGGCTCTGGGTGTAACAAGTGAAAGCAATCAATATAGTGAGTGTGGGTTAGCATGAAGGTAGACTCAACCTCAAAGAGACACATCTAACCTCTTTACTGTCATATCCTCCATGAGCACAAATAATGTTCACAAAAGACTCCAAAGCAGGAAAATCATGAAACCACAACAGTTCTAACTAATGGGATTGTTAAATGTTGATATTTGGCAGGACATGAGAAAACACTGTGACTAACACATTCCTTCTTTTTTTAAAAAAATGTTTCAACTTAGCACAGGAAATTAATTTTTTTTTTAAAACTGTATATTATGTCCCAGTGTTGTAGTTTAATCACAATCAATCGGTCACAATCATCACAGCCAATGCTGTTCTCCATGCCAAGCAAAGCTAGTATATTACAGTATAACATAAAAAACAGCCATCACAAATAAACTGATACAGTCAAAAAAAGGGGAAAAAAAGGGACTGCAAAGGAAGCTCTGCACACTGTAACAAAATCGCTGAAGCAATATTAATCCCCTCCTTTAGTTCCCTAGATGATGGGCTGTAAGGTGGAGCTAGCTAGTACTCGACTGTGTGTTTATTCAGTACAGATAATGTACTTTTTACAAGCACAAGTATAATCTGTGTAAAATGTGCTAATACTTGTACTCATGTGAAGGAAAATCCTAGATAATCCTTGATAGCTGTGTCCACAAAATGCCATGATACCAGCACTAATACTTCATAATTATAGTTTGGTTGTGTAAATAGATATAGATACAGATACAGATAATGATGTACTAGCTCATCTGTAGGCTGCTCACTGTAAAGTGCTCTTGTACTCCTTAAGCTTGATATGAAAGTGTGAAAGTGTTGACTACATCTGAGCTGAGTTGATGTAAATATGCACAGAAGAGCAATAAGGTATCAATGATGACCAAGAGGTCTGACTGAGGCTTTGTACCTATTTTTTATACATTTTTTTTTTATTTATTTAGCCACAGCAAATGCAGAGGGTTTCAGAGAGGATATCTTAACTCTGGTCTGCGTAGAACTGTTTTACCAGGTTTTCTTAACTGATTGGAAGAAAATCCATATGTGCAAGACTCAGAATCCACAGCCTCACCAGTGGCTTTGTTAGGCAATTTATAGCAGTGATGTAAGCCTAACATAAACCACACTATGCTAACATGTAATGATCACTCTGCTGCAAGAGGCAAATTCCAGAGATTAACTTATTTATTCTTATTTACTGTCTGGTAATCGTAAATTTCTGCACAGGATTCCATGATAATTCATCCAAGAATTGTTAAGATATGTTTACGCTCAGGCATTTCTACGCTTTTCCAAAGTGATGTAAAGGTGATAAGATAGAGTTGGAGAGATATGCTGAGCGACAGAATCTAATCAAACAATAATTGTTTAGCTTATTAGCCAATTTTAACTAATTCCATGGTTTATTTTCAGTCTATGATCAATATTCCTCTCAAAATGTAATTTTGCTGTGATTTTTTTATTATTATTTCTATCCAATGTCATGTAAGATATAAATGGGGAAGCACTTTGTAAAGTGTGTTTTAATATGAGTGCCATGAATAATTGATTCTATTTCTGAGCTTTAGCAATGATAAATCAGAAGCCACCAAAGAAGAAGGCTTACAGGTGCAAAAGATTTATTAATGATATAGCCACTAAAAATAGCCAGTTGTGTGTAATGTGAGCATGTAATGACAGCTGCTCTTTCCTTTTGGTAGGATTTGAAAGAAATTGTTGAATGCGAGGTACTTCTTTGCTCCTTTTTTCTGTGGCAGGTGTAGAGTAAGCAAAAGTACAGACGTGCAAAGAGATAATGAAAGACATCCTATATTAATGACTTTTGAACAGACACAAAGTTTTATGCATCCAGCAAACAGTCACTGGCTCAACAGTGATTAAAGTGTTAAAGCTTTAAAGAAACTCTTGAAAACTTTCGATGTCTTAAGAACGCCATGCAGTTAAAAGCGAAAAGTCATTGGAGTCACCTCAGCTCTAGCTGGTGACTTTCAGAGAGCTGTATCCATCCTTACCAACCACTTTTAAATGAGAACATTTTAAGTGATTGATTTTTCACCATATATTAAAGGAGGAGCTAAAACACCAGTAAAAATTAGATTGACATGATTAAAGAATACACATTCATTAAAATGAGTTAATGTCTTTAAGGACTGGGCTCATTTTTAGCACTTCAAGCTCTGCTTGAAAAATTGGTGGTTTTAGAGATTAAATCAAAAAAAAAAAAAGTGAAGTTGCACTAAGAAAAGAACCGGATGATCAATTGCACTGCAGTGCAATTAGCAGGTTGCATTGTGTCTTGTGGTCCTTTTGGCTGCTGCTCCTCTGAGGGAAAGTATAGATTTGGCTAAACTGTTATTTTTTGATACTTTCAAGCCTCTGGAACAAACTGAAACAATACTCTGCAAATATGGGTTATTTCGAAGGCAGCTCATCTATTACACTCACTCAGTCTATTAGACGCTTTGTTATACAGAGCTTGCAAAGAGTTGTGCTGGTTTGCATAATACAGAAGACAGAGATTCCTCAGCTTTTCTGCTGGTACTAATTTAAAAGAATAAAACTCTTCACACTTCATAAAACCGTTGACAGTAAAAAAAATTCCTTACTTCCTTTATGAATTATTAAATTCTGTTTTTATTTACGTTTAACGAGTGTCCCGGCTTTTTTTTGGTATTCAGACATTATTATCCAGTTCCGTTTCATTACAAAAAGTTTCCTTAAAGTTTAACTGAAATTATAATTTGTTCTTTTTTTTGTATACAAAGACTATCTCAAAGGGTTTGTTAAATCTTATATTATCAGATTTTCATTATTAAGATAAAGAAAAGAAGTTTTGGGGAAAATCCATAATCCTCCCTTTGGTCTCAGTGGCTAGCAGGACAGGTCCATAGCTGAGTTTAATCTCCTGCAGTGTAGCCTTCAAGCAATGGACAGAGTGAGTGTTATTAGTTGTGTTGTAGAGTAACGACAACACATCTACCCAAACCATGTGACATTTGCAGCTCAGTGAACACGCTGTTAAATGTGCTGCAGCTGAACAGCTAATTAGCTACCTAGCCTGTAAACTGACATGAGTGCTCTTTTCCCCGGTGTATGCTTGTTTAAGCACTTCATAAACAGGGCAAGGTGCAGAGGAAGATGCGTGTATATGCTTGTGTGTTGGATAAGAAGGAGACTTTTTGTTTGTGAGGGTTAAAGAGAGCTATTACAACTTGTCATAATCTCCTGAGGAGTTTACTGACATATCTTAACGAAAGAGGGGACATATATGGCATGTTTTTCTCTCTTTTTTTTTTTTAATATGCAAATGTTTGATTGATCTTCACACACTATCTCAGCTTGGTTCACAAAGGGTCCATTTGTACTGACAAATGCAAATCTCAAATACATTAGCTGCTAACGTACAAGGGGAAATTTCTTGAATTATGTTTGTGGTAAAAGCGCATCCTTGACATTCATTACAAGCACTTAAACAGTCTCAGCATTGAACAATCTCAGAAATAGTTTTTGGGAACAAAGTGAAACCATATTAAATTTTAAAAATGACTCCTGTGACACACCGCAGACAGAGGCTGACCTGACATTAAAATGGCCTTCAAAGGTCTCCCAGCTTAGATGTGGTGTACTTAATTGTTCACTGGGGTTCCACCATTGTGCTGTACTAAAGCTTGGTGCAATCCAGCATGTGAGGAGATGACTTTGTCAAAAAAGAGCGCCCTCTTGGCTGTCACTGAAAATATGTAGCTTGAGTAGGAACTGTATGTATAATAACAGTTGTGGTTTTTTTAGCATAGATAGGACTGATTAGATGACATGATGATCACAAAAAAGTCCAACTAAGTAATAAAGAATAAAGAATAAACAACGGGTATTTAAAATATACTACTGGTGAAACAGGTAAACACATTACAATGTTCATATTTTCACCTTGTTCATATTCTCATATGCGTTAATAAAAAGGATAAAGCTAAATGTATATTAATAATGACAGTATTGAGACTCTTTTTGCGTGTCTGAGGCAGTTTGGGGAGTTTGCAGCTAAAACAATACTGCCTGCAAAAGTAGAGACAGCCAGAATACTGATAACAACATTATTCCAGTGTCCAGACATTGGCTGCTAAGTTCCCTCAAGGACAAGCACAGCCGAGAATAATGGGGAAAAAAAGTTATTTTGATGTGAAATTGTAACAATATACTAAACTGGAGATGTGAAAATCAAACTTTTATCATTTGTGAATGGGATAGCTGTATTTTATGTGTATGTCAACAGACTTTAGTCTTGTTTTGACTTGCCAACTGATGAAGAAGTAGAGAAGAAGAAGTCAGTTTTCATAGTTCATTTGTGTAGTATTACAATTATACCAGATAGAATAAGACTGCCATTATTTAATATCAATGAAACACATGACATTGCATCTTACAATAATGAAAGGAAATACAGAATGTTGCAAGTATTTTCCCTTAAAATATACTAATAGAAGGTAACATAAGTAGAAACTAAAAAGGGAGACTGAGAGAAAATAGACAGGCAGAGGGACACAAGACAATACAGAGCCACAATATAAAAGGTAGGTAAGTGCATGGATGTGTGTGTGTGTGTGTGTGTGTGTGTGTGTGTGTGTGTGTGTGTGTGTGTGTGTGTGTGTGTGTGTGTGTG
>JAQMCX010000020.1:4166772-4211377 GCA_029814765.1 Acanthurus leucopareius
TGTGTGTGTGTGTGTGTGAGAGAGAGAGAGAGAGAGAGAGAGAGAGAGAGAGAGAGAGAGAGAGAGAGAGAGAGAGAAAGAAAGAGAGAGTGAGATGGAGATATTTTTACATTTCCTTTACAGGTGCAACAAGATGGTAAAGAAAGGTGGATATAGAGATTGTCATGCTGTGATATTTTGGTTTAAGGTGAATGGATTTTTCTTTGCACGTGGTTTTCCTACATATGCTTGGTGCTTGGTAATGTAACATGAAATGTAACATGAAATCAAATTCTGAATTTATTCCTGAGGGAGTGGAAAATGAGTAAGTGGACCCTTGGGGCTGTGGGACAGACCATACAGGAGATAAAAGCAGGCAGGCTCACTTTGTGGCAGGCAGCTGTGCAGTTTGGGGTGCAGAAATTCAGACAGACGTACTAAGACAGTGGAAACTGCCTATTTTCAGAGGCAGCTTTACACCCCTTAAGATGACAATTTACTGACGGAGCTCTGTTGAATTCTGTCTTCCGCTGACCTCTGGAAACAACTTCCACTGTCTGGACACACCTGAGTCCACCCAGACGTGGTGGCTAAACTTTAGGGGGGCTACAAACTCACTGCTTACTGCCCAAACCCAGGACATCATCAACCGTGGCAGGTCATGCTGCGCCAAGTGAGGGCCAATCAAGAAATACTTCAGGCTCCTCAATGCCACCACTAACTAATATCCAGGGGGTCTCTATAACAAGGAAGAGGTGCTGTGCACCCTCTGTGGGAAGTCGCCAGCAGGGTACATGAACTGTGAGCTTTTGAGGAGGTAGTTTGTCTGGTGATCCCTGAAGTTCAGCCTTTAGGAGCACACACTGCTGCATGTCATGTGTGGTCATCAATCTCACCTGGATCTGGGGGTTAGAGAGGAAGGATGTGTTTCTTCTGTGCCTAACACAGTGGAACAGGTGCTTTGTGCAGTAACCACTATTTTGGCACAATGCAGGATGCAGGATGAATATACATGTGTTTCCAGTAAGAAAAAATAGCTGCACAAGTTCTCAACATTTTAATTGACAATAGAGCAAGCTTTCAACCTGACAAAGTCTTTGAAGTGTTGGGAGCTATTTTTTTCTCACTGGTTATACATTCTCCTGTGCCTGCCACCACACACATCTCAAATCTCGCAGCCTCTGGATGTGAATTTTTTGGATCCTTGAAGGCAGAGCCAACAATTGACTGTCCACCATCTCCTGAGCCCACTCCTTATCCCCAATCCCCAGAATCCACCTCCCAGTCTCTGCCTCTCACACCACCTGATAACAACAGGATGGACACTGCAGACCTGACTCACACCACTGGCATTTGCTCAGCATTTGAATGAAACCTTGACTCCCTAGCTTTGGTTCTGTTGTCTATTTTGCCAAGTTCACCAACAGCATCCTCAGCTGGGTCCCTCTTGGGTCTGTGGTCCCGTGATACAGTGTGAAAAACAAACACTATCCAGTGCTCCATGCAGTCAGCTAGCCGCAAAGTTAACAAAGCTAGCTAGCAGATACTGTAGCAACAGTTACATATTACCCCCCTCTGCAATGTGCTGAGGGGTTAAACTTCACAAGGAAGACTATTCTTGGGAATACAGGCTAGGGTTAGGGGACACTATCAAGTCATATGATGGGCCAAAGCAAAGCATGTAAAGGATTGAATTTTCAATGTGAAACCTTCAAAGAACAAATGCTCCGGTCACTGGGTGTCCTGGATAGGAATCCCTGCTCTAAACAGAGATGATGCAAGATGGGGAAAAAAACAGAGTCTGGGAAATATTAGGGTCTGATTTATTCAAAGAAACTAGAGAAGATAAGAGCATAAAGAAAAGAAGACAGCAGCCTGAGAGGACTGGAGGAAGATAAGGCAAAAAACAAAAGAGAAACCTGAAAACAACAACGAAGATGACGTTTTTTTTTAGAAGACATATGAAAGAAGAAAGTGACAGAGGAAGAACTTTGCTTGTGGTTTCTATTTTTTTCAGTTTTATCTGCTACAACGGACACAAAAAAATATTTCCACTTTTTAAGACTTTTCATTGCCTTTTAATTACTGGAATTCACAAGCCCAGCAGCCTGAGTGGCCTGTGAGTGAATAACCGTAGGGGAAGAGGACAGGGAAAGGGATGTTGAAATTTTACATATTTATCGAAAACTATTTTACTGTATAAACATTTTTTCATATATGTAACATCACTATGGCAATGGGATGGAGAGTCTAAAGGTGAGATAGTTGATTTTGGAAAAGATCGTTGATTAACTTCATTTTAAAACCCTGAGGACCACAGTTGATGGCCACCAAGTCACTGTGGATGATAAGTGACTTCTCCAGAATCACTTTCACCTCCTCCTGTAAGCTTTTCTTTTTACCTTCAGTGAATCAGGTTAAATTGGGTAATGCTTGTTTGTGTTTGTATTAATTAAAGGAGTAAGACTACTATGGTAATGCCGCCTATTTTAAACAGTCTTAGACCATTAATTTAACTTTAAATTATTTATTGAGTTAAGTCTGTTGATTTAAACTACAGATGGTGTTTCTAATTCAAGAGAAGTCAGTTCTTTTTGCTTGTTCATCCAACTCTGAAAATAACATTCCCTTGGAGGCAAAACTATATTTGCAGCCTAAATCACATCCAACAACCACAACAACGGTTCTGTTTCAAAGGAACTCTTGTTAACTAGAGGAACTACATCGTACCTTGGAGCCCGGCCAGCAGAGAGCAGGGTATGTGAGAAGCAGGGAGGCTCTCAGAGGCACACAGTCACGGGATGAGTGTCTTCAAATCACTATTTTAACTACAGTCATGTAAAAGTTACTTTTGACAGGCTAAATCTCATCCACCTAAGAGTGAGGGCTTCTACTTCTCTAATTCTCTCATAACACTGTCTTTGGACTGTAAAATCTATATGAGAACTGGTCACCACATATTTTCCTATTTTTACACACAAGAGAGTCCTTGACATGCATGAAGAGAAGGAAATAATTACAGCTGAGCAGTATAGATTGAAAGAGGCTGCCTTGGACAATGGATATGATAGTGTGGTAGCTGTAGTGCCACTTTGAAAATGTCAGATCAATTTCACATATTCTAATATCAAGCGCCATCTCCTCTGCTTATCACTGAGAGACTGAACACTGTAAAGAGCAGAAGAATAGGATTTTTCCTGGTTTATCCTAAATCTACTGCATTTCCAAGGTTGAATCAGTGGCTGTTATTTTTTCAATATGGTCCAATGGGGCAAGTTTTGAGATAACAGGTAAGACATCTTTGTTTAATTTTAGTGAAAAATAGTGGCAATAGTGAAATAAAATCCATCTTGGTCTACAGGCTCACTTACACATGTCAGGGAAACAAAAGGAAAAAGCAGAGGTAATTAAATTGAATCAATATGACACTCTATGTGTGGGAAAATAGCTGTGTTCAAAAGACAGGCATAACTTCATGGCCAAACATCTGTTCTGTGTCTGCTGGACAACAGAAACACTGGACTCAGTCAAATGGTCAATGAAAGCAAAAGCATTGCTTTTAAATTAAAGGCGCACACAACATTTTTAAAGGCCTATTATAAAACAGCAAGACAAGCTCTTGATACGTCGAACAGAAAACTACTATCCCTTGTATCAAAGGCTCTGTCCCATTTCCATATGAAATATTTATTTAAGCACAAAGACAAAAAGAGCACACTGCCTGTCTAGACTGGTTAACCAAAATTATAAATAAAAAAGCAGCATGGTGCATTAAAAAAAAAAAAACAGCAGTATCATTAGTATCATCAATATGATACCCATCATGTTTTAAATTCAAGTGAATTTCTTCAGAAGTTTTTTGTTGTGTAGTCCTGTTACTTAACTTTTACTAATGTAACAGTTGAGACATTTTTAAGTCAAATCATAATTTACTTTTTCTTTTTTTTTTTTAATATCTGAGATGGTCCAGTATATCCAGTGATATGTGGAGAGGTATACCCTGGGACACAAGCAGTTGGGGATCACTTGAATCAGTAAAAGGGACGGCAATACAAAAACACTTAAGATCTGGTGAACGTAATTTAGTTGCAATATTATATAGTTTTTCCACTAGAGAGGACTGAAAAGATTATTTGCAAAAGAAATGAATCACTCACTTGAATTAAACTTAAACTTAAGGGATTTTAATAGTGCCAAAAAATGTCTGTCAGTGTTTTGTCACCAGATCTGTAAAACTTTTAAATATTCACATTAATATCCGCCTCAACAGTCTTGTGCCAACAAGTTCTTCTCTCCTAAGTGATATCAGTTGGTGCCAGAGATCAGCGGGGTTGGGCTGGTTACTCCTCACATGAAGTGTATGAAAATAAATGCATGTCATGTCTGACATAGAAGACATAAGACATAAGACATAACAGATAAAATAAACCCCTAAGGGGAAAGCAAAGACGTAGTATAAAAAACCCAACACTGCAATAATGTTGCACAACATGATGTCTACTGGAGTCCTCTTACAAAGTGATCTCAAAAGCAGTACATTGCCACAAAGTGGGATTTTAAACATTATTTTATAAGTACTTTTTATTATCTGGCTGGACCACTGACCTCAAGGAGGTATTACTGGAAAGGCCTGCCATGGGTTAGAGTATAAGAAAGTGGTATCTTTGGAAATGTTGCTGCCTATTTTAACAATGTAGCTGCTCTATTCAGACAGCGAGACACAGACAAAAAAGCAAAAGGGAAATGCACAGACAGTGAGTCAGAGTGAGGGGAGACTGCAGAGATCTGAGGACCCAAGCAGGTGTTGAACAAAGAGATGGAACACAGAGTGAAAAGCCACGGGGGCATGAAAGATGTAGAACCAAAGACAACGGGTAAGTGACCTCTGTGGCACTGCGGACACATGGACTGCAAGAGGCTGCAGCAGAAACTCAGTGGGAGATAAAGTACATCAAAAGCTGTCCTGACTAAAACAGTATGATAAGGAATCCTACATGTACACACTTCAATAATCTCAACACACTATTGTTTGTTTAAGTATGTTGAAATGTATTACTTATTTTACACCTACAAGCTTTTAATCCAGAAACTGTCTTTTTTTTTCCTTGTACTGTACTAACAAAATTTAAAGCTTTCTCAGTCAGTGATGTCTTAGATAAGAGCAAAAAGTAGAATCAACACATACAGCCTTGTTTATCATGACAGAGGCACTAACCTTTGGTGCTGACAATCTTCGAGGTGAGCTCCAGAGACTCAATGTCCTCAGATCCAATGTTTTCCAAAGTGATGGTCAGCTGCTGGGTTTCTCCATTGAAAAGCTGGACGGACACAGTGCTGGACAGTTCCTCTTTGGACATCGGCTGAGGTGTATGGGCTGACCTGTTTATTATTGTGGAGGAGGGAGAACTTCAGGGGAGGAAAATTTACTCATTTTCCTAAATTTTATGCCCTTAAAGGAGTCAATATGAATAGATAATTCCAAGAAAATAAGCAAAGATATATCAAATGGCAAACGATGGTGACGGCACATTTGAAGTGGTGAAAACATTCCCATTATACTTCTGTCATGTTTTAAACAACAATTCTTGAGTCAATAAAAAAACGGAGATTAGTGTAAACAGATAAGTTTAAAATGTTCTCCCTAACTTTGATAGATCTCAGGTGCTGATGATGATGTAAATTGGTTTATTTACCAGGAAGTTTTTTTGCATTCATGTAATAATTCAAAGTCATTAAAAGCGTAGGTGCACACTAAATCACACGGAGCACTGAACTGCTCATTCTCTATTCTCTGTAAGTCAGGTTGTGTGTCTTACTTGTCTCTGGCCACATCTCAGCCAGAGAACTCATGGCATGGTGTTTTATCAGCCGCCAAAAGCAAATCACCTGTAGCTGACGCTTAAAGTTTAAAGAGCTGCTGGCATTTGTTTTGCAAGTATTGTAAATACTGTAGCAACCACCTAAATGATTCAGGAAGATGTCTGCTTTTGCTACAACATCATCATGACTCATTGTAGAGGCTTATGTACAGTTTGGTCATTTTAATATGCACCAAACACTCTGCCTGAGGTTTAAATTTAAATGCAGGTTATCACAAACTCCCTGTACATTTTTTTCTGAGCTGGACAGCAGGTCAACACAAATTAACTCCCCCTGACATTTGAGAGGCAATAATGCAAAACACTTTTCAGTGAAAAAAAAAAGAAACATCTAAATGGTTTTGCAGCTATACCAGCATAATGCACCTAGTGCATTACATTAGTTATTTTCCTCAGACAAAAGCTAAAGTGTTTAACACAGATGTTATTAGTATTGTGAAGAGGAGCAGCTGCAAGAACTACAGCTTTTTGCTGGAGGCAAGGAGATTACTGAGAAGTCAATGAGGCACCTTTGCGACTGAAGTCAAAGCTGAAGGGCTACCCGTGGACTCGGTGAAAGCACCCAAGAGACCATATATTATATTCTATTTGCTTCATGTAGCTGCTACAGTACTCTCTTAACACTGGAGAATAAAAAAGATTTTCCACATCAAAAGCTGCTGAAGTGCTGTACTTACAAGCATGACCTAAAAAGGGGATTCTGCAGCAGCCCCGCTGTCAGAATGATTTACAACACTCCGATGAGGTGCTTTACCTGTTATTTTCTAGGAGTAATTTAACCCATGATTTCTCCTCTTTCGTTTCCTGCAGTTACAGCATCCTAAATATCAATATACCTTACAGGGTGTACATGAAAACAAATGCACCTGCTACACTCAGAGACTGCAGACAACTCTGACAAACTTTGTTTTGTGTTTCTAGGTGATTTAATACCATAACAGCCAGAACACTTTTTGAGTTAAACATGCAATACTTAAAGATTACTTAAATTCTGAAGTAATTTGAACATGTGCTTCACAATGATAACTATAATTATCAGCACTGATTTGCCGGTTTAAGTCTCAGCCACTTCAAATCCAAAGTGTATATCCATATTCATTCTAAAAAATATTATCTATTTTAGCCACAGGCAATATATCAATTTAAAATACACTTTTTGCATCTCATTTTGCTGTAAATTGGAAACAAAATTCATAATATTTAGAAGTCTGTTACTATGGCCACAGTCTCCCTCAACAGTGGGCTTAATGGGAAGAGTGCAAGGTTAGAGTCTGATGTTTGAATTACAGTTTCAGCAACAGTCACACTGTTATTTAATTAAAATGTTGCTCAACATGAAGGGATGAACTAGCTTCCATATTGATTATTAGATGACAATTTACTATAGAACAACTATAGTGTGTATCATTCGGGATTTTTAGCCAAATACACAGTAATGTCCTCTCTTTTTAATCAGAAAGATACTTGAATGCAAGATAATTATTAATATACAAGGTTAGCAAAAAATAAAAAGAAACCTGATAGTGAAGCGAACTTATTCCCTCTCTCATATGTTAAACCTTCAGGGTAACCACAGCACTGTTCGTGTTTATAACCCTGAGCCTGGTCTCAGGTACTGTAAATTGAGAGTATGTCAGGCACCCTGCAGCAACATTTGTCACTGATCAAACAGGCCTGTAATATTTGACTGACTGACCTTTTGCTCCTTTTAAGTTACTGATTATTACCACTATCCAAGTACAGTGCAGTCTGTAAGTGACACATATTTCATTGCCTTGGCTCTGCACTCCAGGACAATGGATGTGAAATGAAATAATAACTGTGAGGTTGAAGCTCTGACTTTCAGCTTTAAGGGTGTTTCAGGGTGCTCATATTAGTGCTGGCTGAACAGTGTGGGGCTTGTTGCCCGTTTATATTTTTATGGCCAACCAAAGCAATGTTCTTGTCTGGTGTACAATCAGTCACATGATCAACTAAGCATGTGTTTCATTTACTGAAGATACCATCAAATTAAAGCTGTGGGTCAGCACTTCAACCTCATATGAATCCAATGTTCTGCAACATAGAGGTTACAAAATGAAAAACTTCTCACTGACCTATTTACAGACTGTCCTTTAAAGGTGTCAAGTGATCAGGTTAGCTCACCATTCAAACATTGTTTGCATTAATATACTCTGCATAAACACATAGCTGTTTCCCTGCCTGGCTGATTATTTGTTGTGTTTTTATGAGACTCAAATTCAGAGATTTAGCAAATAATCATAACCATGAAAACAACTCAAATGAGTTTCTGACCGAGGCAGTGATGTGCTGAGCTGGAGACGAGGAAGGGAGGGGATGACCTCAACCAGACAGCCACTCGTCTTCACACCAGACAGGCCCTCCAAAAGGCAATCACTGGTCACACCAAACACTGATGTGTGGTAGCCTGGCAGATATAGAATATAGGAAACATTCAGGTGCAAGGGAATAGGAAAAGTTCAATTTAGGATCAAGGTTAAAGTTTGTTTCTGGTATGGAACAGAATTCACATCTAATTTAATCAGCACATCACTGTGACATCAGAGTGATGGCACAGATTTTCAGCTGAACTCACCATTGATGGTGATGTTGCCAGCTGTCCTTGGGACCCCAACCAGAGTGACGGGGTACAGGCCAGATTCTGCAGGCAGGGACAGTGCAGCAGGCAGGGATTCAAACTCGACTCCAGAGGTCAGCAAACCCTGCACACACGACAAGAGACGATGGGGTGTGATTACTATATATATTTGGGATACATTTATATCATGTATGACATATAATTTTATGAGAAATTTAATTATAACATAAAGGACACGAGAAGTAAAGTCTTATTTAATTACAATATCTGAGTTCTTGGCAAATGATAACACTTACAAGCTGAGATTAAGAATACCTTTGTCTCAATGTTGCAGACAGATGTCTTATTTTTCAAAAAGGCAGAAAAGACTTCAGGGTCGAGGGTCGGATTGAACTGATATGGCAGTATATATATGTATATTCACAGAAAAGATCACCCTAAATATTACACACTAGGCCTTTAATTAACAACACAAATGCTTTAAAATCAATCAACAGATGCTAACATGGCCCCCAGAGCAGCATGCCGCTGCCTGATGCTCCTGCAATTCAATGTGAAGTATCTCCCAACCTGTTCATGTGATTCATCATCTTAATTTTACCATGATGTGCTGAAGATTTTATCTCTGTCAGCATGAGATGGCCATTTCCACTGGATAAAAATGCTCTCCATGTGAAATGGACACTTGAGCCATGTGTGTGCCTGAGGAGCGATGAACTGAAAACAAGTCGTCCGGCTCACGACACAGAAGGAGGAGGAGGGATCAGACAGGTTTCCAATTTATCAGTCCAAAATCTCAACAGGTGTTGTTGGGAGTAAAAAAATCCCTGAGGGGTGTTTACCCTTTGCATTCAAAAAGTCTTTGGCTGGCTGTAAGAAATGTGTTGCAGCTTTAGAGGAAAGTTTTGTGTCGTGTCCAATTGTCAGTCTGGAATCTGGATGTGACGTCAACTACAGAGACTCAGTCAGCGATGATAAAAAGTGTTTTACCAAGGAATAAATTAAAGAACAAATTGGCTACAGTAATAAAACATGCCACTTCACCTAAGACTCATTTGTAGTCAGAATATCCCTGCATGTGGCTTTTTAAGTTTTCTTTCAGTGTCTACTTGTGCCACCTCAGAATAAGCGTATTTACATTCTCGGTACATGCTGCCTGGTTACACGAGGCAGACTGAGGTGACGTAATGACTGCATCAATCCCTAACAGCAGACACTACCTCACTAGAGGGAAGGCTGCTAAAGAGCTGAGCCTCTGAGGGACCACGGCTGTGATTTAAACTCTCCTTGCTTTCACTTCAGGACATTAAACACCTCTGTTGGATAGCAGAAGTATCAGAGTTAAGCTATTGGAAATAGTTCATTTTCATTTATCTTTGAAAAGGTTAATTAGCCTGTTTCTCTAACAGTAATGATTGGAGCATGTCAAAAGTATTGTCTGAATTGATGTGGATATACCTCATTGTAAAGGACTGGAAGGATGACCTAAACCTGTTGTTTATCCTTAACTAAGGCTATGATAACAGTATTATTATTCATAATAATAGTATTGTTCTTATAAATCAGAATACAAGAAACTTATCTTATTAGTAATTTGGATCACAGCTTCAACATCGCTCATAAAATATAACTACATTTTTAGCATTTTTATCAATTCCACACTATGAGTATATTTATATTTTTTTATGCTGAAGTAAATGGTTAACTCATCTTGACTGGAGTTACCTTAACTAACTGAAACTAAGAAACAAAAGTGTATTGTTTTTCTTGTTTTGAGGAAAAGTTTGAAAAAATATCTCAAACTGTGAATAACAGAAACATCTGACAGTGACCCCTCTGAAAATGGAAGGGTGGGGGTGGGAGTTGTGGTAAAAAGCACCACTTTAATAGAAAATCAATATATCGCAAAGCAAAGCTGGGTATTAGTGCTGAAGTCGTGTGGTGACTGACAAGGAGGGCCTGTCTCGCAAAACCACAGGGTCACCTTGGTGACAGACGATGGAAAAGTGACCTTGTGTGTGTGTTAGAGAGAGAGAGTGTGTGTGTTTGTGTTTGTCTTCCAGTGTGTTTCACAGAGACTGTTAATGTAGGGTGGAATAGATGGTGGCTCAGGTCTAGCAGCAGTCACTTTGTCTGCGGTTCAGAGGAGCTCTCGGCAGCTTGCGTCATTCTGTCTGTCTACCTGCGTGGCTCTACAACACCACCTGAGGTTCCCAGCTGCCACGGAGCTGTGGAGGACTTAAGCCTCCATCTGCGATCTGATCAATTCACCTGTAGGTGGGGAGGAGCTAATGACATCCTCATCATATTTGACCTTACCTGTTTGACTGCTTCACCTCACAACTCTGCCAACATGCAGCTTATGTATTGTGAGAAGTTCTTTTCTCAATGAACTTCAAATCACTCAGTAAGTGCACACAACAAGAGGGTTCTTCAGACTTGTGCAAGTTTAGGTCTAAAGAGCACTCTGATTAGAGTCCGTTTCTTGCTGTACTAGCTGACTTCCTGCTGACTATTTACATGCATGAATACTATAAAAATGATTGACCTACACACGTCTTCAAACAGTGGCAGTTTTGTGGCAGTGTTTTAAATAATGACCACATTGATTTAAACATCTTGTGAATCAAAATAAAAATCTTCATTGTTTTTGATTAGGTAGGGAGAGAGTTACATGTTTTTTAGGCAAGCGCTTTGAAATCAGTGTGGCACAGCAACAAAAACAGCAACATATCTGGGGACATGCTGCTGCAAATTTACAAGGATTTTAACAATATAAAATGTCTTTTCAATAATTTGGATATTTTTTTACATTTTTTTAGTCATTAAAAGGTTATAACAAATAGATTTTTACTAACTCTTCTAATTTCTGAACACAAATGTGTTCAATTAACAATGATATTAAGCAATAAATCATCAAATTCTATAGGCTGTAAAAAGCAAATTTTTGATTGGCTTGATAATGTCTTCAGTAATAAACTTAGTATCAACAGCTATTTTTAGAGCAGGTAGAGTCAGTTACTTTGAATCTTGAGAGATGAAACACTTTTCCCATTGCAGCCACACTTTGTGATCTCCTAAGATTTGCCTTACTAAAGCTTCAGGACACACAAGTTTAAACTCTGATAAAATTGGTTAGTTGCTTTGCCAGTTTAAACACTTCCCAGATGTTCCAAACTGGAGGTAACTTGCATTTCCTGTGTCTGCAACAGCATGTGCTGTTATCAGGCGATGCAGGGAGGCTAAATCAACCAGCAAGACCTGTCCAAGTCTATGTAGCATTAGCTCTTAGACAGCTGCCACAATTAAGAGGCCACTGTCTCCGTTCACACTCTGCCATGAAACTTTCACGGCAATTTGTTCTCGACTTTCCAAATAATTAAAGGCAAGATCACTTTTGACAGGTGGTACAGCGCATGTGATGCTGTGTGTGCGCCCCTGCTGTCCAGCAGCTGAGGGAAAAGCTTCTCCCTGCGGGCTTTTTATTGAGACTCAGCTCTGCATTTAAGGCAGAGCAACAATGCTGCATTTATAAAGAGACACATCAGCAAGCAGTGAGCAGCAATGTATTTGATAACTTTGCACTCTTGAACCTGAGAAGGTGGCTCAACTGGTGTGTGTATGTGTGCTCGTGTGTGTTTGTGTGTGTTAGTTTAAAAGGTAATAGTAAGGGAGTGACAAAGTGCATAAATTAGAAAAGGATGTTGCAGAAATGTAGGTCTGCACTGCCGTTAGAGGTCCTTTAATAAGGAAATGTTCTGAACGTAGCTGCAGACACCAAGCAGCGATTTAACAATGCAGTTAAATTGGACTCCCTGATGTCTTTCAAAGTTTATTTTGTTGAGAAAAAGTCTTAAGCTTGGCTCGATATAGAAGCTATCTGGTCCGACAGGATGGTGTGTGAAGCCATAAAAGTAATGGCACAACAGGGGTTGTGACTCCAGCGATGTTTTCGTTCTGTCAGGAGTGGGAAGAGTTTGTACTCACCATGTCATGAAATCATTCCAGTATTCTGCTGTCAAAAAAGCTTTTTAGGTTATCAGGGATGATTGCAATAGATTTTCAATTGTCCTGTTTCAATTCAGATGTCGGTGCAGAGGGACTGTTTGCATAACTACTGTGCGGAAAAGCACATCAGTAACCTGCTGTTTTTACAAAACTGTGGCTGGATGTTGAAAAATTCTGATTTATCAAACATTTACACAACCGATTTTGCCTTCAAAGCATCTTATTACAGAACATTTGAAGTTAAGGTGTAATAAATTCTACACACCATGTTTTCCACTCGCAGTTCGTAAGGCATGGGGTTGTAGACCATGAGCTGTACTTCACAAACATCTCCTTGAACCCACTGAAAGTCTGGGAAAAGAAAATCAGACATGAATACATTATATTAAGACGTCAGCAGTATTAAAAGCTTTTTTTAATTAATGAGCTGAGGGAAATACAATATCATGGTTCCATTGGAATTACAGGCAACAGCCAGTGATAGATGATGCAAAGTCTAATAAAAATATATAGTAGTTTCATGATTAATTTTTAATATATTTAGAAACAAACTGTATAATCCCCAAATGCCTGTGAACTCTTCCAGTTTGTGCCACAATTCAGTCAAATTGCAACCAGCTCCTTTTAAGGACTAGTCGGATATTTTTGGAAAAATGCTTATTTGTTTTCTTGCAGGGAGGTAAAGATCAATACCTCTATCATATCTGTCTGTAAGCTAGAGCCAGCAGCTGGTTAGATTAACTCAGAAAAAGACCTGGAGCAGAGGAGAGAGGCTAACCTGGATCTGTTTTAAAGAACACGCACACCAAAATCTTAAACTGACCATTTCTAGTTTTAAAGGGAGCTATGTGCAAAACTCAGCTAATCACCTGTTGACTTTAGCTTCATATTTAGCCTACAGTCATGAGACACTGACAAACCTGACATTGATCTTTTTTATCAAATTCTCAGCAAGAAAGCAGTTAGGCATATTTGGAAACAGGTACACAGTTGGCTTGTCTCTGTCCGGAGGTAACAAATCATCTAATAAAACCTCTAAAGTATGTATATATGAAAAACATTTCTTATTTAGAGAAGATGAGCTCCTTACTGCAGCATATTGCCAATGATTTTCGAACAAGATGTTCAGTAGTCACATTCTGATGTAACGTGCAGATGTACAGACACTTTGCCCTGTGTAGCGTGGTGTATTTTAAATGTATTGGAGGAAAAAAAATCAAATTAATTTGAGGACATGGTAGTGCTGTTAAAGGTTAGATAGAACCTTTTCAGTACGCCACTGCTGCTTTACAGAATCAAATTTATTGAGCTCCTGCGATGAGCTAACAGCAGGGATAATGGGATCCAATCATGTTAGCACCTAATGAAATGGACAGAGAAATGTAAACAGTAAAAGGCAGGTTAGCATTGCATCACGGGTGCTGTACTCAGTTACTAGCAGCACTAACTACATTCTTTAGAAAATATCTGGGATTTTTAAAACAGTTCAGTCTCACTTTTATAAAAACAAATACATGAAGAGATATCGCTCTGCACTGCATTATCCATCAGTTCTGAACGAGCTGTTGAATCAATCTTTAGTTAGAATGAGAAGCTTTAGTCCCACTCTAGCCATAGCTCCATATCTCCATTTGAAATATTAAATATTCTCATCCATTTTGAGAGTCCATTGCTCTAAATAGACTTGCAAAAGAGGGCCTGAGAATCCTAGCTCTCACTCTGGAAGGAAAAGGGATTTATAACAGGCAAACTCCAGACACACACCTTGGGAAATTAAGTCAGTCACAGAAAGATATCCATGATATAAACGCCTGAAAAGCCCCATATAACCTCAGGTCTGGCTCACAAAAATGCTCTCAAAGTAAGCCATTGAAGTTTAGAATATACCCCAGAATATAGAAAATGGAAAAACAAAGTGTCAGCTGCCATCATGCTTGGGTCCTGACTCCTCAAGTGGCCCCTAAGATTCTAAATAGATCTCTAAAGGCTTCAGCTCTTTAAAACCTTGTTGTACAAAGCAGTAATGAATATTATGGGTCAATACATGGTCGCATGGTTAAACATTGCCTGTATTTCGCATATTGTTTAGTCAATTTTCTTTTACTGACTTAAGACAGCAGTGAGTAGATTTACTGGTATTTCTGCATCCTATAAAGCAATATTCTGTAAAATCAGCAACAGTAATCTTTAATGCTAAATAATACATGCACACTAAGCCTGGGCATTGGAGCAAAAATCATCCATGTGTAATGATGTTACCCTGGAGCAGCAGGGAATGCATTCAAACATTGGCCAAGCTTTTGAGCTTGTTGAAAATCCAGAGTCATTAAGCCTCAGATGGAGACACATTTCTGGAGGACATATAGTTAATACTGTAAATGAAGGAATTTAAACAGGTTATACAAAATATATTTATATATATAAATATATATAAAACCAAAGATGCTTTACTCATTTCAAAGGCGTGGCTTTTTGGGACTGTATAAGAAGATTATTACGTTGTTATTATTATGTCATATTGACAACTAAGAAAAGGCAAATAAAAGCAGCTCTTGAATTAACATTATTTTTATACAGGCAGCCTAGACTCAGCACACACTGGGTGCACCAGGAACCTGAAGGTTTACAATGCAGACTGTTGTTATTTATTGTCCACAGACCACAATTTTTTTTTTCGTTTGATTTTTTTTTTTTAATGCTCTGAGCCAGTTTTGATATCTAAAGTAGCTCCTCTTTGTATAACTTGCAATCCACTTGTGTAGGTGTGTTGTCTTAGGTACAATTTAGATGAAACACTGTTCTGTAGTTCTGTAGTGGATCCAAGAGTTTGAAAGCATTTTAGATGCCAAATTGTTACAGATAAGTTTATAATAATAGAATGCAGAAATTTACAAATCCTGAAAGTTGTAAAAGTTATTAATTTCTTTCAAAAATCAGGATGTAACAGGGGATTTATTTGTTTGTTTGTTTGTTTCTTTTTCTATTTCAACTCCACTGAGGCAAAGTGGATCTAGACTGCCTGGCCCTCTATCCACCTCTGTTGGCGTAGCCATAATGCTGACCTACCACAGGTTTCTGTCAGAGAAATTTGCCAAAAACATATCATGCTGAAAGCTTGAAAGGAGACAGTGAGTCACAATTAGATATAATTATGTTAATGAAATTAAAGATTGGGAACTTTGGCCAAAGAAAACATTTGTACATCTACTGCAGGCTAAGTCAGGCCAAAGACTGTTTTTTTTTAGCAAGGATATCACTCTCTGCTGGAAGAAGATCAGGTGACTTCTCCCCTTCAGATCATATCACTGTTTGGCCCTAAAAATACTGTATTAAAAGATCTCTGTTCTGACAGATTATTCTAAAATTATGGGACAATGTTTAAAAGGGCAACACTACTCATTTACTATGGATGTCAACACCCCAGTCAAATGTGTCAACATCCAAACACTGACTGGCCACACTTTATCTCTTCTTTCTATATGAGAACTAGATGAGGTAAAACTCACCTGCCTTGTCTACCCACATACTTCTGTAACTGATGGCCATTGACTGCACAGTTCTTTAAGCTGAGTCTCAGAGCAATTATAGGGAAAACAATCTCCTACCAGAGGACCCCTGCTTTTAACTGAACGTCAACCTGATTCATGGCAAGTGACTTAAAGAGCAAGCAAACACGCACACATATATTTTCAGTGTCCATACACCTCAGTTGTCAGAGCACGGCAAAGAACACTAACGATTTCGGTTCCCTGTCATTAAAATGAATGACTGGGAAGTGATGGTTTACTCTAAAGCTGTAAAAATGTACAGGTGTGGCGCACACACACATACAACACATAATGAACCCTTCAGCCTCCTTCCTACTGTTTGCTTTTCACCAATGACAAGGCAAGTGTATGCTGGACACAGAACCAAAACTCTCTTTTTCAGGTTGGATATTTCAAGTGATACAGTAAGATACTGAAAGGGCAAATAAGGTTGCTGCTGTTATCATACAGCAAGTTTTAGCACTGTTTGCACTGGTCTTTGAAAGCAGAAATAATACTGATTTCAGTATGGGAGGACATGCCTTTACGTGGCCATTGTGTGATGAATGCTTTTTCACAGTTAACCCATCCTTCAAAGACTTAATTTCTACAGTTCCCGCGTGCTGGGAGATGCCTTGGAGGAGTTAAGACAGCGTCTTAACTTCATTAGCTGGCAGCTAATTCCCTGGAGGTAGACAGACTAAGAGGGAAAGGCATGTTTGAATTAATCTCCAAAGCCTCACAACACCACAGAGGAATATCACACAGAGAAAAATCTGACTTCCAACATCTAAATCCTGATCAAAGAAAAGAGCAGCTCCAGGGCACTGATGTTGGTCTTTTATTGAAAATTACATGTGGTTTATTCACTGTCTGCATCTCTAATATGAATGATTTTGAACATTTTGTTTATTATTATATATTAATTAATTGAATGATAAAAACTGCACCGTTTGTTCATGTAAGGCACTTTAACAAAAGAAAAGCAGAAATATCAAAATTTTGAATGCAGATGCTAATTCTCTCAAAAATAAAAAAGCTTAAAAGCAAAGCCAAAGCTTGACAGGAACTTAACTTTATAATTAGTTCCATTAATCAAACACCTGCAAAGTGGAAACAACTGGCAATTATCAGTGAATGAAACTGGATTTTTGTTACGGAGTTAAAACTAAGACAACAACAGAGAAAAATTGAGGATGTATTTTGAATTTTAACCAGTCATCATTGTAAATAAGGAATAAAAGACCCACCTCTTGTTGTTTTCCCCTTTGCTACTAGGTGATAAAACAAACAACATGGTCTGTTGATAAAATGTGAATTCCAAATAGATCGTTGCTGAATTAAGTATTTTTTGAAGAGGTAGAAGACAAACACTGGATAAGGGCTGTAGAGACTGATTCAAAGCACAACAAAAAAAATGCATGTTTCTACAGCAAAGAAGACACAAACTGCTCAATGACTAGGTTAATTAAATGTTGAACCTCACTCAAACTACCTAATGAGCAACGATATTAAAAACCTAGACAGAATGTACAAAACTACAGTGTAAGAATAAAAACTTAAACAACAAAAAATATTTATTATGCAAATGACATCACATTAACACATCAATGCTAATGCAATCTGAAATGCTCAGAAGCCAAGTAAGAGCCACACTCACTTTCTCACTGTATTACAAACATAGTATATCTAAAAACATAAAAAAAACTACAGGGTCAAAACCCCAACAACACTGGTTATATAATGAACAACTTTATTGACTGATCTATGCATTTCATCCTTTACTGTAGACAGTTAAGTTGTTCTTTACACATTAAGTGTTGCTAAGGTTTGATAGCTGGAGTAGTCTATTCCTTCTCCATGCATCTTGAAAGTCTGCAAGTTAGGTTTGAAAGCCCTACATCATACACCGAAGTAGAATCACTTCAGACTTGACGAAAACAAGTTTGAGGTTTTCTTTAATATTCAAGATCTCCAGCTTACATAACTAGCTATGTATTAACTGTAACTATTTCAGTTTATTATTGCATTCAGGGGAGGCAGTCATCAATTCAAAATGAGACCAGTGAGGATGATTAAGGTAAAATGACATTGGAATAGATGCAATAAATAGTATTCCATTTGAATGTAACTAAATCCCAATTATAGAACTGATCTGACTTTTTTTTTTTTTGTGCTTTTTATGCTGATGATGTGTTTTTCTACTAACAAAAACATCACAGTGTGTTGGTAACTCTAGAACTGAGTACTGAGAAATTACAAAGACAGATATGTGAATCTTGGGTGAAGTTCAAAAACAATTTGATTTTAATATTTGGGACCACAATTTAATTCAAAGTTCTTATTTCCAAAATAATTTTTAAATTGAAGAAAGAAACAGGGCCTCTATTTTCAGCCGGTTCCTTTAGTAGATTGACATAAAATCCAATGCCTAAATTGCAACATACCACTTCCTACTGACAGTATGGTTGGTGTTACGATAGCCGTTACTTGCACCAATCTTCAAGCGGGGTTGAGGAGCAAGCAAACAAAACAGACAGACTGACTTTTATCTAACTCTAAACCTCTAGACTGTTTTCCTTGCAGCCAAGGGTTCCCTCCTGACCCTGACTCAAGTGGCATCACTTGAGAACATTTACTAGACTTCACATAGCTCCCTCTGGTGACACAAAAAGCTTTAACAGATTTTTTTCACGGATGCAGAAGTACTTGTCGGCACCTGAAAACATAGTTTGATTTTTAAAATTCATGAAGGTCCCCTTTAACAACTGATTTGCAGTTTAGACTGTGTTTCATTGGCCCTCTTCAGAGATTAATTAGTAAGCTTGGTAGCCTGGAAGAAGCTCTGAAGTAGGCCCATTGTTACCAATAGCTTCAAGTGCTCTTGCTCTTTGCCAGTGTCTAATTACCGAAGACTTGTGCAGTCGAGAGCACTCTTTTTAAGTTACACAGTGTACTGCTGGATATATACCAAAGGGCAATGTGTAAGATGGGGGGCAGCAAGTCATCAAAGTAACTGCTAACTGCTGCTGCGCTTATGTGTGCATGACAATGTACAGAAGGTCATGATGAGCAAATTATTTGTGCCTGGACACAACAGAAAGGCTGTTGAGCTTACCTATCTTCTTACAACGCTCCTCTCCTCTGTTGTGCATGATGATTGGTGAGTAGATGAAGGGGCTGGCAGTGGACATGTTCTGTCCCAGCAGGCCTTTCACTTTGTGTGGACGCAGACTGACAGGCAGATTGAGGAGCTTCACTGATCTGGTTCAGGCATAACAGAAGAAAGGCACAATAACGACATAAGTGAATGAGAACAGCTGGAGAGGTTTTGTGTTGTACTTTGCCTATAAAGTTAGTTGGTTAGTTGGAGGTTAAATGGTTTGACAGTTTATACAGTTTAATCCAATGTTCATTATTAATATTTGTAATCCTAACAGTACATAGGAAGACATTTATAATACAACTTTTGGTTAAAGGTTACAAGGTCATCAAACCAATAAAAACAACACACTTGACACTTGGGGGAAATGTGTTTTTCTCCATTTGAAGGACCAAGGGTCAAATAATTCAGTCACAGATAACTTGTCATGTAGTCTAGAGATAAAGAGCTTGCACATCAGAACTCACAGCTCTGTAGGAAAGTTACTGTAGCTCATTAAGTTTATTAACAACATTTGACATTATACTGAAAGTCTTTATAGTTCTAATGACTTGTAGATTTTAAAGAGTTGAAAGCACCATGAAAACTTTAAAGAAAGTTATATTTGTTTTTAATGGCAATCCCTGCATTCTCTGGCTTTGTTTCCAGTTTACCATACAGTAGGTTACTAATTGCAACTTGTGCTATATTAACTTAATTGTTTTCACACCTAAAAACTCTAGGACCTCTAAAAAGATAAGATGGAACAAGCTCAGAGTAAATTTGTTCTTTTGAGTCCAAACTTACCCCTGGCAAAAAATGGCACACTGCTGATTTACTTTATTGATTTAACACGCTGCTCTTAGTCATTTTCAACATGCAGTAACACCACCGCTGGAAACATCATGGAACATAAAGTAGATTAATTAAAAAAAAAAAAAGTTAAAAATTGACAGGATAGACAAAAATCTTCAGAGGGAAAAAGGAGCTCTGGATGAGCTCTGGATTTATCATGAGGCTGGCTGCCTTGCTTCAAACAATTTCTCTGCATGCCTAGACTGTGTGTGTGACCTTTAGGACGTGTAGAAAACACAAAAACATTAATTAACATAAGACTCTGACTGATCTTTTCGACGTGTCAGAGTATTTAATTAATCAACAAAGTTATGCTGCTGTGCCTTGTAAGGGGGAGATGTGCTTTTTGTTTGTGCTGTGGTGAAATCGCTGTAAGTATTTAATAAACTTAACTTATTAATGATGTATTAGCCTATTTCACCCACCAGCAACCCATCTGCTATTAATCAGGAACACACAGCAGTGCTCCTCCTCTTCAGTTTAATTTGCTCATTTGCTATATTGAGACAGGCAGTTGCATGGGTGGCCTTCGGTGCCTGCACAGACTTTGGCTCAAAGATGTCCCCAGCAAAAGATGGAAGCGTCTGTATCACAAGGTTTTTGATTTTATTTTATACGTGAGAAACAAATGCAGTGTCTATTTTGATTTAGCAGTCATCATTTTGAACAAAGTTTTTTAAAACCTACTGTGCACAGGTGCTTTAGGAAAATGATCTTTTTTTTAATAAAAACAAATAATCATTAACCATTTTTTAAGGACTCATAATATTATTGTAACAAACAGACTAGAGAATAAAGATGGTATTTAGAGTCAAGATGCTATCGATGATTTGGTCTTTTAATTGGATTTGTTGACAAAGTTATTATTATTGTTTTATAATTACAAAACTGTATGAGTTTCACCAATTTTAACGAGAACAAATCCCAATATACCCAAATTGAGAAATGGTTCTTAATTTGGCATTGCAAGAGAGACTAATTAAGAGCCTAATTTGGAAAGCAATCAATATTACAAGCACCAATTCTGAGCTTTTTTTTATTTTCACATAATCTTTTTGCAGTAATAACAGCTAACAAACTTATGTGTTAACATAATAATGACTCTAGATACCTTATTTGGTGGATATTTTTGCCACATTTAAAATCAGACAGCAGGTGACAAAATGCTTGACAGCAACAATCACTCACACTCCTGTCTTACCGGACAATGGGGAGCTTTGTAAAGGGCACCGGTGGAAGCTTCAGGCCATCAGGAAGGGTGATGACCTCCATTCCACCTGGACACTTGGAGGTGTAGTTCTCCAGACTCTGTGTCACTTCTTTCTTCTCTGCAAATGTAGGAGCACATAACAGCAGAAAAATGAATTAGCTTATTGCCAGAGTGTATAAAAGAAATCTACAGAAACATTTATCCAAAGATCAGGAAGCAACAGTTGGGATATAACACAATCCCCTTTAACGTTCCTGACATCCAGATACTCTACTTTACAGGTTTTATCTTTGTGTGATATGAATTAACCAGACATTAATGACCTGAGAGGTCTGTCTCTCTCAGCAGTAACCGCCCAAGCCTTCAAGGGAAAATGTAACTTTTATTGTACCATCAATACCTTTTGAGGGACAATTACTGCTCACCCAGCCGTACAATTTTCTTTGGCTCTGCAAGTTTCAAGAGTGTCCATCAAGGAGAGAAGGTCATTTACTGGCAAAGATTTCATACAGATCTATAACTCTTTATGAGATTACCTCATGAAGTTTTAAGGCTCTGACACACCAAACTGACATCAAAGAACTACTGGCAAAGACGGCTGAGTGTTGCTTTGCCTCACATTGTCTGTGTCTTGGCAAAAGATGCACTTGTACACACTGCAAAGACTACAGCCGAAAATTAAATACCCCGAGCTTGAGAGCTTGTGAAGGAGAACAACTCTCCAGAGCAGCAGGTGGACGTAGCTTACTTGTATATTGAATGATTCTAAATATGTAACCAAATGTATGTTAAAATGAACTAAAAGAGTTTGTTACATCTAATCAACAAAGGCAAAAGTAAAATAATGTCCTTTTCTATAATGACACCTGTTCATGTACAACAACTGAGGTCCTGATGCACAGAGCTGTCAGGCACTGTTGTTGAGCAACAGAGGCTGACCATTGCCCAAAGCTCTTGTAGTGTACCCAGCACCACTGGCACCACTGGCCTCTGCTGTATTCAGACTGCCAGAATGCAGTTAATCTGTTGATGGCAAAGTGGTGCTTCGACCAATCAAATACAAGTCAGTGCACTTTTCTGTTAGCTCGTGTGAAAGATCAATTGCCTCTTCATTGTTTTAATGCAGGGCTGATTACTGTCTCAAGGAGGTACACAAATGTCTCCACAGATCCTACATTTACACCCTCTGATGACAAAATTTTGCCCTCACAAGTCCTCATGGTCTTAAAGTATCACTTTTGCTTTAGGCATGGGCCATTCAGCATGATGAAGTAGCTGTGGATGCAGTGTGTGACAAAACAGTATGTGATTAAATCATCAACCACCCATACAGTGCAATTTCTTCTTGTACTTGCCGGCAACATTTTCAGGGGGTACAAAAGACATTCACAGCAGCATTTACATTGGTAATTCTTTTCTGTTTATCTTCCAGCAATACACTGAGGAATACAAATTGTGACTGCTGACCAGTTATTTCCCCTCGCACATATACGCACGAACATATATGCACAGCAGTGGTCAGCTGGGCATTGGCTGTAGTGTTTGTGGTGTCCAACTGTGGCTTCACCAATAGCAAAACATTTGTTTTGCTGTCCTTTGTCAGGACTACTTTCTTGCACATTGTTAGTCTGACAGCTGGAACACACTGTCCAGATAAGCAAAGAAACATGTCCAACCTTTTCAAAAAGAGAAGAGAAAAGGTAATGTTGTTAACACTTCATACAGTTCCCCAAAAGAAAGGATCTCACCTCTCAGTGTCAACCGTCAAGAAGAAGAATAACAACTTGGGGCTGGATGAAAGGCAGCATGAGTAAAAGTTTGCTCTAAATCCTAGGCTCTAAAAAAACTGAGCTTACATCACCTGAGTATAAGACAGGGGAGTAGGAGGGAGACACTTTTGAAATGTGCACCTTTCAAATCTGCCTTCATGTAACATGTTTTTTTTGTGGTTCTTCTTTCCTGGTAACAACTTTATTAACGTTGCATTTTCAACAGCTTGACATGTCCCAACATTTATTTCTGAATGGAAAATGTGATAAAGCTAATATTATGGAAAAACGTGTGACAGTAATGAGAGGACCGAGGTACTTTTACAGGATCTTTGTATATCTTTCCCATTTTAATGCTTCCCATATTGTGAGGATAGTTTGAGCGTAATTTGTAAAGAAGCGAGATAGATAGATAGATACTTTATTGATCTCCAATGAGAAATTCACAATTGAGAGAGTCAATTGACGTTGTTTGGAAACTGCTTTGCAAGAATATGCTCCGTGAAAAGTAATAGAATATGAGGGAAATTGGTGAGGGGGACAATCTGTGAAGGGCAAACAATGCATTCATTTATTTTTGATGATGCACCTAAACCAGAGTCTGTCAGATATGCTGTGACGCGCAAACTGTTCTGTTTGCCTCATTCTCTATCTTACTTCTCCCTTAATGTGTCTTCTCTCTTCCACAAAATGGGGCATTAGTGCTCAAGCAAATTTTAATGATCCACAGAGAAAAGCCCACTCTTGTGTTGGTTGTGTTTACAGTTTTACAGCTCTTTGTGCATGGGAGTGCCACTTGTTTTTCCGTTTTGGTTATGGTAAGCATTAATTCAGCTGTCAGCATCATTGGCTAGGTCTTGGTGGATTGTATACTGCATTAAATATACAGTCATTGTGCTGTTTTTTTTCCCCTGACACTGAGGAGTTTCACATAAACCTGAGAGATTACCACCATTAGTATATTCAAAACAGTCCATTTTAAGATTTTTTACTATTTGACGAAATTAAAAACACCAACAGAGCAGTAGAGGCTCCCATTGAGATTTCTATATTTGCTTTTCTGAAATATTTCATTCTTAAGCACTACTTTATTATCATTACTAGGAAGAGGGAGACTGGAGCTCCAAACAACTTTGAAGACATTGCAGACTGTGGGAACATTTTCAAAGGGGGATTTATTAAATTGTATTGTGAAATGAAAACTACTGACAGAACACACAAAGACAAGTCAACAGTCTTATGAATAATTTAGGTTTTTCAGACTGGTATTTCAAGCAAGACGCCAGCAGCAAAAAACTGTCAGTGAAACGTAAATCATCAAAAAGATAAATATTACAATCAAAAACATAAACCTTGTAGACTGGAAACCAAGCTAATCTTTCTGGAATTAAACATTTCGAGGTAGGCACAGACTCTCTCACAGATATCTCTATTTTTGTGATTTTACAAAAATTGTCAAATGCACAGAAAAGACATGTTGACCTCTTGCAATGAAATGGATTTGATAATGGCTCAGGCCTAGGTTTAGTGTAACAACCTAACAATGGCTTATTTCACAAATTTGGTTCTTTCATGTACTACAAAGCTGGTGGACTCAAGAGATCAGAGAAATAAATACCTTTTAGTCTTTAATGACAATGACACTCCGTAACATGTTTTGTAACACAGAGAGCCTGATAAGTGCAAATGTATTTTTGAACTCCTTGCTCCCGGTTTCTAATTATTAAAATTGTGTTATTTACAGCCATCTGAGATAACCCTGATAACATCACCAATGTAATTTTCCATGCATGACAAAGCTCCCCCAAACGCACAGAAAATTGTTTTCAAAGGCAGTTTCACTTCTAATGACTGATAAACTGAAATTGGTGTGCAAAACAAGGGCAGTGCCCCTTCAACATTATCTGTCCACTGCAACTGCTTTAAACTTTATAAAGACACTCCCATTCAGTAAAAGAAAAATACCAACAGCCATATAAATGTGGCAAGAGAGCCTAATTTCATACATCCACATTAACCTGCTAGGTGAAGCGTGTTGTTCCACGCATCTTCTGGTTCAATCATCAGAGCTGCTTGAATTTCAAATTGCAACAAAGATACACTCCTGGCTTCAGCAGAATTATAACTATAATTGTTTTGGTAAATCTTACTGTGATGAGTCAGAAGTGAAATAATTTGTTGTAGAAAATATATTATAAATCTTTACAGAAAGCTGAGCAAACAGGATGATTGTGGAAAAGTAAAAAGCTTTAAAAGACTATTGCTAATCTTACAATTTTGACAAAATGAGCTTAAAATGAGCATGTGAGGAAATCTAATTCAATACAACTGATTAAAACGAACCTATGACAAACAGCAAGATAAAAAGACATGTTTTCCATTTTATTTCCAACTTACTGAAAAACTTTTACAGGCAACTATACGTACACTAACTGGTTGTTGGAGGATTTTGAACAATTAAATTTGTATCACTGTCTACCACTAACATTGGAAACAAGGCTTTCATATCTCAAGAAAAGGTATTAGTAAAGGGACATTATCAGAATTTAGCATTAATATTTAAATTCAGTAACCTCTGGAAAAATGTATCTGTTTAAGTAATTTCAGCCATTTTTCCAAATATGGCTATGGTTTTCATGGTCAATGCTGTTGAATTATACAACAATCCCATTTTTTGTTTGTTTGTTTGTTTTTTTGGCAATATAAAATATATTACGTTCGGGTTAATGTCTGCTGATAAGTGGTTAGTGATCAAATGTAATGAAGCACATTTACTCAACTACTGTACTTGTACTTAAGTGTTTCCAATTATTGCAACTTTATACTTCTGCTTGATTACATCTAAATTCTACATTTATATCTCTTTTGATTTAGTTGAAAAATGTGTAACTGCAAAGCTGAAAACAGTTTTTATGACTTTTATAGAGATATGTGAAACAAAAATATGATCTCATAGAATAGGATGTTGATTGAATTACCTAAATGTACAAAGTAGCTAAAATTAGCTCAACCTTGAACATCTCTGTCAAGTTTTCCTTTGTACCAAACCATACCATTCCCTCCTTTCTCTCCTTTCTTTCTGAAAGTTGGAGCTTCAAATCAAGAAGCCCTACAAACAGCAACAGCACCAGCCACCAGGCACTCAGCAGTCCCCGTGTAGTTATCCTGCTCATGTTTATCTGGCAACCACCATGGTAAAGGTGCACTAAGGTGAGTGCATGTTCAGTGCTAAGTTGGTTGTGCAACTAGAGACCTCAGTGTACCTGCAACAGGAGCTTAGAGCACTAGATGAGTAAATGTTTATACTGCAGTGGGCAGTCTACCTGGGAACACAGCCAGACTGGGAATGAATAATACCACCTACATCAACAAAGACCACTTAGACAACAGGGATTACAGCACCGGAGAGACACCAGTGCAAATTTAGCATACATCAGGGACAGGGTGTTGATCTTAAAATGAGGTGTTGTAAGGCGAACTGCAGACATATTGCAGTCTTGAAGCAGCAGAGAGAGATTTTGCCATTGACTAACTGGTCTAAATCAATTGCACAGTAATTTTCTGCTATTTTAGGGGCATATCATGCGCTTAATCAATAATCATCACAGGGGAGAGCGAATCAATTTGCGGTTGAAAAGTGTTGTTTTTGTGTGAACAATATGGGCGGTGCACAGTAATGTGCATGCAAGGATGCTAGAATCTCCTTCAGCAGGCCGACATTGAGGGTCATCACTGCTTGTGTTGCGTCTACTGCTACTAATAAGAGACCAAACAGCAGTCTTTGTAGTGGAAGAGCACACAGTCTCCAAGACCATAAGGTCAATAGTGTAACCACACTGCTGATGATTTTCTTAGTATCTATAAGGGTTGTGCATTGTGAATTTGATCAGACTGTTAATGCCGAGCACTACAGTGATGTTTCTCAGGCATCTGAGGAAGAACATTTAGTGCAGACAACCTGAACTGTGGTAGCTGGCAACTGGGCCCTCCAACGTGATAACGCGCCACAACAACACAGACTTCATTCCCCAACCTTTCTGTCAGATTTCGGTTTCCCGCAACCTCTTCCTTTTCTCCAAAATGACGCTGAAGGTGACACTGGGGAGGAGATCACAGAAGGTGTCTGATGCGCTTACAGAATGGGATTTCCAGGGAGCGTTCCAAGCGTGTCAGAAGCGCTTGTAGCAGTTTACCACTGCAAAAGGAGACTTCTTTGAAGGGGATGGCAGCCAAAATATAAATCAGGTACAGTTTTTTCATCTCATATATGAAAAATGGAAAGTAGTCAAATTCAGTGGTAATTGATAAACATCAGGTTCTGCTGAAAGGCTGAAAGAAAGCTGAAAACTAGTAAAATATTTTGGGTTTTATTAAATAAATAAAGTGATAATCTCAAAGATTAAAATTTAAAGCAGTGTTCATTATGTTAAGTTAAATAAATGCAAAGTGAGCCAGTATTTTATACTGATAAAAATATAATAATGTTTATAGATTGCAAACAGATAAGCATTTAACTGGTGAAACATGGGTTCACATTTAGTATGAAGTAGATGCATGAAAGGCAGTATGTTGTCAGTAAACTTGCACTTTCATCAGAATGCATATACAAAACAACTGTTATATTTTAAGCATTGTCTGACAGCAGATGGGTTTGAAATATTGCAAGGAGTAATGACATAAGAACGGGTAGCCACAGTCAGCCGTCAGAATTAGAGCTGGAGGCGACAGGCTGCACACTACTTTCTCAGCCAGGCAACCAACACCTTTTTAGTTTCACTGTGCCCTGAAGTCTACAGACCGTGTGCAGCATAAAATCAGATCAGGTGTGCTCACAGAATGAAGAAAAAAGGCCAATTGTAGCCTCACTTCTTTATTAATAGGATTATAGCTTGTTTTCTGCTCCAACAGTTCTGTGACCCGTACTATTTTATCAAAATCACAACACAGGTGTTGCCAAACCAACCATGACTAAATTCTTGACACTTGAACTACACATAAGTTAACCATTAAATTTTTCAAGGCCAGTCTACGTATAAACTAAATGCTTGTTTAACACATCATTTTTGACATATTCTGATATCATTCTAACAGTTTAAGAATTGTTCTGACATTTTGGTGATAGAACAAGCTAACCCTAACCCTCACTTCTACCTCGTCTCTGACTAAATATCGCACCATATTTTGTGACAATGGCAGTTGCAGAAGCTTCAATAAGAAGCCAAAGTTAGGTGTCAGCTATTAATTATGTTACATGGATCAACCTTGTCTTAGCTTCTTCCTGACTTTATTCGGCGAGTTATTGCATGTGCCGACAGCACCGTTCCTTAGGATTAGTTAGGGATTCTTCTCTTAATATGCTTTTTGTAGACTGTCATTGGTAAACTCATGTTTAAGGGAGAATATTCACAGCCATGGCACTGACTGCTGAATTTAACCAAAGTTTGCCTTACTGGATGTAAAAAAGATCAAACAGACATGTTGGGATGGTTAAAAATTTGATTTTCTCTGGAGGGGGTCTTCAAGGTCACATGCTACAGTTATGTCAAATAATGCCCTAAAGATATCAAGAATTTCTACCAAAATGCCTTATCCAGATTATTTACCAATAACTTATCGAGACGTTACTATCATGTAATTCAGACTTTCACCCTTCATGCTGGTTTTAATAAATTTTTCATTTACATAGCAAACCAAAAGTTATAAAGATTTTATTCACACATTCTACAGCTAGCAGCTCTGTTTAAAAGCAATTAATCATGACCTTTACTCACACTGCTGCTCCTGTTTCACCTTAGTGTTGTTATTTTTTTTAATCTCACTCTGCCATATCATGTCCTTCTCACTGAAGTCATTCTCACAGGCAATCCTTAAATCAGTTATAATTAACCCTACTAGGTCACCTTGTCACGGCCCAGAAGGAGCTCCTCGCGCTGCTAAAAAATTAAGGCTTTCATTAAACATCTAAGCAATATTTCTCGTAGCAGTAGCTTAGACTTGTAAAAATACAACCAGCATCAGGGCAGCCTTTGAAAAAATAAATGGATAGATTTTGCTCCTGTAGGTTGTGAGAACAAATTAACACAAAAAAGAAAAGTAGATAGCCTCTAGCCTAAAAGAAAGAAATGCATTTTTATCACAATCATAGGCAGTGTAATAAACATTTGCAAAAATGACAAAAGTATATGCTATTAAAACTAAATTGTGATCCAAACCAAAAGATCTACAGTTTTTCTAGTTATTTTTTTTAAGTTCTCTTACTCTTTCAACTGCTCCAACAAATTAAAAAGTCCTGCACAATTACATGCAAAAGTTGTGGGTACAACCTTTGGTATTTCTAGTGTCAGCAAAGACTCAAATTAATTATCAGTGAATATTCAACTTGTTTAGAAGTATTACTTGATGATATCTGTCACTGTTATGCTGTATAAAAAAATTTTCATTATCTTTTTCCTGGAAGGAATCATGAATATTTATTTTAAAAGCTTTGAAATCCAAGCCTGTATCCACTCTTTCAAGCCATCTTTACCAGACCTGTCTCATGACTACTGATTGTTGTGCAGTGAGTTGCCAGTTGGAGCAGCGCCTGCATTTACTAGGGTGCATTGCCCTTTAGCTTCTGAGCTAAGTAAGCTGAAAAAGCCTGTAGTTCTTACTTAACACCAATGACACTGCTTGGTGCCAGAAGAACAGATCTGCAGCAGAACTCAGCTTTTTTCAGCTTTTTTATTGAAGAATTTATTGGTATAACTGATCACATTTACCATCGGCACTGGATATGGACATAAAATGTGGTAAAAATTCCCTTTTAACTACAGCAGAGCCATACCTGCTCAATAGTTTTCTATGCTTGACATATGCGAACTCCAAGATACATCAATGAGTACTTAATCAAATAAAGTGACCTACAGTAACTTATCTGACATTGTTATTCTTACACTGCAGTCGGAGTAGAGACATCTAAGAAGGGCACCCAAACTGCAGATAGCAGCACTCTGAGCCCAGAAAGTTACACTGAGTAAATTTAAATTGTGATTTTATAGTAGAAACTCACCTTACAAGGTCAGTGCTTTCTGCAAGAACAGTAGTAATTGCATTGTTAGGTAGTATTTTTCTAGCCCTTGATTTATGTAAGGCTGCAGAAAATAACATTATTCGGGCAAGACTGTTTCTAAGAATGCTTGTATAATCAGCTACAGAAGTCTCTTTTCTGATCTTTAATATTTTATGCTGTGAGCTTGCTTCATCTTGTTCATACTTTGTCTCCCTCTCCTCCCCACCTCCTTCCATTCTCATGCTCTGTAGCCAACCAAGGATTACGCTGGCCTCTATTGTGTGGCCAGTGGACCGTCTGGCTTACACTGCTCCAGTAAAAACCCTATCTCCTGGCTGCACAGGATTTCTGGTCAGAGCACAATGTTGCACTCCTGCCAAGAAATAGCCGGCTTTGTTGTGCATCTCATACTATTAGGCACAAGGTATAAAGCTGCAATCTCAAAGGACAGGGTGGCTGTTTCTAAATTTTTGGTTGGAAGGTTGGACATGAAGCTGGAAGCCCCTGAGAGGGTTTAAATTCTCCAGTGAAAACGGAAGTGAAAAATTGCTACTTTTTAAGCCTCTTTCTGAAAGGTTATTGTGAGCTGACCTTGATCAGACAGGAAGTCCAACATGGTTTGCAGCAGGAAGGACAGGTGGCGAACAGACAGGCCAGGGTTGCCCATGCGACGGGATGCATACACCAGTTCATGGAGGAGGCGCATCTGAACAGCAGCCCAGCCTCGGTGGGTACCTGAGAGAGAGACAGACAACAGAGAGAAATGCACATTAACAAGGCTGATAAGGCTCGTTGCTGACATCTAATGTTACAAAGTTGTTATATCAGATCAGTACAGATGTATCAATTAATTCATGAACATCCTTTATTTAACAATGTTATCATATACTTTTTTTATTATTAAATAAAGGATTTTTAGTACAGATTAAAGCCACTATTTCAAAAATTGCAGACTGTTATTGTTTTAAGTCTTTTTTCAAGCAAAAATGTCAAACATTTTCTCCTTCAAACTTCTTAGCAGTTAGAAGTTGATTGTTTTCCTAGTGTGATGTGATCATAGGTTAATGTTGGTCAAATTAAGAAAACAATTGTTGACATGCCTTTTAACATTTGATGGACATTTTTTTTCCTGTTTTCTGAACTACAATTCTGAACACAAACCACTAACACTTATGTAACAGGCCCACTAGTATCATTATAATTAATAGCTAATTTTTTTTAACTTAATTTCAGATGTTTTTTCTCATGGGTATTTTTTCAGATGGGAAAACTAATGATAAGTCTAACAATGTTCCAACTCCCTAGTTAACCCAAATCAGCCATTTGTTATTCAATGACACGGTTTTTAATAATGGTGACAAAATTAAAATCAACATAAATATTCAGGAAAGGCAGCCACCTTCATTTTATTTGATGTGGGGGATGCTAGCTCAAAGAGGTTAAAAACAAATGCAATACATGATTTTTAGTTAAAAAACAAAAAATTCTGATGCTTAAGTTAATGTTGTACACATGAAAAATTTTGTCTGCTGTTATAAATATCGACAAAGCACAGATCAATTCACTAAACATCGATTTGTTCATTGCAAAATACATCACTATTGAAATATTAACTTAGTGAGGTTGTGAAAATAATTCAGCCATATCTCCCACACACCAACACTGCAGCTACTACTTACACTCTCAAAAGTGGTGCAACAAGTGTGACAAACCCTCATAAGACTGTACTAGTGCTTCATGATTCACACACCAAAGGCATTGATAGATCCAACTGAAGGATCCACCTTTAAAAGTTCAAGTATCCATGTTTTAAACTATCACACGTGTTAAAGTGTGGCGCTAACTTGGCCTGAGTTGTTTGTTCTGCAGAGCTCCACAAGACATCTTAATAGCATTGTAGCCTGACACCAACTGTTACATAAGACCCTCAGCCCCCTTCGAGATCCTCTGCTCCATTCCCAGCTGTTGACTGTTGAGTCACTAAGTGGAAATGAAAACTAGAGGAAAGATGTGCTGGGAAGGCCATGGGGGGCACAGGGATTGAGGGAGGGAGAATATTTGGTGAACACTCTGATGTTTCCTCAGCTTAAATGCTACTTCCAATACGTCAAATCATGCCCATGATGCTTTTCGGTTATCAGCAGTTTCCTGCCACGATTATTATTCATCCAGACTTTTTCTGCAATCTAAACAAACTATAAATGCAGTTCCTTCATAGGCTTTATTTTTTTCTGTAGTGAAACTGCACCCACTAAGCAGTCTAAAAATAGCTGAATTCCACCTGTCTGCCAAAACCAGCGCTTATCTGGAGAACACTAATCCAGAGGACACTTTGGATTTTCTCAGAATGTCGCTCTCGCTCGAACAGAAAAAATGACTTCATTTGTGGTATTTTCAGTCTTTGACTAGAGGAGTCTGGGAATCCATTTAACACAGCACCAAGATAATGAGCATGGTGCCACAGTCAAGCAGTCGCACTGTCATGACTCAATAGGCACTGTACCTTTGTGCAACCTCTGATGAAACTGGGAGAATTTTCTACTTTGCAGGGTGATGAGATGCCACAAACCATCATTGCTCTCCTCAATAATAAACGGAATGTTATTATAAGAAAAGAAACCAAAATTTCTGTGATGGCAGGACAACAATGGAGAACAGGGGTCTATGTTAAAAAAAAAAAAAAAAGGTAGGGACAGAGAATGTTCTCATTTCTGGTAACAGAGTGGAGAAATGAAAAAGGGACTGTGAGCTACTTAAAAAGTCATTTGTTCCACCATATTTAAGAACACAGCAAACTGACTGGAGTGCACCATCATTTCTTTCTTATTTGCCTCTCCAGCTTGTTGCCTGATAAACTCCCTTCTGATCCCCTCTGCCAAGATGCACAATTGATATTCCCTCCTTTAGTGGATGTGCAGGCCAGGATGGTACAGCCGATATACCAATATGAAGAAATTATATTTTAGGTTATTTAAGCTCAAAAGCTTCTCCCACTTTTTTCACTTGTATGTCTACTAGACAAGAACTACAAGAAGTGTCCAAATCCAGGACACTGACTTAAAGGAAAAAAATTTTTCAGTTTGGAAAATAGTATTAGAAAACTCACTGCATCAGCACAAAATGTTAGTCATCAAATGGTCAACTATGAATTATTATTGACAGAATTACTTTACTCTCAGGAATCTAGGCATCTAGGGGGTGAACCTGGGATGCTGCGATTCACTGCTGAACCCTCTGGAGGTGTCGTGGGCCTATCAGTGAAACACCCAAGAAGGAGGGCGCCCACTTGATAACCCAAAGGATGCCATTGCTCACCTGACCTTCCCACAGAATCTCATTAGTGCCTCCAGCACGCATGTAACAGGGGATAACAACACCTAGTCTGGTCTGGTAAGTATCAATAATGCTCACTGCATGCTTGCAAACAACATTCCCACTCTTCTTCCTTGCCTCACCCATGAAAGTGGGGGAGTAGAGGGAGGTAGAGAACAGCCCCATCCGACGGGGGAGAGTTTAGCCCCACAAGGCATCTCTCCCTGACTCTACCTTCCTCATTCAAACTGGCCGCCACTTTCCGGGAAACTAGGGTAAGAAATAAGCCACTCGTCGGCGCAACACTTCAAGACCCAAAGGATACCATCACTCAATTGATCTTCTCACAGAGTCTCATTGGTGCCTCAAGCACGTATGTATTAGGAGATATCAACATCTAGTCCAACACAACAGATCTAACACCATTTTGCCTCCTGTGTTGTTAAGAAGTGACTGTGTATTTACCGATACGTGTAGCCGGTTTGATCACTTGCATTATGCAGTATAATTAGACCTATGCTTCTCTGTTCCCTAATGTTTTAATTTTAATCATGATCCACTAATCAGCCTCACTGTATCCAAAAAAAAAAACAAATTTGTACTTGAAGGTCTGACAGCCTGCAGACATGACAGGCGGGGAAGGGCTCCTTTAGGGTGTTTAATTACTGCTGTGCTGTACACAGACAATAGTAATCTAGATTTTCATGTAAATATGCAGAGGAGGACATTTTTCATAAATGCACAAATGAAGAAGAGGAGAATTCCTTTTAAAAAATAAAACACACATGCACACACACTCACAGTATGCCAAAGAAACAACTTTCAAAAGTGCCCTTTATAATCAAATGCAAGGGAATCTATTTAACCTTTAAGTTTGCCTAAATCCAGTAACTGAAAACCAAAAAAATGTATATTTAAGCAATCATCTTGATTATTTATAGATTAATCTCAAGATCCGTCAATTTTCCATTGACATATGATTTAAATATTAACATGTAAATTTGGGGGTAACTAATGGGCGAAGATGCTGAAAAGTAAAGGTGAAGGGATTACAGTAACCTTAAACTGCATTACTTCAGTAAGATTAAGTTATAAGACACAAGATTCCCTTTAAGGTTATATAACAAAATGTTGTTGTAGTCCTTTTATGTTACTACTTAAACATAAATTATATGAATGGATTAGTACTTACTAGTTCAAAACTATTTTGTTTTTAAATTTATTTATATTTAAGTTCAGAGGATGAGTTAAGAGGTTTAGCAAGATGTAGCAGTTTGATGTCCTCATTGTGCAATACTATCCTGCACTTGTGTTCCTTCTCTTCTTTCTTCTTCTTCTTCTTCTTCTCCCCCTCCTTCTTCTCCCTCTTCTTCCCCTTCTTCTTCTTCTACTTCCACTTCTCCTTCTCCTTCTCCTTCCTTTCCTTCTCCTTCCTTTCCTTCTCCTTCTCCTTCTCCTTCTCCTTCCTTCTCCTTCTCCTTCTCCTTCTCCTTCTCCTTCTACTTCTTCTTCTCGTCAGTGTTTATAGGAAAACTGCAAACCAACTGGTGGAAATCACCACTTACTGTATCATAGTGGGTAGATGCTGCACTTGTTTTTTTTATTTCTTTGACCATGGTGAAGATGTTTGATAGTTTCTCTCAACCAAATACAATTCATCTGCTCCACCTCAGCTCGACTGATGTAGAAAAAGGTGAGTGTCTTTGCCTCCTTTTCTCTTAAATTAACAATCAGCACCTTGGTTTTGCTGCTATTGGTCAGAGGATTGTTCTCTGTGCTCCACTCTGCCAAACTTTTGACAGAAATTTGATCAGTGATGGGGGTGTCATCCACATACTTCACAATGGAGTTCTTGTGTTTTCAGGGGTTGTAGTCATGGACGCACAGAGTGAACAGGAGAGGGCTGAGCACACAACCCTGGGGGGCCACAGTGTTGAGAACAAGAGTGGAGGAGGTGCAACCTTCAATACCAACTGTCCAGAGTCTAAAGTCCAGAATCCAGTGGCAGAGTGTATCCTCAAGTGTTCAGTTTTTCAGTCAGTTTCATGGAGGGTATTGTGTTGAATGCTAAGATGAAATCATAAAATAACATTGTGGTGTAGTTAATGTTAGCTTCAAGTTGTGAGGAGACTGAGTGTAGGCAAGCAGAGATGGCATATTTATAACTTGTTTACTTACAGTTTTAGAAAGTAAATCTCAATAGTACAGACAGACAGAAAGCCACTTCAATGATATCAAGGTTCACAGCATCAATAGTTCAGTGCTATTGGTGCTTCTTTGTTAAGTATCATCAAGCATGAACGTTTGCAGTAGAGATGCAAATACTTCACCTCAAACAATCTGCAGATTGTTTCACTTCACAGTTTATGAAAGAAAAAAGTCCAGAGATTAAGAGCACTCGAAAAAAATCCTCTTGGAGTGTTCTTTGACTTACAATCATTAGAGAAAAATGGATGTCCCTGAGTTTTCTCTTCACTCTGACCTCTGTCTTTTGGGCTGACAATGCTTGTCAGTGAGTGTCTACAATGACCAAGGGTCAATAGTTGGTAGAACTGAGAGGCTTCTCACGAGAACCTCACCAAACAGTGTATACAGGTCAGGTCAACTATGGCTCAATTTAAATGAAGCGGTTGTTTGAATGTATGAAACCCTGAAGGAGATCACTTCAAAAGACTGCAGAACTGAATTGAGTAACAGATGAAACAATGCCATTCAGTCTTCTTATCTATTATATATGTGTTTACACTATTCTGGATCATGCAAGAGGTTACAATTTTCAGTATTTAAAAAAGGCGAGTTTTACTTCTCTCCACTGATATGCAATCAGTCCTACTTAACTTGTGACAAAAAAAAAATTAATAAAAATAGGAGCAGAGCTGTTCCTCAGTTAGACTGACTGCTTGATTTCTTCTTTGCCATTGTCAACTGTACAAATGTTAATTGCTGTGTGTTCAACAAACAAGAAGAGCCTCCTCCCCCTCCTCCTCCTCCTCCTCATGCTCAAAGCAAAAATCTGATTAAGGTTCTGATCTGTATACACATCAGAAAATGTTTTCACAGTTTATCCAAATGTAAAACAATACAGTCATACAATTTGTCTCTTAAGTCTGACTACACTCCACATCCCACGCTGCTAATCGGACTTTAAACAATGGCAAGTGCACAGCAGAGGTCTTGGCCCAGTGTAGCCAGTGGATATCGGATATCCGCTGGCTACACTGGAGGTCCTGAAACATTGGCTGGAGCCTAACAAGCCCTCTGAGAGCAGAGAGTTTCTGTGACAGCCCATGTATCATGTTTTCTCAAACAATGAGTACACCGTATTTGGCACATGCTTTCTCGCCTCTTCTTCTTAATTTTATGCTTTTGAACTGAAACTCTAAACTTTAGATCTAAAAAAGCAGCAGCATGAGGATGCATAGTTCTCTCCTCTAAAGTAATTTTACAGTGAGAATGATATTTGTTTTGTGGAAAACACACAGTGAGCTGTAGGTTTAATGTTGCTGTACGGTAAAGGCTGTAATTTGGTTGATGTCCTGCAGTTTCTCTTCATTCAACAGCTAAGGGCCTCATTTCCCAAAAGCATCTTAAGGTTGAGATGATCGTAAAATCTATTTCACCATCTATCTTAAGGTTTAAAGATGTTTCCCAAAAGCATTGTCACAGTGAACACTTAGGAATGATGGCAGATTAACGACAGCCTGCTACTCATTCGTGGGAGGCCATAGTAGCAGCCTAAGAGCTCTTAGTAAAAGTTAGGTTTCATTTCTTGGTTTTTTTATTTTTGTGATTCTGCACCTAGGTTGGAAAACTTCAAGTTTCAACTTGGGCTGAATCCTCTCTTTCCTTTTTATTTATGGTTTATATGTTGTTGGTCAAATGCAGAAATGATACCATTCACAATCCTGCCCTCTAAAAGCAGCTACGTCACTACACAAGTGTCAGTCCACTTTCTTAAACTCTCAAGGAGCAAGACCCCTAAAAAAGTTTTTGATACTTATTTCCTTGTTTAAGTCAGATCTAAAGCAAAAATAATCAAGTATTCTTTAGGTTTTACTTCTTAAATGAGCATATAATTAACTTTTTTCCTGCTTACTTTGGTATTTAAATTTCATATCTGTCCGTGTTATGCTGTGATTAGTAAAAACAATCTTCCTCTGTCATTTTTAGTTTTTACTTTTTACCTGACTAAACATCAATTAATCAGAAAAAATATTGATAATAAAAGCAACTGTTAGCTGCAACCTTCAAACACACCTCAATTTTTGAGATGGATTGTTTATAGGGCATATAATAATTATTAGTGTATTTAATAGATAATACATTTCTGATTTCATTTTCACATAAACCAAAATAATTACTACCCTCAGACGCTTGGCCACACATAAAAATGTATTTTTTTTAAATGTAGTTTTTTCTATTCATTTTGACCTGTTCATCACACATAAACTTCTGGAAAACTCTGGCCAGAGTAAAAATATTCAAAATCTCTGTTCCCAGAGATGTTTGCTGACTGCTGGTTTTTCATGCTCATGACAGCACTTTAGTTGTGTTTTTGAATTTAGACAGAGATTTACTTACAACAGTGCTGGTGTGAGCAAGACCCCACAAGTGTCCAAGTTTACCTTTGCTGAAGTCCTTGGGATCAAGTGACAAGCTGTATCCAGGCAACGTCTCCAGCAGCAGCTTGTAGCAGGCCCTCCAGCCGGGCTCTGGGATGGTGGGAGCCACACACTGCATGGCTGCAACGCGCTTGAAGAATGCGGACTTGCGATGGAAGCCAATAAGTTCGTAGAGCTCAGACAGGATACTGTAACGTTGGATCTTCTCTTCCTCTGAGAGCTGCAGTTATGGAGATGACGTTTGAGTCTCAACATAAAGCTTTGTTTTAATACTGAAACTAGTTACACTTGGATGATTGAGCTTCTCTGTGCACAATAACGTATAACAGAGTCTGTTTTCATTCTTAACATTAATTCTTGTAAAGGAAAGTTTTTCTGTGCTCACAGTGAATCTTGCTTTAACAGGTGAACTTATGGGCAGAATTTAATGACATCAAATCTACTTTAGAGGCCATTCAAATTTTAAATGTAACCCACATTAGTATGGCATTGTACCTAGTAATCTCAAGTGCATGTACATAGAGAATGGACATTGCAATGAAGTGACAAAAATTTTCTATCTAGAAGTTTCGCTTTTGAACATGATTAATATTGATATTCTTGTACTCATGGTATATTTGTAGTTCACTATATATTTGTCTTTTTTTTAAAGACAAGAATCAGTGAGGGAGAAGGAAAAGATGTGATTTTATTTCATTTAACAATTGAATTTAATGTTCTTGAGGCAAACCATATCAGACACAAGTTATTATTTAGAGCACTTTCTCGCAAATGTATTTTCAAACGTGTCTGAAGGGGATCTTTAACCATCCAAACATAATTATCTGTCTTTACCTTGGGTTGAGGCATCCTGCTAAGTACATAGAGTAAAGCTTTAATGCCCCTGAGGGGCACTTTGGCTTACAAACAGCAGTCAATAGCAGTGAATACAAAATGCAGCAATGAATTAAACTGGCCATTTTTACAAGGGTGACTGATAAGGTTACAATATATGGCAGAGGCAGGTGAGTTATACAGCTCTTGTTACATGCACATGGTAAGGCAGAAAGTTTGATGTTAATAACTTATGTGGTATTTTTTTGTTTCAGATGATCGAAAATTTTAAGTCAAAACTGTCTGAGAAAATGGACAACATTGGTCTTCATGCAGTCATCCACTACCTCTGTCTCAGCAGCTCACCCATGCAGGTCCATAAGAGCATGTAGGCAGCGCTAAGGGTTAGGACTTTCTCAGACAGTCCTGACTTACAATCTTCATTGCCCAAAATATGCACCACAAAAGTTGTTATACTCAAACTCTCTTCATTATCACTACAGAGTTGAGTTGTATGTGCATGTACCAAAAGCCTAAAAAACTTACATGCTTCTATCTCAGGCCATAAAACATATCAATCACCCTTTGTACAACCATAAATGAAAAGATGCACAGAGGTAAGCATCATTTTTTAGAGCTAGCAGTGAAAAAAAAGAAAAAATAAGGATTTTAAAGAGCACCTTCAGTAGACTGCACAGGGAACTAAACTGGCATCAGGACTTCATGCAATAATAATAATACCATAATACAATTTCAGGCATATCAGGATTTTAGATTAGAGAAAAGAAGGCTGAATCAGTAACTCAGAATAAAAGCCTGATGGAAAATTTAAAGGAGAAAATAAGATTCAAGCATTTAAGAACAAAAATCTTATGCTAACAGTGGTAGATGAATATGGTGTAAGTGAGTCCTGTTTTACTGTTTTTCCACGTACAGTGAGATATCCTGCTTTCACCTTGATTCAGCTGTACATCAATCATCCCATATAGCATTTATTTTACACTCAGATAGCTTACCTGTCCCAGGTTGATGTAAACAGCATTTTGCAAGAACTCTGAGGCTTCTCTGGCTCTTTTCTGAATGGCCAGGACTCTGACTGCTTTCACACAGGCCTCCAGTTCGATCACTCCTGCATTCTTATACTATAACGAGACATGAAAAAGAGAGGGGAGTCTGTGTTATATAAAAAATAGACAGTCGATGTAGCGTTGCCATGATTTCTACGACCCACTCTCATAATCAAAAGGAATGTTTCTTCATTAACATATGACCATCCTAATCAGTCACTGCAGATGTGAAAAGACAGACAAGCCTGATAACTGGGCTCCCCTGTTTCTTGTTTCTCAGGGATGCCAAGACATGCTCCAATTGTGCGCTCACTAAAAGCCTGAGCCTCTTCTGCTGAGGCTTCACGTCGCACGCTAGTGTGTGCATTTTTTATCTTGCCGTGCCTGAACTTCCTTCCAATTCCACCCTCATTGTCTCCTTATTAAAATTCAATTAATATCTGAATGGCTATGTGTTGAGATGTAATTTAATTCTGAATGAACTAGTTACAGGTAAAAGGGCTGAGGGAGGTCAACGCAAAAAGGCAATTATAATAATGAAGATAAAGCACGGGGTTGCTTCTGAATAGTTTGGTAGCATAATGAGCCTATTCAGCTTTCCCTAAGCATTAGGGATACCTTAATACTATTCTTTGTGATTTTTTACAAGTACAGTGGTCAAAGGAAAGTAGAAATATATTATGCCACAGAGAAATGCATAATACATAGTTTTGTCTGTCCAATGCTGCTTTTTGAAAGGATGACACTGTCTATATTGGGGTCATATTGCTAAGACTGTCTTGTAACCCTGTAGCATTCGGAAATAAACAGCTGCTGTCAGCATTTACTCGTCTGATACCACTCAAACAGTAGTGTCACTACCTTCAAAGTCCGTTGAATCAAATCAAACACTGCCCCCTGCTGAGAGGGATAGGCATTCTTATATAGACATAAAACTACATTTCAGCCTGTAGGTACAGTATCATCACAACCTGAAGGCAAACGTTCTGATGAACTCAGTGACCATTAATCTATTGCATGGAGGTTATTTCTGTTCATTACTACCTGGCTCTCCTTCAAGTGGTCTCATGTTACACTTACCATGATTACCTCACACTGGCTTCCCATCAAATTCAAAATCAGAGGCAAGATCATTGATTTTCAAAGCTCTGGATGATCAGAGACACTATGACGTCTTTATCCTATTTATTTATTCTATCTAAAGAGAAAAAATGCTGACAAGCACTTATCCACATTAGACTGCTACTAACTTCTCCACTCTGTCTCTGGCACTCAGCCCATTTGTTCCTACTGAAGATGTAAAGTCTTAAAAGCAGGTCATGAACATAAAAACTTAAATCTTCAAATAAAGAATTTTCTACTCAGATCTTCAAATAGCACATATAATGTAATATCATACTGTTTCAGAGTCTTAAAGTCAAAGTATGAAAGTATATTGAAAAAAATTTGAGGGGAGTAAAGAATGTGAGCTACAAATATCATTTATCATTTTTTAGTCTTCTACTGCAGTATATAACACTAAATCCTAAAGGTATAATTAATTCAAATAATAGAACCCAGAAACCAATTAGTGTCATAAAATAGATGGATTAACCAATTAAAGTGATTCATTCATCTAGGTTCATTAAAGTTATGCTGAAATTGACTGCTTCTGTAAGTGCAGCAGTGACAGGTCTGTAGACACGCTGCAGGACTGATGGTTCTGACTGAAAATCCAAAGAACAGGACTGAGCAGCTTCCTGCAGCAAATCTGACTGTCACAACAATCCAGCTTTTACATATAGCTGAATTGCATCCTCCATCAGTGAGCAACAACTGACAAAAACATATTAACAGTACAACCTACAGTAGGTAAGAGAAAATTCATGAGCTTTTTGTAAACTTAGGACTTTTATGTCTAGAAGTGGAGAAGATATTGATCATACCACTTCATCTTGCAGTACATTATCAATGCTCTGGCACCAAATATTGATATTTTTATCAAAACACACAGGCATTCTAAACAGTTTCCCCAAACAACTTGTCTTACCACTCCTTCATAGCACACAACCTTATTTTTCTGTTCTTTGGCAATTCAGCCTTTAAGCAGTGTGTGGCTGTTTTACATTAAAACAATGACAAATGCGGATGCGAACTAGCCGTAGGCAGTGTATTTGTGTCCATGTGTGTGTATGTGTATGTGTGTTAAAGAGGCTCTAAGCAAGGTGTTTTTTAACATTTTTTGGGACAACACTGTTTTGCAATTGGTTACACTTTGAGTTTATGAATTGTCTTTATATCCTGCATGTTGTGCCTTTATTGTGCCAGATATTGTGACTCAATATTACACTATAAATTCTACACACACATTTTCTTTGCTTGCGACAGATTTAGGTTAACTCTGGAAATCTTTATTAAGAATAGCAAAGTATTGAAACACTGAGGCTTGATTGATACATTGAACCGTTTTTTAGAAATTAATTATTTGCTGCTGGTCAGTGTTTGACAGAATAATTGCTTAAGCTTGTTATAACATATTTAAGAAAATATCAGATTGTTTATGTAAGCTTTTATTCAGACTATATTTTACTCAGAAAGTTTGTCTGAATTATGCACAAATACATACATTTTTATGTCATTTTTTTATTGTTTTACTGTCTTTTACTATGAAACTGCATGCTCTTGAGATTGAAATTAATTTTGATACAACTATAATTAAAACAAGCCAGAAACTGTCTTTTAAAAATAACCCAATTGCATGTCATTAACAGATATGAGCAATTAATATCTTTAATTCAACAACACTGACACTGTTTGAATTTTTGATCAAAGAGTTCTGTAGTTTTAAAATCGGTACCTTTCCATAGTAGGAGATGGCCTCTTTGTATTTCTCTATGATGTCCTCAGGACTCAGGCAGTTCTTTGCTCGTCCAATCTCAGTGCTGGTGTCTGCACTAATGCCGTTGGCTGTGAGGGCACCTACACTCAGAAGAGGAGGATATATGATTAGTTGGGTGAAGACACCAGAATGAGGGTCCATCAGTCTGTTTAAGAAAAGAAACAACAGAATTGAAAACGGGAAGAAGGGGAAACTTAAATCCACCACGTACTCTTAAAAACATCACCACGTGCAAAATTATACGCATATTAAACCAATAAGACACAGAAATACAGAGTTCCAAATGTTGTTCACAGAGCAGGATTGTCAACATAGCTGGGAAAAATAACAGACAACGTTGAATTACACTGTGTAAAATGTGTGTTTATTCCTAGTTCTGATGCCTCTTAATCATCCTGTTTAGAACTAAATGTCAATCCTAAATCTCCACCAAAACGCTTTCCCTCATTAAGTAACATAATCAATATTCTAAGGCATTGGAAGTCTCTGAGATGTTATCAAAATGATGTTTATGGCTAACAGTCCAGGCAGAGTTCAACTTGTACCTGGAATGTTCAAAAGCATTTGTAAGGTGCATCTCTGGACCAAATCTGATTAGAATACAAATACCAATTGAGAGCACATTGCCTAGCAACGGGGCTGTGCCCATAGCAACACTGTAGTGCTGTCACCGTGACAAACGTGTGAATAATGAGAAGCTGCATTGCACTACTTCTTTGCACACAAATTTGCACACGCAAAATGACAAAGAAAAAGACACATGACATAAAAATAGCAGGAGGCTAAATAAAGAATACATTTCAGAATATAAATAAACTGAGTTTTTTTTTTCTTAGGTTATGAACATGAGAGGTGCATCAGACAAGCGAGAAATCAAAGTACGGACCAACAGTGATGGACTGCCACCTGCTGGTGTTTCAGACATGAAACGTGTTGAAATGTCTAATAATTCTAGGAATATATTCAAAATATTAGGTGATTTTCTTTGGTGTGATTAACAAGAGTAAGGTGTAGTTTGCTAGAGTACTGGGGCATCAATCAATAAGATACTGAGGCAGCTAAAAAAGGGCATTTATAGTCTTCGATCATGCAGTTATGTGATACTGATCACCAAAAGAGTGGCTGTGAGAAAGAGCAGGAACATTAGGGGGGAAAAAAAACAAAAGGTGATGGTAAACCAACACAGGAGAACACTACCTGCCATTGGGGAAGAAAAACATCAATCACTTCTTTAAATGATAAAAGAAACCATAGGGATCAGGGTGCTGATAATATAAGACAAAAAAAGACATCAAACACGGAGGCGAATGTGACTGGAAGCAGGCAAGCAGACTGGTGTCTTAAAGAGCAATGTTAGTCAGATATACCATACCTGGATCAATGAGAACCTCCTGAGCCCCTACAGACAGAGAGAAAGAATGCAGATTCACTCCATGACGCAAGGCGCAATGTTAGCAGTGTTAGTCAAGACAATCTGCTTCAATGGCAGCTACTGTTCTCCTCTGAATTATGCTCATCAAGAGCTGGTAAACTTAGCATGCAACTTACTTCATCAAAAAAGAGGGGAAGAAGAAGTGCGCTGGCTATTAAACATGGACGTAAGCAAAGCAGGCTTGAAACTGGAGTATACACATAATGCATTTTAGTAAGAAACATTAAATGTTATGAAAACATTACTTGTGTTTAAGGAATAAGATTTCACAGGGAATCTTAAACCATTGGAGCATCAGATAAAAATTCGTATTAACTAGTGTTATGTACAGTAGTTAATGAGGAAGGCAATTCATTAACTTAAGTGCAGAAATAATATACCGTATTTTCCGCACTATAAGGCGCACCTAAAAGCCTTTAATTTTCTCAAAAACCGAAAGTGCGCATTATAATCCGATGCGCC